>VDFB02162623.1:0-83906 GCA_007258455.2 Sequoia sempervirens
GGCAACTCTATTTCATATGCACTGCCTGAATCGTGCCTACTCACAATTCGGCAAGGCCCAAACTTCTTCATTTTTAATTTGTTATAGGTACCAACTGGAAATCTTTCTTTTCTCAAGTGTACCACTACCTCATCACCAACCTAAAAATCCTTGTCTCCTCTTCAAATCAACTTTGGACTTGTACTGAAAGTTCATTTTGGTGATGTGATTTCGTACCTCCTCATGTATTCTATTTATGTGTTCAACAAAGTCCTTTGCTTCTACACTCTTCTTATCAAAATTATCCATATTTTTCAGATCTGAAACAACTCTTGGGTTGCTGCCATAAACAATTTGGAATGAAGAATTACCAGTACTTTTATTCACCGAGTTGTTATATGCAAATTTTGCTTGAGGTAGAATCGGATCCCACTCCTTTGCCTTATCCCCAATTAGGAATCTCAATATATTACCCAAGATTTTGTTTAGCACATCTGTTTGGCCATTTATTTTTGGATGGTAGGCTGAAAAAAACTTCAAATCAGTCTTCATCTTCTTCCTTAATTTCCTCCAAAAGTATCCCACAAACTTTGTATCTCTATCTAAAACAATGCTCTTCGGAAGACCATGTAACCTCACTGCTTCCTTGAAAAACAATTCTGCAACATTCACACCATCATTAGTCTTCTTGCATGGAATAAAATGAGCCATCTTATAAAATCTATCTACTAAAAAAAATATTGAATCATGTTTCCTTTGGGTCCTTGGCAAAGCCAAAATAAAATCCATACTAATCTCCTCTCATGGCCTCTCAGGTACTAGTAATGGTTAGTATAAACCCGTGTTTTGACTTGTTCCTTTTGCTACTTGACAAATTCTACAACCTTGCACATGTTTTTTGATATCTTGCTGCAATTGAGGCCAATAATATTTCTCTCCAACAAGTGCTATGGTTTTATCAAAATTGAAATGTCCTGCAAGTCCTCCAACTATGTTTTTCCTTAATCAAATTTATTCTCATTGAACTTCTAGGAATACACAATGTATTACCTTTGAACAACATACCATCTTTGATTAAATAATCTAACCACTTGGTCCTATCACCAATAATAAGCTCTTTGCAATCCTTCTAAGCCTCTCCAAAATCTGGATCCTCCTCATACAACTCCTTCAACTCATTGAATCCAACAACCTCAACCCACATTTCAATCAACAAACCCTATCTTCTACTCAAAGCATTTGCAACCCTGTTAGACTTCCCACTCCTATGTTTCAAAAAAAAACTATAACTTTGCAAGAACTCTACCCATTTCATATGCCTCTAATTTAACTTCCCTTGACTACTCAAATACTAAAGTGCTTGATGATCAATAAATAAAACAAACTCCTTAGATAACAAATAGTGTCTCCACTTTTTCAATGCTTGCACAATAGCATAAAATTACTGATCATACATTGAATATTTTATTTTTGCATCATTTAAATTCTCACTAAATTAAGCAATGGGTTTACCTTCTTGACTTAGGACAACTCTAGTTGTATTTCCACTTGCATCACAATCAACTTGGAATACCTTGCTAAAATTTGGAAGTGCTAAAACAAGTTGCTCTGTCACGTTGGCATTCAACAAATCAAAACTTCTTGCTGCTCATGTAGTCCATCTAAAATCTCTTTTATCTCCTCTCATGGTATCAGTTATTGGTGCACAAATACTACTGAAACCTCTAATAAAATTTCTGTAAAAATTTGCCAAGCCATGAAATGATCTCACCTCGGTAGCACTTCTAGGTGTAGGCCATTCTAGAATAGCTCACCTTTTCTAGATCCATCTTGATACCTTCTCCTAAAACAATGAAACCCAAGTATACCAACTCCCTCTTCATAAAAGCTGCACTTTTTCAAGTTAATGAGAACCTTCTCTTCCCTCAACTTTTCAAAAACAAATCTGATATGCATCAAATGCTCTTCTAATGTCTTACTAAATATCAATATATCATCTAGATAAACAATAACAAATATGCCCAAAAAATATTTCAATACCTCATTCATCAACCTCATAAATGTTCTAGGAGCATTGGTTAGTCCAAAAGACATGACCAACCATTCATACAAACCTTCCTTGGTCTTGAAATTTGTCTTCCACTCATCACCTTCTTGGATTCATATTTGATGATAACCACTCTTCAGGTCAATCTTGATGAAGTATTCAACCCCACTCAAAAAATCCATGATATCATCCATTCTGGGTAATGGAAATCTATATTTGATGGTGATCTTGTCGATAGCCGTTGAATCCATGCACATCCTCCATTCTCCTCCTTTCTTTGATGCCAAAATAGCAGGCACTGCACATGGGCTTAGGCTCTCTCGAATCAAACCTTTCTACAACAATTCTTTAACTTGATTTTTCAACTCTTAACTCTCAGTTGGAGACATTCTATAGGCTGATTTGTTTGGAAAACTTGATCCTAGTATTAGATCAATTTGATGACTTATCTTCCTCATAGGTGGCAACCCCTTAGGTGCATTTTTTGAAACAATCTCTTGAAACTCTTGTAACAAATTTGTAACCTCCACAGGAACATCTTCCATATTTTCATAGTTAGACTTAGGAATCAAAGTAAAACAAACTTTCTCACACCTCATACCATCTAATAATTTTCTTGCATCCACTAAACAAAATCTTGCATTACCACAATCTTAAACCAATTCTTCTTTCAAAGGTTTTAATTTATGTTTCACACCATCCTTAGTTATGGTATATGCATTAGCACAACCAACATGCATTTCCTTCCTATCATACTACCAAGGCCTTCTTAACAAAATATGACATGCATCCATTTGAATTATATCACACAATATTTCATCAAAGTAATATCCTATTTTAAATTTTACCAAACATTGTTCGCTGATCAAAAGCTTTTGATTATCTTGTACCCATGATATTCAGTACGGTTTCGTGTGCCTCCTTTCTAGGTTCAATTTTCTCACCATTTCTTCAGATACCAAGTTATGCCTGCTTCCACTATCCATGATGACATTACAAGTCTTCCCTTCACATTTGCATCTTGTCTTGAATAATCTCCTTCTTTGAGCTAGTTCATTTTCTTCATTCAACAATGCTCTTCTTGTTATCAAGACTTCACCTCCTTCCGCCTCTTTGAAATGTGATGAGAATGCATCCTCCTCATTGATGTCTGCTGCTATATTCTAATTTTTTGATCTTCTATTATTACTTTCTTGATTATGAGGGAATTCATAAGCTCTATGCCCCTCTTAACCGCATCAAAAACAAGTTCCATGAAAGCTACCTCTTGGATTTTGATCTCTGGGAGGGTAATAATTCTCTGATTTCTAATTTTTGCTGCTGCCTTGGCCTTCAAATTTTTGATTTTTCTAATTTCCACCATAGCTTATTCCTTTGATTCTTCTGCCACGACCTCTTCCTCTTTGTTTACTTTCAAAATTTATGTTCAGTCTTTCTTCAAATTTCAATGAAAATTGATAAGCATCCTCAATGATGGTCATTATCACCAATTCCAACTCTTCTTGTATGCTAGGCTTCAACCCATTAATGCAATGAGATAATTTCTCCTTATTTGCTTTAGAATTTCTTGTTCTAATCAGGACCTTGTGAAATTCTTCTGCGTATTCTTTCACAGTCCTCATTCCTTGTCTCAAGCTCTACATCTTTTTTAGCAGCTCCAACTCATAATCTACTAGGATAAATTGCCTCTTCATTTTAGCCACCGTCCTATCCCATTTGGAAATTTTGTCTTTCCCTTGTCTTCATCTTTCAAGCTAGATTTCTTTCCACCAAATGCTTGCATGGCCCTTTAACTTTGGTTTTGAAAACCTCACTATGTGAGGGTCTTCAATCTCTTCAAACTCAAAAATTTCCTCCATGTCATTAATCCAATCTATCAACTCTTTGGGATTCAAGCTCCCACTAAAGGTTGAAACCTCCATTTTTGGTTTCTTTCCCATTTGTGATATAGCTCTCAAAAATGTTATTTCTCTAGGATCTATTTGATCCTATTCTTCCTCTTCCAATTCCTCTTTAGTTTCATCTTCACTATCATCTCTTTCCCTATGCACTTCTCTTCTATGGATCTTTTTCTGCAAATTCTCTATTTGCCTTATGAGGGCTCTAAGTTCATCTCTAGGAGGGTCTCTTCCTCCACCACATCTATCTCTACCTCTACCATGGTTGTAAAATCTTGGAGGAATTTTAATCTTAACCCACAACTTGCAGGTCCTACTCCAAACTTCCTCTCTTTGACGCTCTATTTACAAGCTCAAGACGACCTGCTCTAATACCACTAATGAAAATGGAGACTCTCCCTTTCAAATCTAATTACAAAACCAAACTAAAAAAAATGCAAGAAGGCTGAAAATACACATAAATTATAGAATATAGAAGACAAATATGCAAGTTATATTATATTCAAATATGCGAAAAGTTACATTAAACTGAAACTCATGGGCTCCCCTTCAATCCTACATGCAACACCTGCAACAAATGTGTCTTCAATAATCTGGTATAATTTTGGAAACATCTGAGTATGCAAACTTAACTTCTCCAAATCCCCCTTCTCCAAATGAAAAGGAATCCATAAATAGAGAATGAGCAAAGGGAATACAATCCTTGGTTTCACAAAACAATCTTTTGGAACCACCTTGAAAATCCCACACCCAACTTTGGGAGTTACAAATCTACAAATTAGAAATGAAATCCAATGCATGAAAACCTTCTCTTGGGCACCTAAGTCTCGACCAATCAAATTTGGGCTGTTATGACAACTTACAACCTCTTACAAATTCCTTACAGTCTGTTAGTTACAACTTTGCATGCAAAGACATGCAAGTAACATGCAAGATTCTTTGCAGCCCACTTTATGCCATTTTATAACGCATGTACATGCAAACCATGCCAAAATCACAACAAGACAAGAATTTTTGACCTCCTCTCAAATTAGATGCCGAAATGGAATATTCCTCTAAAAGATGCTTTTACTATTTTGCTAGGATCTATTTCCCATCAAATTTTCACACAAAGGGAAATTACATTGTTGCAAATGAAAATATTATTTTCCTATCA
Organism: Sequoia sempervirens; assembly: GCA_007258455.2. Taxonomy (NCBI): domain Eukaryota; kingdom Viridiplantae; phylum Streptophyta; class Pinopsida; order Cupressales; family Cupressaceae; genus Sequoia; species Sequoia sempervirens. The sequence continues at coordinate 5,081 of VDFB02162623.1, forward strand.
CTTAAGTGCTTATTAAAATCAAATAAAGTAAAATTAAAATATTTTTGGTGACAAAGGATTTCCTATACACCTTGGATGCTCCTGCATCAAAGATCTTGATAGCTACAATCCTAAAAGAGGCTTTAAAACTAGAAGTGTGATCCCACAATAGTGGTTTACACTTTTTGGGACATCCTAATTTTTGCTGAAATCACATATTTTTAGAAAATATAATGATTTAAGCCTTGAAAGGTTCCATTTAAAGGATTCTAATTGAAGAGTGTTTGATCAAACTACCTTAGATCAAACCCCCTTGGATAGAACCCTCCTAGTTTTAAACCGTACCTATAACGAAGTCTCTTTTACACTTATCAAAATGCTAATAAAAAACCACTTTTGATTTACCTTTTGGGTGATCAAATGAATTCATTTAAAATTTATTATTTGTAAGCAAGTAGTGCTTATTATAAGCCTCCCAAAAAGTATAATTTTAAATATATTTAATTTGATTATTATATTTATTTTTTATTTCTTGTGAATGTAGGTTTTTCACCAAAATCCAAGCTCTTTGTTTTGCACATGTGGAAAAATAGTAGATTATCAAAAAAAAATCTGAAAAATATGCCCTAGCTAGGTATTGATGCACTACTGAATTTGACACCATTTCCGACGGATGTTCGTCAGTCGTTCAACAAATATTTGTTAGAAAAGCGACGAAATGACGAAAACATTTTTGTCACTATTTTTTCGTCGAAAGACCAACGACGAATTAAACGTCGAAATAACGGTGCAAATTCGTCGATCATCGGCATCATAAAATGACTCAGATGTTCATCGTAATATCAAAAAAAACTTCATATATCCACCGACGAATCACACCAGAAGTTCATCGCCATTTCGATGAAATTGGCAAGGAGTAGCGTCGAAACAACACCAGAAGTTTGTCGCCATTTCGACGAAATGGGCAAGGAGTAGCGTCAAAAAAACACCATAAGTTCATTGCCATTTCGACAAAATGGGAAAGGAGTAGCGTTGAAACAACACTAGAAGTTTTTCACAATTTCGACGACATGGGGAAGGAGTAGCATCGAAACAACACCAGAAGTTCGTCACTATTTCGACGAAATGGCCAAGGAGTAGCATTGAAACAACACCAGAAGTTTGTCGCAATTTCGACGAAATGGGAAAGGAGTAGCGTCGAAACAACACTAGAATTTTGTTGCCATTTCGACGAAATGGGCAAGGAGTAGCATTGAAACAACAACAAAAGTTCATTGAAATTGCGACGAAATGGGAAAGGAGTAGCGTCGAAACAACAACAAAAGTTCATCAAAATTGTGATGAAATGGGCAAGGAGTAGTGTCGAAACAACAAGAAAAGTTCATCGAAATTGCGATGAAATGGGAAAGGAGTTACGACGAAGCCTTCATCGCAACTATAGCAACTTCGTCGGACCTTTTTGGTGATTCGTCGGTGGTTTTCGTCGAAATTACGACGAAACAATGCAATTTTTTTTTTTAAATATTCATTGAAATGTACCATCATGGAGACTAATGACTGATCATACATACAGACTGCAAGATGCATAGATGCATAGAGAAATCATTACACTTGATATGACTAATCATACATATAGACTGCAAGATGCATAGAAAATTCATTACACTTGAGAACAACCAAGGGCTAACAAGGGAAGGAGTTAAGAAATGTCTGGATTGAAGAGAAAATGTGTAGGGAAAATGCTGAGCAGTGTCAAGAGAACAAAGCTTGTAGAACATATTCTTGACCTAATCAAGCTCTTGAACAACTTAAATAAAATTAAAATACTAACACATACATGAGACATGTAATGAACTTCCAATATCTGCTATCTTTTTCATTAATGCAAAGGGAGGTAAAGGATAAATAATTATAATTGTAACACTATTCATAGTCCAGTAAATTATGTTCAGTAATTTGTATTCAATGGACCTCAATTTATCATTGTACTGCCCATCTAATACCATATTTTAATCCAGGGTTCAACTTATCTCAGATCTAAAAGAAGCACCTAATTAACCATTTAAAGTACTATAAAATAAGGTAAGACTTTTACTTGAGAAAGATTAGGTACACTTGTAGGATTAAAGTTCTCGCAATCATCAAGATTTATTGGCACACAGACACAACCTGCAACATATGAAGTAATGGATGACTACAAGTTAGTGAAATGGTCCTTAATATGTGAGTGGTTTGCAAATTGATTGGTAGAAAATAAGGTTACAAACAGATCTACATGAAAATTATGAGGACAATCTACTGTAATCATCAAAATAGATGAAAAGTGCAAAGGAAAGAGCTGAGCTACATCTCTAGAGCCTAAAAACACATGCAAGAAACATAAAAAAGAACAAACTAGTTTTGGATGAATACAAAATGGTTCCTTCAGCAAGTGATTCATATGTTTTCACACTTGAAACAGGACATTAAGAATATTTTAGTCTTCCTCTGTGAAATTAATTACTTACAGAATAAACCCAGAAACCAATATTATATACCTCCATGTCTAGCTGAGGGTAGGTATAAGAGAAAACAATTTCTTCAATGCAATGCCAAAAAATATCAATGTGTGTGTAGGTTTGTATTACTCAAAATATCATTTCACTACCTAAGGAAAAATTCCAAAGTGATGCTTTAAATTTCAATCTTCACATAGGCTCCCTTATTGCTACACATGCATATACAAGAATTATTCAAGCTCTAAACTATTCAAATATTAAGGATTTAATTAGCTATAAGATGGAAAAAAGTTGTTTAGACATAATCCATCATCTTTTACATATCTTTATTCACTCCTAGCACTTCAGATAAATTTGTGTAAATGAGACAGAAATGTGAATCTTTTATGACAAATAAAATTCTTAAAAGGAGGGGGGAGAGAGCAAAGGGTAGGGGGCAAGAGAATGCTTGAATGTATAGAAAGTATAACATTTTGATCATTATAACAATGAAACGAATCTTAAGTTTGAAGCATTAATATCATTTACAACATTTATGATCAAGAATGAATGTAAGTAGAGAAACTTTTGCATACTGCAGATGGTACAAAATTTCATGGTTAAGTCAAAGCCTCCCATCAACAACAAGATCCAAATATATGTATCTATCTCAATCGAGCCTCTAAACCCTTCAAAGCTGTCAATTTTTCCACTAACCTGTTATGCACAAAATCAAATTTTAGAGTTATATCACCACTAAAAATAGAAGAAATAGAGCTTTGAAACCAAATCCACACACAACACAATGTGGTATTCATACAAAGCCATACAAACAAACTAAAATCAGAACATTGGAATGGAAACAACTTCAAATTATGATGCAGAACATGGATTCAGGGTATAAAGAATCATTTTTCTGCCACCATAGTGAAAAATTAGCACTTTCTTTCATCTTTGCATATTGGTTTGATGCTTCAAATGATGCATTTCTTATATTGAAAAGTTCATTACCTTATTGAGCTTCTCTTTATTTCAAGAATAGTTTAATATTCTCTACTTAACATGGCCAACCACGTGACGGTTGTCAAGTCTATTGAAGAAGTTATTGGATTAGTTGTGGTGAAGAGATCCATAGATATCACTCCAATCTAGGCTACAAAATCGATCGTGCATGTTGTCATGCTTAGTGTTGACACTGCACAAATTTCACAAAAAAAGTACGATGATTTATTGAAGAACTACAACACTCTTTTGAATGAATGTAATAAGATGAGGGCCACTACACAAGAAAGCTAGTCAATAAGAGCAATTCCTTCCCCCTCTTCATCTTCTTCAAAACTATCAGCTCAAGATAGGGAAACTCTATCACTGAGAATTAAGAGCTTGAAGAAGGAAGTGCAAACAGAAAAAGATAATGTCAAAAGAGCTAAGGAAGAAACTACAAAGGTTGTTGATGATATATTTGATGATGTTTTAAATCGTAGGTTTATGAAGATAGTAAACAAAGTTGACAATGTTTGGGGGACATACAAGAGCATCAATGAAGCTCATGAAAGATATGCGCAATTTTAAAATGCTTTCCAAAATGAATGGAGAAAATGGAGTGTCAGGGTTGCGGCCCTAAAAGAGATGATACCTAACATGAAAGATGATCCTGATGCCCCAACAAATATACCAAATTTGTTGAAAGCAGTGGACCTATTAGGAGGAATTTCAGCTTTTCATGGAAAGTTGGGAGTACAACTGTAGAATAAATTAAAAATGTTCAGGGACATGGAGGGGCATGGTATGCCAAAAATATTAAATGAAGAAAGTGGACTGAAATAATTTTGTGTTTAGAAAGATGAGCTAGGAGGTTTACTCCCACATTTCAAGAAGACAAACAACCTAATAGATTACACCATGTTAAATCTAGCAGTTGACAATATGACAAGAATTAAGGTGAGGATGGATGCATTTGTTAAAGAGGCTTGTATACTAATTGATGCCAAGTACAACCAGCACAACACCAAGGTGCAGGAATTACTGGATATCTAATGGCCCGTCGAGGAGGATTATAATACATGGCTTGAAAATTTCACAGATTAAGCGTTATATGAAACATTGAAAAACATTATATCCTCTCGGTTATGGAGTGATGACAGAGTGCTGACATGGATGTGGTTTCTACTCTATTCTTTCATTGCTTTATGTTTTAAGTTTTTTCTAACTTAGTGCACATGTGGAAGAAAAATTTTCTCATAAATAAGATGTTTTGATGTTGCTGCAACAGTGAAAGATGCCTTTTGGAAGGTGATAAAATCTTCTTTAGTGAAAGGAAATAACTTTTGTCTTATATTTTTCCCCCTCATGAAATGCAAATGTAAATGAATGGGGATGTTTTGAAATTCAAATTCAAATGAATGTCAAATGTAAATTGTGACTTAATGTGTAATTTGGCTTGAAGCTTGTTGCTCCCATGTTCTTATAAATGGGAATTCAAGGCCAATTGCATGGGCCTTTGATTGGTTTAGTTTTGAACTCATGTAAGAGAATTTTGTAAATCAAGCACAAAGGAATAGAATAGTATTGAGACCTAGGTATGAATTCTAGTTTGTAATAGGCATAATAGTTTTACAGAAATAATGGAATTTAAATTAACAGTGCAAATTCTAGAACAATTTCTCTCCTATTGTATTTTGTTACTTGAATTATGAATAAAATGATCAAGGATCTTTTATTTGTCTTCAATCATTTTGGTTGAATGTATGGTTTTATCTTTGCTTTAATTCAAAGAGTTAATTAAAATGCTTTGATGAAGTCATAGGTTTGTGTGATGAAGTACAAGGATTAATAAGTAGATTCTATTTTGGGAGACCTTGAGTTGTTTTATTGCAAGGAAATATCACAATAGTCTATGAATGCTAAGTCTAATTACTGATGTATTACAATTTCTTGCAAATGTAAATTTGTTGCCCATGGATAAAGCACTGATCTATAAATTTGGTTATCTTTTATGTAATTGAGTCGGTCCTTCCTTTCAAAGAACAAATCCTTAAAGAAAATTATTTATACACCTTTAATTTTTCTATAGTTTTATAAGGAATCATCCATTCCCTGCTTTAGGTGGTCATTTTTTAAAGAATTTGCCAAATTCTTTAGGATTTTCATCTATTTTGCAAATTATGGGAATGTATTTGTTATTCACAATGTTTTTTGGTAATTTGGCACAAGAGTATCATTTAAAAAATTGTAAGGATCACCCTCCTAGGCCTTGCGGAGCCCGAAGTGTAGAGGGAAATCCTAGCAATCTTTCACCTAGTCGTTGGTCAATCCTCACCATTGTTGATCATTGAATCATGGCAGATTCATAGGCAATTATTGAGATTAAGTTTGGTTCTTAAAAAAAAACCAACAATCTACATAGCACTATCCAACCCATAACTTGGAGAAAACATATTATTCCCATGTTAAATAGTCCTTGGAGATCACATCTTAGGTAGCATCTCATCCCCTATCAAAGCAATTTGATAATGCTTTAATCCTTATCACAAGACCCGGTTCTCCCTTGTCATTGGTTCCAAGTGATGAGGCTAATTATTAGTTAGTTTTATGTTGTTTTAGTGCATACTTTTAGACATTCCAAACACTTGTTTCATACATATTCTTGAACTTCACTATCTTTCTATGATCATCATGCAACTTGAACTTGGTTCTAAGTATATGGAAATATGATTATGGTATGTTAGTAATTGCATGGTTAATGTGTGATTTTGTATGGGATGTAGTGTATGTAGATATGATTAAATTATGGTTATTTAGTATTGTGTATATGCTTTGGTGAACTAACTCTTTGCAGCCAAGAAGCCAGAGTAAGCAAATTGTAGCTTGCAGCAACTAAGGGGTACATCCTACATCTAAAGGAGTTTTAGACAACAATGTAGGGGAAGTTCTAGAATAAGAAGAGCATGGTAGTTGCAAAATTGGAGGCATCTATTTGTCAAGATAATTGTGATTCGCCACGTCATTTAATAAGACCACTAAAGGAGAAGAGATCTACCATGATTGGGAATCCAACGAGACTATTTTTACAGTCCATATTTCAGTTTTACCATTGCAGTAGAGTTGCAGTCCTATTCAAATTCTTCTACATTTTCAGTTGTGTTTTTAGTTACTTAGACTTTATCTCACTCTATTTCTTAGGGAGTGGTGATTTGCGTTTATATTTTTTTTTGAGTCCTTGATTCAATAAGACTCCCCTGCACCTATATATATGGTTTGGTGGTTGAGGTGAATAGTTAGTTGGTTGAACCAGTGCAATAAATATAATAGATAGACATGTTTAATTAGTTTTCTATTTTACACAAAAAATGTTTGTTCAAATCATGTTCTTATGAATAAGATATTCCAGAAGATTCTTATTAGATTCTTATTAGATTGTGATATCTTGAGTTATGCAATGAAGAGGTTTTTAGTTACTTTCATGTTGAATTAATTTGAGGAGCTAGATTTGAGTTTACCGTATGGAGACAATCACTTCAGCAAGGGCCACTCAAGGTAACTGTTCCCCACATTACTTTTTGCACATTTATTTATGTTGTTACAATAGTTACTTTCATGATTGTATTTGTCTTAATCAAATTCTTTATGTTGTGAATGTGAATGAAATTGTGAATAAGATCTTGTCATGTATTCATGCTTTACTTTTTTACATGCATTTTCCTCCAAAGTGAGTCAAGTTAATCAAGTCAGCATTATTAGTGAGTTATGGAGTTTAGTTTTGACAAGGAACTAGTCACATTCATTAGCTATAAGTACCCATAGAAATAGTTCCAGATTCAATTCTTTTTACTGTTATTAAATTTAAGTTTTCCTTACATGTGTAAACACCTATACTAGGATGATATAGGTAGTGCAGAGTCTCTAAATGCACATACAGTGCCAGCATCATCACAAGCTTACGTTAGCCTTGGTTGAATTAAATGGAGTCTTTACAAGGGTTTAGTGGACTGTTCAATTAGGTTCCCCATCTGAATTGTGTGAAATACGCCAAGTTTATTGAGCGTTAATTGGGCCTTACATTTTTGGTGTCATTATCGGGCATGGTGCTACATTCAAAGATTCATCTTTGTTATTTCAAGATTTCTTAGTTTAAGAATTTTGTTTCTAGCATTAGTAAAATTAGGTTTTATTCCATCAATACCATAATTTTTTACTAACATTATTCAAGATTCATTGATACACAAAGTCACGCCTATTGTATGTGGAGGCAGTGGGATGCCTTGGGAATATTTCTACCCTCATCACACAAAGCTAAAGAAGATATTGGTGACCATAGTGATAAGAGAGAGGGTATTCCTGAAGAAGAACTTTCCCTTTCACCAAAATCCACTACAAATATAGAGGAGACCTTCAAAACCATGGTTGGTGTAGTGGTGGAGACTCACCAAAACATTTAACTTTTGAGTTCCCCATTGCCAACTAGGAGAGAGAAACTACATTGAAGAACATACCTCCTTCAACTTTTCCAGTCTTCTATGGTTTGGTTACTAAGGATCCAAATACCTTCTTGTTTGCATTTGAGTTCCTATGTAGAAGTTATGATTACACAAAAAATGCACATAGGCTCAAACTATACCCAGAAACCTTGAAGGATGTTTCCTTAAGATGGTTTATGAGCTTGGCCAGAGATGTTCTAGATTTGGACACTATGAAGAAAAATTTAAGAGATAAATACTAGGACTAATATAGGGTAATTGACGAAAGAAGAGATGACATTTTCAAGATGTCTCAAAAAGAAGATGAACCATTGGAGGACTATGTAGAAAGGTTTCAGTTTTGCTTAAAGAAGAATCCACAAAACAATATTTTAGAACAATCTCTGAAGTTAGTATTTTTAAGAGGATTCAATGACGATTGCATGGATTCCCTTAACCTTATTAGTTCAAGAGATGTACCACAACTACCTTTTGAAGAAATCAGAAAAGTTTGTAGAAAATATTCAAGGACCTTTACTAAAAGGACTATAGGGGATATAACCTCTTCCATCAACAAGAAATCTAATGGAATCTCTAGAGTGGAACTGAGTAACCTATTTTCAAACATGAAAGAAGACATCATAAGCCATTTGGATACACAATTGGACACTCTACATGTGAAGAAAAAGTAAGAGGAGGTAGAGGAAATCCTTACTAAATACTACAGATAGAGAAAATCTAATTGCAAATGCAAAAGAGTAGCAAGTATTTCAGAAGATAGATCAAGGAAACTGGATTTTCAAGCACTGGAAGTGAAGATGGGAAATTTTTCTATATTGCACAAAGGATTCCATGAAAACCTAGACAAGGTATGCCTCAAGATCCTTTGAATTTTAATAACTTCAGACTGTACATGTCTTAGGGAATCTTGTTGACATTATGTTAGGAAAAATAGTTGTCCCTAAATAAAGATCCTAGAATTCTAGTGGTAGATGTTAATATAAATGGTATCCTCATCAAAAATACCTTGATTGACTTGGGGTCATCCATTAATGTGATGACTAAGGAAACAATGCAGCTATTGAAATTAGTAAACATTAGACCTACACCCACTATTTTACAGTTGGTAGATAGATCAACAATGAAACTTGAGGGTATAATTGAGAACTTGGTCATAGCATTGAGTTCATGGGAGTACCCTGCATGTTTCATAGTACTAAACCCAAAGGCCAAACTTGTAGGCTATCCCCTTATTCTAGGAAGACTATGGTTAGAAAAATTTGATGCATTTATAGGTTGAAGGTCTAGAAGCATGATTATTTCAAATAGAACTATGACCAAAAATTTGGTCCTTTATCCACCAGCCCAACCTCATGTAAATTTAGAGAAGACCATTTGGCCTACCGTAGATGAAGAAGACCAGTATTCCCTGCAAACTCTCATGAATATTGAACATATCCCTTTATTGAGAAACCAAGATGAGGATGATTTAATAGCATACATTATATAAAATAACTATGGTAGGAACTCACAACAACAAGATTGTTTGTCATGTCTATAGGATCCTCTAAAGAATATTATACCTGTCAATTCATCAGAGTCAATATCCCAACTTTTACATTATTCATTGTCACAATAATGTGTCCTAGATATAATGGGACTTGACCTTTCATTTGTACAATCAGCATCCAAGACCTTATAAATCATGTCAGGTAAAATGTTAAATGTTAGCAGTGAATTAACTATTGAACAATAGACTTCCCTAATCACTATGCTATAGGAACACGCAACAGTATTTGCATGGGACTACCATGACATGATGGTGATTTATCTAGACCTATGCATGCATAGGATATATATTAATGTTAGTTTCAAACCAATCAGACAACCTCGAAGCAGAATGAATCCTACACTAAGAGACAGTCAAAATTGAGTTACAAAAATTACTTGATGCAGGTTTCATTTATCCTATTTCTAATAGTCAATGGGTGTCACCTCTAGTTATTGTCCCAAAGAAAGGAAGGAAATGGAGAGAGTGTGTGGATTATAGAGAATTAATTTCAGTCACTAGAAAAGATCACTTTCCACTACCCTTCATTGATCAAGTGCTTGACTCCCTAGCAGGTAAAAAGTACTCCTTTCTAGATGGATTCAGTGGTTACAACCAGATTAGGATAGCTCCAGAGGACCAAGATAAAGCCACCTTTACATGCCCTTGGGGAATATATGCTTATTTTTTTCTTCCCTTTGGACTATGTAATGCTCCAGCCACTTTCCAAAGGGAAGTGCTAAGAATTTTATCATATTTTGCACATGACTCCATGGAAATATACATGCATGATTTCACAACCTATGGAGAAACATATGATGAAGCACTTAATAGCCAAGAAAAGGTCTTAAAGAGGTTTCAAGAACACAATTTATCCCTAAGTCATGAGAAATGTTTCATGTGTTAGGAATTGCATGCAGAAGATATCAATTAAATGCAAATAAAGATTAAACAGAGGAATGAAAAATACACATAAATAATAACAAGAGACAATTTTAATGTGGTTTACCCAGACTCAGGCTACATCCACCAACAGAGAGTCCAATATTATTATCCAGCAAATCAAACTAATTACAACCAGTAATCCTTGCAACTCAATACCACTGCAAATGCTATAATACAATATCAACGGAAACCCTAACCCTTAGTCGTTTTATCAAGACTTATTTTGGTTACAAAATAGGGTTTTTTTTATGTCAACCAATAAAAAATAACTCTCGATGCCTTTATAAAATAATAAAATTTGTTTTTAGGTTTCGGGGGTGCTGCCCCCAAACTCCTGTTAAGTAATTTGGGGGCAAACCGCGCCGATAAAAGTGTTAAAAATTTAACCTTTGAGTCTTATTAGGCTCCATTTAACATCATGATGATGACCCAAGGGATTATGTTAGGATATTTTGTATCAAGTGAAGGGATTCAAGTGGATCCAAATAAGATTGAGATAATCTCCACACTCCCTGTGCCATAAAAACAAAGAGATGTCAGGAGTTTTCTAGGACATGCTAGCTACTATAGAATATTTATTCAAGACTTTAGTAAAATTGTAGCACCTTTATTTTTTTTACTCGCAAAGGATATAGAATTTGAGTGGACCACAGAATACCAACACTCTCTTGAAGAACTCAAGACAACATTGACCAAAGCACCTATCTTTAGAGGACCAAATTGGACTTTGTCTTTCCACATACACACAAATGCTTCTAAATTTGCTATAGGAGCAGTTCTTGGATAGAAGGAAGGTACTAAGGAGTATGCCATATACTACATTAGTAAGAACTTACAAGGGGCATAACTCAACTACACAGTCATAGAAAAAGAGATGTTGGCAGTTTTCTATGCAATTAACATAGGCATTACATCACAAGGTATCTAGTCTTTATCCACACTGATCACACTGAAATAAGGTATTTAAGAAATAAACATATAATTGGTGGCATACTTTTTAGATGGTTGTTATTACTACAATAATTTGACGTCACCATTGTGGATAAGCCTAGGAAAGTAAATGTGGTGGCAGATTTTTTTTCTAGATTACCAACTCAGTTAGCACAAGGTGTTGTTGATGATTCTTTTCCAGATGAGCATCTATTTTCTTTAACACTACAGACAGTTTGGTTTGTTGATATTTCCAATTACCTAGTAGCAGGACATATACCACCTCATTTCTCCCCTAGAGAAAAGAGATAGTTGGTGCACAAAAGTTTCCCCTACTTCTGGGTAGCTGGTTATTTATTTTACATAGGTCTAGACAATATTATGAGGAGGTACATAAAAGAGGATGAGGTCTTTGATATCCTTAGAGGCTACCATGATGAACCATGTGGTGGACACTTTGCAAAAAAGAGGACTGCACTCAAGATTCTCACCACTGGCTATTACTGGCCAACTCTTTATAAGGATTTGTGACAGATGTCAAAGAATGGGTAGGCCAACTAGAACATATGAGATTCCTTTGCAACCTTTTTGGAACTAGCACCATTGGATAAATGGGAGCTAGACTTCAATGGCCCAATATCACCAACATCCAATAACAAGGAGTATATCCTAGTTTGCACAAATTATTTAACAAAGCAGGTTGAATTCAAAGCACTGCAATTTGCTAGGGACAGAAATGTAGCCAAATTCTTGTATGAAGACATATTTACCAAATATGGAGTTCCAAGAGAAATAGTGACAAATCAGGGCCCCCAATTCACATCAAAGCTAATTACCAAATTCTTCCAAGAATATGAAATAAGGCATAGTAAATCAACACCCTATCACCCTCAAGCCAATGGGAAAGTGGAAGTAAAAAATAGGGAGATTGAAAAAATCCTGACCAAAACAATGCAAATTCAGAGAAAATATTGGGCAACTAGGTTACTTGAGGCAATATGGGCCTATAGGACAACTTGGAAGACTACAACAGGATTTACACCTTATGAGTTGGTGTATGGTAAAACAATAGTATTTCCCATTGAATTTGAATACAAGACACTCAAGACAACAGTTGAATTGGATATGGACTTGAAATAGAGCAAGTTTTCCCAAATGAAATAGAGCAAGTTTTCCCAAATGGAGCAATCAAGTTGCAAACCATTGATGCAGTCATATTTTCACTATTGGTTAATGGCCATAGACTAAAAATTTACAAAAAGCCAGTATAGAAGGATGACTTCCTTCTTTCATTGATGCAACAATATGGACCAAACAATGCTTTTGATAAAGAAATTGAACTGGGCAGTAATCCTAATGAAGACTTATGAGCCCATTTATTAGCTTGCTTTTTGTTATCTTTATGTTGCTTATAAGACATTCCCAAGACAATTATTCCTACAATATTCCATCTTTTATGTTTATTATGTAGACCTTGAACTTGGTTAAAGTATATGGAAATGTAGTTATGATATGATGGTTTTGCTTGATTTATACGTGACTATGTATGAATTATAATTGATATCTATGTTTAATCATGGTAGTTAGTATTGTGTGCATGTTTTATGAACTAACCCCTTGCAGTCTGAGAAGACACTATAGCCCATAGCAATTGTTGAATGCAACCTACAGTTGAAGGATTTCTTGGACAGTGAAACATGGGATGTTCCTGAATACACTTAACACAATAACCACAACATGGAGACACTTGATGAAGACAATCATGCATCATTCTGACAAACAGTAAAGGCATTGAAGAATTAGAACCTTGTTATGATTATGATTCTAGCACAACTGATTCTAAGTTCCACATTTTAGTTATGTTATTACAGAGTTCTAATCCTATTTGGATTCTCATTTCTTTTCAGTTGCAGTTAGGATAACTAAATCTTAATTATGCTCTAATATCTAGGAGAGTTGTAATTAATGGTCTCATTTTAGAGTTGTGTTTTGAATAAACTCCCCTGTATATGTATATAGTCGGTGGTTGAGTCTTTAGGATATTTAGTTGATTAATTTTTCAGTTGTGGATGTGGTTATCAAACACTCTTCAGTTTTTAGTTGTTATTACACAGACATGTTGATTATTCAAACATGGTTTTTCTGAATACAATCTTTGAGCAAGATTTCATGTGATATTTTGGAATGTGCAATGAATGATCTTGAGTTGATGTGATTAAGTTGAATCTGAAGATTTAGATTTGGTTTAGTTTAGTGAAGAAAGCCATCTGACCAAGGGCCACTCAAGGTACTATCCTTCACTATATTTATAGTTTCTTTATTTTTTGTTAAGTAGTTACTTCATAATTGCATAATAAGTTAAGATGGATTCTCATATCAAGTTATCAATAGTTATTGTTCGTGTCCGTGATTGCATTTATTTAACTTGTAGTACTTTAGAGTTTAGAATAGGTACAGTTATCAGTTTCTAGATAGTATTAGCATTTACCTGTTAACAATAGTTCAATCACAGACTATGTTGTAGGTATCTGTATCCAAAGCACTAGCTTTACTTCTTTCACTATTATGCATTTTTATGATTTTCTAGTACATGTGTAATACCTTCACTAGGATAATTTAGGTAAACTTAGGTCTTTGAAATCACATATAGTGCCAATACCATCACAAGTATACTAGCCATGGTTGATAATTTAATGAAAGTATTTTCAATGTCAAGTGGACTGTTCAGCCAGGTTTTCCCCTAAATTATGTGATCACCACCAAGTTTATTAGACATTAGAATGGACCCTACATTTTTGGCATCATTGTCGGGGATGGTGCTACTTTCAAAGCTATTTATTTAGTTTTCGAGATTTCCTAGTTTAGAAATTGTTTTCAGTATTAGGACTATTAGGTTTAATCTTATCAAATACCAGAATATTCTACTAACATTGTGTAGGAGCCATTGCTATACTATAGACACTCAAATTATCAATTTCTACTATTAATCGAATAAAGAAATTTATTATCATTAATTCACTAATGTTCATCATGTTTAATTAAATAAATCAATTTATTTAATTAAAACCCTAAAGCCCTCTCATCTAATTTAATAAATCAAATGTCATAAACCCCCTAATCCCTTCAAATTGATTAATTTTTAATTAATTAAATCCTAATCATTATTATCCATTTCTCTAGCTTTTAACTCCCCTAAAGTTAAATCAACCCATGGTCAACTAACCAAGTTGCACATGAAATTCATTTCTTTTAATTATCTAATTACCCTATTTTCCCTCACAAAGGCATATTCTTTGAGAATATTCCTTCAATAATTCCACTTATTTGAATTTCTTGACCAAATATTAATGCTTCTTACAAAGGCATTTAAGCCTCTTACAAATCCCTTAATGCCCCTTACAAAGGCATTAACTTCTCTTACATCCCCCTCACCCCTTCACCTACAAGCATTAACTCTACACATTCCCCAAAATATGCTCAATCCTCATCCAATAGACTTGTGACAAGTGTCACAATCCTATTGTTTCTCTTTTTATCCCACATTCCTCCAATCTCATCATTATTCAACCCTTCAACCCTATTTATGGAGGGCTTCTCTATGAAGAAAGGATCCACTTCTTTATCCAAAGTCATTATCCTCCAATTGCAATTATTATCTTTGAGGGAAATTGGACTTCATCACATACATTCTCAATTCACTCTTTCATGCATCAACATTATACACATTTTCATCACATCTTGGAAGCTTATCAAAGGGGGTGGGAAAGGGCATTCTTTCCACATCAAAGGAGCACTACTCCCACTATGGGATAGAGTTTGAATATGCTTTCATATGTTTTCATTTGTTACTTTGGTTTCTTATTATCTTGTTTACATATTTAGCATGTTCAAGTATTTCATAGGAGTGCTTTATTTGGTTTGTTTAATTTGACTAATAATGCTAATATTTGTCAATCTTTGAGAAAATGTAGAATAAGTGTTCACATTTTGGCACCCACCGTGGGGTAGGAATATATAGTCTTTGTTTCTATTCACCTTTGTTTCATGCATTAGATAGGATTGTAAAGTCTTTGTTTATGTTTATTTAATATCGATTCATACAATAGATAGGAATATAAAGTCTTTGTTTCTATTTAATATTGATTGATGCATTAGATAGGAATGTAACGCCTCTATTTTTGTTCATATAAAATTCAAACTTTAATATCGACTGATGCATTAGATAGGAATGTAATGCCTTTGCTTTTGTTCATATAAACTTCAAACCTTGGGCATTTAGTTACTCTTACTCTTACTATGTAAATATTTGTTGGAGTGACACTTTCTTGAGGCAGGCTTTTTCTATTTAATATCAATTAAATCATTAGACAAGGATGCAAATTCTTTGTTTCTGTTCAAATAAACTTCAAGCTTTGCACACCCTATTCATGTGAGTAGCTCTATAAATCATTTTTCTTTAAGAAAATCAAGAAATTGGATATCATGGATAAAAACTAGTGGTTGGGGGGTACAGAATCCATGAATGCATAGTTAATGCCATGCGTGCTCATTGTGCTTTGTTAAATATCGACTAATGCATTAGATAGGGATGTAAAGTCTTTGTTTATATTCATAAAAACTTTAAGCTTTAAGCACTCAATTACTTTACTCTTACTGTAGAAATCCTTGATGGAGTGATCTTGTGAGTAGCTCTATAAAAAAAATTCTTTAAGAAAATCAAGAACTCGTAATTCATTGAGCTTGATTCAGTGTAAGGCTCGCATTGCATTCCACATCACAGTTGCTTGAAAGTTTCCAAGCTCACATACCTACTACACCAAATGCCAAGAAAAGATTTGCATTTATTCATGTTGTCTATTAAAGTTTATTCATGCTATCATTGAAGTCAATTGAGATCAACAAACATCACAACCACAGCTTCTTTTCTTTTCAATGCATCATAACTATCTACAATGGCCTCTTCCTAGCACAACCGTCCATGAGAATAGTGCGACAGGCGAGTAAAGTTAGGTGATAGGAAATAAATGACTATATGGGGAATTAAATTGCCCAATTCCTATCTCTAGTTATATTGTTATTGTGCCTACCTATTTTGTTGCATTTAAATATGACATCGATCAAGATTAATTAACGATTGGATTCACCTGTTTCTATTTGTGTCATTTCAATATCTATACGTTTGTGTGCGGTTAGAATTTTTTTGCTCTGACCATCAACTAGAGAATAGATATATATTTTAAAATGTCTTAATAGGCACTCTTGTTTGGCTCAGGGCTTAAGCGAAATTTGATCGGTGTTCATTTTTCTTGCAGCTGTTAATATCTGATCAATTTTCTTAATTTAAATGTCATTTTTCTTGCAGCTACTATTGATGGTTTTGGTAGATTGGTGTCATTAATAATTGATAATTAAACAAGCCATAATTCTTGAAGTGTCATTACTATGACATTATGAAATTGAATTGTGATGACGGGCTAGAAAATATTTTTGAATTTTAAAAGGCACAGTAAGACATCAAGCACTTGTTCAAAGACGTGAAGTAAGGAAGCAAGCAACTACTTCTCTACAATCCATACAATCTTGGATCAGAATACAAAGCTAGATTTGGACTTGTTGCTCCTGCATGGTTTGAGATGATTTGGGAAGTTCGCATAAAGGATCATTGGTGACCTCTCTCACATTGGATCAATGATATGGTGGTGTAGCAACGCGGAAAAATCCAAAAAAAACAACAAACATATTTGAGTTGAAAAAGTGGGCATTGAAATTGAAAAAGAATTTTTAAATGCTCATTGTAATAGCCTAGGGCATTCATTGTTGCTTTCATTTTTTATTTTAGGACAAATAGATTTATTTTGGGTTGAAAATTAACCATTGATTTGATCTTTTCAAGCTAGTTAAAATTGAACTTAGAAATTTACTAGAAATTGCTATGTGGGATAAAACTAAACAAGGCAAACTCATACTCAGTTTTTGGTGCTTAAAATGAACTCGCCTTTACTTTGAGGATTAAAAAGAACTTGTGCCTTCTTTGTTTTGTGGTTTGCAATTCTTGTCATTGAATGTGTATGCTCTTCTCTCGTGCCACTCAACGATCTTGAGAATCAAAAGCATTCTTTTGACATTTTGTATAACCACCCACATATTTCAAATTTGGATTAAAACGAACACCATGCTAGTGTGAGGAAAAGGCATTGTGTGTGCTCTCTCCTTGCGCTTCACGTGATCTAGGAGGTCGAACTACAAATGTACTTCCTTGCTTTTGTATACCCTTAGAAGGCCTGCCACCCTGCTTCGAAAGGTGGGAACAACCCAAGCAGTACCAAGCTAAAGCCAAGCTCTTTCAAATCAATATATAAAAATGTGTTTGTGACGAAAGTCATAAGTAACAGGTGTGAATGTGTCATACCAACAAGTGTCACCCTTAGTATCCATGTGATATGTTAAAATCTCTTCTTAGGAAGAGACTAGGAGGCCTCTTCATTAAAATAATCTTGAGCTAATCTTGTCACGTGTATGGCCACCTTGAATGAAATCCCTTACTAAGAACTAACTGTTTAGAATCCAAAAACCTTTATACTTGCTGGTGCAGGAATGGTCATTTCGAATCCGCCCCACATTTTACTATTCAAAGTTGAAATAGGAAAATCTTTCGAATCTTTAGGATTTGAGATTTGGTGGTCTTGAGAAGTGTGTGCAATGGAGGGGAGCCAATGTCACCAAATCTTTAGTTGTTCACTTTTTCTTAGTGTTTGGAGAAATCTGAGTGGAGACTCAATAAGTAGTATCTTTGCAACTTAGGATTGTGCATTTTGCAAGTCAGTTAAACACATTGCTTGGATCTCAAACTTTGAAACAAACATTTAACAAATCATCAAAATTTCAAACCCTTTGGAAAGAGTGAATATATTTGAAGGGTCCAATTATTACTACTTGTCCGTAGGGATTTTATCCTTAGTGGCTTCTAAATACTTGGGCTCATATCTCAATTCAATCTCTTCAAAGTCAACCTAGGGAAACTATGGCCTTAGCTCCTTGATTTTCACATAATGGAATTTTTGGAATGAAAGTTACTTAGACATAGACATTTAGTTTGAAACTTAAGAAGGACATTGGATGTGGTAAAATAAATTCATTAATCAAGATGAAATCAATTGAACCCCACACATGTGCTTGTTTATCTTTTTTTATTATGGTCTTATGAGCAAACATTGATCTGTTGGTTTGAAGTACTCTTAGGGAAAAACATGTTCTTCAATACCTTGGTCTTGTAAACAAGTCCTTATTAGGTCCATTTAGGATCAAAATAAATCATTTCATCCATTCAAAACATTTCTCATCCCATCCCACAAAAAAATTTAGATATTTGGAAACATCTTTATCTAGACTTGGGTACATCATTAAACCAAATCAAAATCATCTTGTTTAGTTAGGTGTGTGGGAATGCATCCTTTCTCATACGTTAATTAAATTAGCAATCCTTTGAACAAGTTTATCCTAAAGATCACATGTCCATCTTGGGATTCACAAATTTCATTATCTAAATCAAAACATCAAAATCAAACCCTAAGTCTGGTATTGACCAAAGTTCTTAAAGTTCAACACCCATATCACTCGCCCTTTCATCATTCATCTCATCATTGGTCCCAAACACCTTAGAGGGTCACTTTTACAACAAGTTAGAAACACAAGAAAAATATGGAATATAAACTTGATTCATACATCATGAGTGATCTAAATCAACCAAATTATCAAAGCCTTACAATACCAATTGATTATCAAAACTCACATTTATACAATCCATACATGGGATCATTATCTCCTACAAACCTCAATGATACAAAAAATGTGAGTATGCCCAATCTAAATTTTGGAACACCTTTCCCTATGGTAGATTTAAATCAAAGTCAAAACCTACAAATCTATCAACCAAACGATCAATGCATGAGTCTTTAAAAAAACAACAGTATCCAATCAAATCAATACATGCCAAATGTGAACATACCAAATACAAGCTTACCAAACATGAACATATCAAATCCACACTTGGTGAACTATGGGATAGATATGTTTGCAAATCACACCAATTTTTTTTAAAATCTAAACAATATGTTGACAACTCAATATATTGATCCAAGTCAAGGTAACACCATGAAAAATAAAGTTTACCTAAATCAAAGCATTATGTTTCCCAACCACAAAAAATGTTCAATTCCAACCTATAATGTAAATCTAAACATCATCCCAAATCAGAACATTGTCCAAAATCAATTTGTGTAGGATCCTATACAAATACCACAAGTGTATATTCCAAATATGCTTGAACATCAAAAAAATCAACTATATCAAGGGTTTCAAAATCAAAATAAAGATCAAATTTTGTGACATAAAATTGCTTCACTTACCAAAATAGTTGATTCATTGCACCAAGAGACATATCCATCCCAAAACCAACACACTTCCCCCCCTTGGGTTAAACCATGTCATCAAAACATTGAGTTGTCTCCATAACCTCGGCAAGAATAATATCCCCAATGTCAGGAGGTTGGATATCAAGATCAAAAACATCAACAACAAGCCCAATCACCACATCTCCAAAATCAATCACCACAAGGTCAATTTCAACAAGTACAAATCTCACAAGGTAACAAACATGAATACACTCCTTTAAGAGAGCCAATTGAATCAGCATTAAAAAAGCTAGTTAATGCAAAACTCATCACTCTTCCAAAAGTAAGTGCTTTCAACTCTATCATAAACTTCCCTTGGAATAATAGTAGAGATTATTGTGAGTATGATAGAGAAAATATTCATAAAACATCAAATTTTATTCAACTCAAAAATCTCATCCAAGGCCTTCTTGATCAAAGGAAAACAATTGTTGAAAACAATAATCAAGATCTATCCATTGATGAGAACCTTGAAGATGTTTCTACCTCATCCAACGATCAAATCAACATACATCAAGAGTCACCTTTTAATCATGATCAAAACCCATCAACAATATCCCACAATGATCCATTTCAAGAAATGTTAACATCAGTTGATCCTATGGTTGAAAACATTGACAATATCTCCACCACAATTTTTGAGGAAAATGATCAAGATTCATCCACCAATGATCATGTTGATAATGCCTCTACATCATCCAATGAGTTAGAGGAAATATCTCAAGAATTTATTCCAAACCATGATCATCATCTTTCACCAAAGTCTAGCAATGGTCCTTTCCAAGACATATTGATATCCTTTGACCTCGTGGTTGCAAATATTAAAGGAATCCTCAACTCAACACTTGATCCAAATCCACTCAAATGTTAAGAGGATATTGAGCCACTTCGCATGCCTAATGAAGACATCCAAGAACCCTTTATAATCAATCCATCCTTTGAAATTGACCCATGTCAAGAACTTGATCCAAAGCATGTCAACAGCAATTCCAAAATTAATCAAGACCAAGAATCTATATCTCCAAGATGCTACAATGATCTAATGGACACTCTCCAATCTATACAAGATGTCACAAATGATGATCATATCCATATAGCACATACTCCTCCATCTACCCATGAGATGCTTTCTTTGGATGGACACGTAGATGATTTTCATTCAGAACAAGATTCCTTTACTCTTGACATTATTACACAAAAAGAGAAGGTTATTGATTCCTACATTCAGGTTGAGTTGTCAACATCAGGATCAAACATATCCCAAACTTAGATTGAGGACATCATGTATGAAGATATCCAGCATTATCCACTCAAGGAAACAGGTCAGACCAAACAGGATATTCTAGAGACAATAGAGCAGCAAATTCAAATAACATCATCTACAGTGGTCATTTATCAGAGAATGCTTGCTAAATAGGACATCTTGAAATAGGAAGAATCAAATCATGAAGGTACTACTTCCACAATACTAGGGGAAAATTCATCTCAAGCAAACGTCAACATAGGAAGCATGAAGAATTCTTATGATGAAATCAATGCCAATACTACAACCATCCATATCATGAATCTTCATCCACCCATCACCCCATCCACGAATTGGGACCAATATCAAAAGAAAGATTTGAATCAAAGAACGAATAATGTTATCAAAGAAAAATAATTTGTAAAGAATGAAGGACAAATCAAATACAAGTGGATACCAAAGAATACAAGGAAAGATTATCCCTATCAAACTTTGTTAGTCAAAGAAACTATGGAAAAAACTCAAAAAGGGAAATGTATCCATCAAAGACATCTACAAAGGAAAAAGCATACTTCTCAAGCAACATACATGTTGAAGTTGTCAAATCCAACTTCAGAGTCCAAGAAAACCTGCATGCAAGAATACCTATCACAGGGAAGAAAAAATGGAGAAAGAGAGATATTTTGCTCTGTGAAAATTGAAAAAAACTGTATTCTCAACAACTGAATTAGCATAATTACATAAAAGATCAATCCTTAAGAAAGGAGATCAACAAAACCCTAAAAGGATAATACATTTAATAATTAATATAATTATTAAATGTCTTATTATGCAAACTAAGGTGAAATGTTAAGGAGATAAAGGTAATTTAATTAACATGATTAAATTTAAACCTTTACTCTAACACCCCCCCTTAAGATGAGCAAAAGTGCAGCTACAAACATATGCATGAAAGCAAAGGTAACTACAATGCTAGAAAGTAAACTTGGGTCCCGGCAACAAGGCCAGATAAGGTACCCAATTACAACCAAATCTCTGTAAAGTGGAGAAATAGAGAAAACCTCATGGGAAAAACTCTACTCCAAAAAGAGAAAAAAGAATGCTAAAAAAACCATGAAAGAAGGAAGGAAGACCTCACTGAGACCCCCCAAGGACAACTTCCTTCACCCCAAGCATGGAGCGCAACTGAAGATAGCGTGGCGATGCCAAAGGTTTAGTGAAGATGTCTGCAACCTACTCCTCTATAGGAATGTACTCCAAGATGAGAGAACCATCCTGAATCAACTGCCTGATGAAGTGCATGTGGATTTCAATGTGCTTAGTTCGCTGATGCTCCACTGGGTTGCGAGAAATATGAATGGCACTCCGATTGTCACACCAAAGCATAGTGGGACTATCAGGAGGAAACCCAAACTCTATCATCAACTGTCAAAGCTATAAAACCTCCTGACTAGCTAACACTGCTCCTCGATACTTAGCCTCTGAAGATGATAATGCAATAGCTGACTGCTTCTTGCAAGACCATGTAATGGGACCAGAACCAAGGCAAAAAATAAAGCCAGAAGTAGACTTTCGATCATTGACATCACCAGCCCAATCTGAGTCAGTAAAGCCAACAATGTGAGGGGATCCTGATGTGTAGTGAATGCCATAATGAGTGGTGCCCCGAATGTACCTCAAAATACGTTTGGTTGCTTGCCAATGACTCTCATGTGGATCATGTGAGAATCGAGAGACAAGGCCAACCACAAAGGAAAGATCAAGACGAGAGTGTGTCAGGTACAACAAACTACCAACCAACTGTCTATATAGAGTAGTATCCACGAAAGAAGTAGTACAAGTGGAAGACAAGACAACACCTGACTGAAAAGGTGTGGGGGCAAGCTTGCAATCAAGCATGCCAAAGCGCTGGAGCATATTAAGAACATACTTCTACTTAAATAAGGAAATCCCATCTGAAGACTGAATAACCTACAAGCCCAAAAAATAGTGCAAAAGTCCAAGATCTGTCATCTCAAACTGCTCCATCAAAGCTCGCTGAACATCCTGAATCATGGAAGATGAGCTACCTGTAATGATGAGATCATCGACATATAGCACAAGAATCAAAAGATCACCCTCCTGATGCCAAATGTACACTATGTGATCAGAATGGCAACGTGTGAAGTGAGTGGAAAGAAAAAAAGAGTCCATCTTCTCATACCAAGCCCGAGGGGCTTGTTTGAGACCATACAATGAACACCGAAGTCTGCAAACCAAAGAAGTGTCCTGCACAAAACCCTGAGGCTGCTCCATATAGATCTCCTCATGTAGGTCCCCATGCAAGAAGGCACTCTTCACATCCATCTAGAACACTGACCATCCCTGTGAAGCTGCAAGTGAAAGTACAAAGCGAATAGAATTCATCTTAGCGACAGGGGCAAAGGTCTCAGAGTAATCAATACCCTCCACCTGAGAAAAACCCTTCGCAACAAGACGTGCCTTATACTTATCAATAGAACCATCTGTAGCATACTTGGTATGGTACAACCACTTGCACTGAACCAAGTTTCTTCCCTTAGGAAGAGGACAAAGATCCCAAGTATGATTCTTCATCAAAGAAGAATACTCCTCATCCATAGCCTTATCCCACTCAAGGTGACCTGTCACCTTTGAAAACTTTTGAGGATCATCCAAAATGGCATGACTCAAAAGACTAGAACCAGATGTCTGAGCACGAGTATGACGAGTATCTGAAGGATCACCTGCCAAAGAACCAGCTGAATCAACAGTGACACGGGCCCACCTAGGCAAGGACGGAGCAACTGGAGGTGTAGGAGATGGTGGATCATCATCTACATCATCCTCAAGAGATAAGCAATCCTCAAGTGATGAAGAGGGAGGAGTAGGAAATGAGGGAGAAGTTGGTGATGGAGAATCCATCTGAGGATAGTGCTCATCAAACTGGACATCCCGCCAAAACAAGACCTCTCTGGAATCAGGATCAAACAACCTATACACCTTAACATCCTCACAGTAGCCAAAAAATATCAGTGGTCAGCTCTTCCTCTCCATGGCTTTCCTCTGAGCATCAGGAATAAATTCCCAAGCCTCACTACCAAAAACTCAGAATGTAGAAACATCAGACTTGACATGGGTCCAAGCCTCCTCAGGAGTCATATGTCGCAATGCCTTATGAGGCATCCGATTCTGAATATAATTGGCACAATTGATTGCCTCAGCCCAGAAGGAAGAACTCATAGCTCGAGACTGTATCATACAATTTTCCATCTCCCGTAAGGCTCTATTCTTTCTCTCAGCGACACCATTCTGCTGAGGGGTGTAAGGGACTGTAAACTAATGTTGTAAACCATGCTCAATGCAAAAATCTATAAAATCCTGATTAACATATTCCCCCCCATTATCTGTGCGTATCCTCTTGATAGAAAGTCCAGATTGCTTCTCCACAAATGTCTTAAAAATCCTAAATGAGTCAAAGACATCAGACTTGTGCTTAAGAAAGTACACCCATGTATGTCTGGAGAAGTCATCAATAAAAGTGAGCACATAGTGGGCCCCAGAAAAGGAAGGAGTCAGAAAGGACATAAGATCACTGTGTACCAACTCTAGGGGTGCCCTAGCACGAGTGGCTCGACCCATAGGAAAAGGATCTCAATGATGTTTGCCAAGAACACATCCTCGACATACACCATCAGTACAAGAAATATGTGGGAGCCCAATCACAAGTGCCTGAGTACTCATCTGCTGTAAATATTTGTAATTGACATGGCCAAAACGCTCATGCCAAAGCCTGCTCATTGAATCTGCATGTGCTATAAGAGAAGAACCAACAGTGTCTAAACTCTCAAAGCCATCAAATCTGTATAAGCGTGATGCAGAATCCACACTCCCAGTAGCTACAACCAAGTCAGGATCATGAAGGTCGCGAATAACCACATCATGTGGTGAGAACTCAACTATCTTACCAGAGCCAGAGTGGAAAATCTGATAAACAGATAGAAGGTTTGTCAAAATGTCAGGAACCAGAAGCACATCCTGTAGACAACCACCATCCAATGAAACAGTACCTGAACCCTGAACTGAGAGTTGTGCTAAGTCACCAACTGCAATCTGTGAAGTAGCACTATGAGCAAGTGCAGTGACTAAATCCTGTGACTATGAGATATGGTGCGAAGCACCAAAGTCAATAATCCATGTGGATCCTGAAGATGAGGCACGTGCAGAAAGAGCATGACCTTTCCCCGTGGATGGAGAAGGAGGCTGAGGTGAGGAAATACGATGTTGTTGCATGGCTTCCTCTAAAGCCTCTAATCGTTTCCAACACCTGTAAACTGGATGTCCTTTCTTGCCACAGAAACTACAAGGATCACCTGGATTCTTCTTAGTCTTGGAGGAAGACTCACCAGACTTAGAAGATTTACCCTGTTTAGGATTGGATTGTGGTTTTAAATTTTTTTTAGGTGGTGGCTTGGAGGAACTCTCATTGCCAACTGAATCTGTCTTCGGCTTCTATTTCTACTTCTGTTTCCCTTGGGATGGCTGAGCAACCAATGCTTTATTCTTTGATCCAGGAAGAGTATCCAACTGTGTGATCTTGGCCTACTCTCGTGTCAATTGATCACAAAATACCTCAAGAGAAGGCATGGTAAAATGTGGACCCAAAGCATCTATGGTGGAATAGAAGGTAGAAGAGAAAATCTGGAAGGATCCTCAAAGCTTAGATAGAATCAGGTAAATGCACTCTGTATCTATTTTGTTTTTACCACAACCCTGTAACAAAGATCTGAGAGATTTGAATTTCATCAGGAAATCCTCAATAGAAGGAAAGGAATCAGGTATGAAAGTGGTCAATTCTATTGGAAATAGGATGCCATTTAATTGCAAATCCTAAACATTAATTATTTCATGTATCTCCTAGATTCTTGGAATGTGTTCAACAACACTAAGATTAGGATGAGATTAATATTTGGATGAAATAAATCATGAAATTGACATTTGTAGTTACTCCTAAATAATAGGAGCATGTGGGTGCACACATGGTAAGGTGAAACTCACCTTGTGTTCAGTTAACTATATGGAGTAACAGTTAGCACTTCTGAATGCATTTAAAGATCCTAGGAGTTAGGATTTGGTGTTTGCATGCTTGAAGTTCAGTTAAGTTCAGTTAAGTTCAGTTCAGATCAGTCCAGTTCAGTTTAGTTCAGTTCAGTTAAGTTCAGTTCAGTTCAGTTCGGTTCAGTTATCTTCAGTTGCATGCAAGTGCATGTTGCATTCATGTTGGTTATTTTGAGTTGCATGTAGTTAGCTTCAGTTAACTTGTAATACATGGCTAATAACATTGAGTTGTATGACAGATAACAGGGACTACCTCCAGTTAACAGGGGATGACCATTCTTTGGGAATGGTGTTGAGTAAATGTTTCAGTTAACAAGAAATCACTTAGAGCCAACTTGGGTGCCTAAGATGCTTTCTTGGAATTAACTCCAATGCATGATAAGATATTTTTTTGAAAGCTCTGTTAAGTGGGACCCTCTTTTGGGCGCCATCTTTGAGGAAGAGCTTTGTAATTATCACCAAAGTGAAGGATGAGTTGTAGCTTTAGTTTGGGACACCCAAATGGGTAAAGCACATGTTCTAAGCTTTGGTCTTCATGGTAGAACTCAACTTGAAGAAATATGGCGTACCTTTTCAAGGGCTTGAGCTTGTGCATTGTAATTATCACCATTTGGAGATTACAAGGTTGCATATTGTCTCTATATCTCATTCAAGTTGGATAGAGTTTTTAATAATTGTTATTGCAAGTGTGAAGAAGATTGGTAAAGACAGAAGAAGCATTCTCAAGCAAGAATTGGAGCTATTGTAATTCAAGATTGAATAATAGAATAATTCTTGGTGGAGTTTTTTCCCGAAAGGGTTTCTCCACAGTATATCTTGTGTAATCTTTCTAATATTCTGTCTAGTTCTTCTATCAACTTCTCTCTACATTCTACAATAGTAAAATGGATTAATCAAGATAATCACCCACAAAGAATATATGTAACAAAGAAAAGACTTACTTAGATCAGCAATATTAAAGTTTTATATTAAGCTAAGAAAACACCTCATTTTTCAACATTTGGTATCGGAGCTGAGGTTGGGTAGAGTATTGGGATGCCTTTCTCTTAAAAAAGATTGGAGGTTTTTAGCTTAGTGGGAGCTCTTATTATTTTTGTTATTTGCTGATTTTGGATTTTAAGTTTTGTTACAATGAATTCAAGGTTAGAGATTGAAAGGTTCAATGGTTCTAACTATGAAATGTGGAAATTAAAAATGGAAGATCTTCTTGAAGAAAGAGATCGGGTTAGCGGTTAATAATGAGACAAAGACACCTACAACTATTTCAGATGAAGATTGGGCTAAGTTAGATAAGAAGGCAAGAGGAACAATAAGGTTATGTCTTGTTGATGTTGTTCTTTTGAATGTTTCAATGGAAACTAGTGAATATAAATTATGGAAAAGAATAGGGGATATTTATCAAACTAAGAGTCTCACCATTAAGTTGTATCTGAAAAGGAAATTATATTCATTGAAAATGAAAGATGGTAATTCAGTAGCACAACATTTAAATGCTTTCAATTTAATTCTCAGTCAGTTGGCATCTGTAGATGTAAAGCTTGAGGATGAGGATAAGTGCATTTTATTACTTTGTTCGTTACCAAATTCTTGGGAAAATCTAATTGTTGTAATTAGTGGAAATGGTGCAGATCCAAAGATGGACAACATTATTCCTACTCTCCTATCAGAGGAGATGAGGAGGAAGTCTAAGGAGGAAATCCAAGATGCCTTGTTTGTAAAAGGTAGGCCTAAGAATAAGGAGCCTAAGGGAAACAAGGAAGGGAAGGGTAAGTCAGAAGGATGAAGTAAGGTAAAGTGTTGGAACTGTGGGAAACTAGGACATGTGAAGAAGGATTGTAAGAACAAGAAAGAGAGTTTTGATTCTTCTACAGAGGAGTCCTCATATAATAGTAATGATGCATTGGTTATTTCAGCTAATATTGTTTGTGATAACTCTTTGCTTCATGTTTCAGAGTAATCTTCGTAGAGAGGATGGTAGTCACGATGCCATGTGTGACTCGGTATCATGGTTCAGTGGGAGTTGTTGGCAGTGACTTGTATGCATCATTGGTAAGGTTATCTCCATGTGATTAGAGATATGGTTTCTTGGTTTAGAGTATATTTGTTATGGATGTCACGGTTTACTCTTGATATGCATTTAGAGTTTGGCATATTACATGGTTCTCTTGAGACTAGGATGTATAAGTATGTTATGATGCATGTGATCTCCTAAGAGGAGATGTTTAGATCATGGATGTCATGTTTATGTTCCTGATTCATGATTGGAGCTTTGGCATTGATCTTGTGTAGTTCTCTTAAGTTTTGGGTACATTAATCATTTGCTTGATTACTTCATGAAAGTGTTGTTTTTCATTTGGAGTTTGGCATGGATTGGTTGGTTACAAGTCCTCATGGATACTTGGAGAAATAGGTGAGGCTGGAATTCTCTTGTGGTAAGAGACATTTGTTGGAATGGTTACTTGTAAGAAAAGTTTTTCAATAGAAAATACCGAGGAGTCTACACCTTGGTTGAATGTGAATTCAACACACTCGGTGGTTTAGCATGCCTCTAAAGAGGTGGTTTGGTTACAGAGGCTTGGGAAAGGTAATGGTTTGGTTGATAATGGGAAGGTATTAATTGAAAAGGTTAACACTTTAATTAATGTTACAGATTATCTTGTGAAACCATACAGATAAGTTCTCTTGGTTTTAATCATTTGCTTGGAAGCTTCATGATTATGCAGGTTGCATTTGAAGTTAGCATGGATTGATTAGTTGGTGCAAGAAGGCCATTGGCTTTGAGACTTGTACTTGTTTTATTATTCCTTGTTTAGAATAATTGCAATGTATAATGTCAAGTGGGAGAATGTTGGAAATAGGATGCCATTTAATTGCAAATCCTAAACATTAATTATTTCATGTATCTCCTAGATTCTTGGAATGTGTTCAACAACACTAAGATTAGGATGATATTAATATTTGGATGAAATAAATCATGAAATTGACATTTGTAGTTACTCCTAAATAATAGGAGCATGTGGGTGCACACATGGTAAGGTGAAACTCACCTTGTGTTCAGTTAAATATACGGAGTAACAGTTAGCACTTCTGAATGCATGTAAAGATCCTAGGAGTTAGGATTTGGTGTTTGCATACTTGAAGTTCAGTTAAGTTCAGTTCAGATCAGTTCAATTTCAGTTCAGTTCAGTTCAGTTCAGTTCAGTTCAGTTCAGTTATCTTCAGTTGCATGCAAGTGCATGTTCCATGCATGTTGGTTATTTTGAGTTGCATGTAGTTAGCTTCAGTTAACTTGTAATGCATGGCTAATAACATTGAGTTGTATGATAGATAACAGGGACTACCTCCAGTTAACAGGGGATGACCATTCTTTGGGAATGGTGTTGAGTAAATGTTTCAGTTAACAAGAAATCACTTAGAGCCAACTTGGGCGCCTAAGATGCTTTCTTGAATTAACTCCAATGCATGATAAGATATTTTTTTGAAAGCTCTATTAAGTGGGACCCTCTTTTGGGAGCCATCTTTGAGGAAGAGCTTTGTAATTATCACCGAAGTGAAGGATGAGTTGTAGCTTTAGTTTGGGATGCCCAAATGGGTAAAGCACATGTTCTAAGCTTTGGTCTTCACAGTAGAACTCAACTTGAAGCAATATGGCGTACCTTTTCAAGGGCTTGAGCTTATGCATTGTAATTATCACCATTTGGAGATTACAAGGTTGCATATTGTCTCTATATCTCATTCAAGTTGGATAGAGTTTTAATAATTGTTATTGCAGGTGTGAAGAAGATTGGTAAAGATAGAAGAAGCATTCTCAAGCAAGAAT
This sequence comes from Sequoia sempervirens, assembly GCA_007258455.2. Classification (NCBI taxonomy): domain Eukaryota; kingdom Viridiplantae; phylum Streptophyta; class Pinopsida; order Cupressales; family Cupressaceae; genus Sequoia; species Sequoia sempervirens. The sequence continues at coordinate 35,045 of VDFB02162623.1, forward strand.
TGGAGCTATTGTAATTCAGAGATTGAATAATAGAATAATTCTTGGTGGAGTTTTTTCCCGAAAGGGTTTCTCCACGGTATATCTTGTGTAATCTTTCTAATATCCTGTCTAGTTCTTCTATCAACTTCGCTCTACATTCTACAACAGTAAAATGGATTAATCAAGATAATCACCCACAAATAATATATGTAACAAAGAAAAGACTTACTTAGATCAGCAATATTAAAGTTTTACAAAGTATTAAGCTAAGAAAACACCTCATTTTTCAATAAATTCTGCCTCAATCTGAAGTGCTCGAAATTGATTAATGGTGCCAAAAAGTGTTTCAAACTTCAACCACATAGCTCGAGGAGTTGCACAACCCTCGAGATGAAAGAGAAGACTGTCTGAAACATGCAAGGATAACAACCCCATGGCCTCATCCATTCTGTTCCTGTGCTGAAAGATCTCAAATTGACGTTGCAACTGAGGTTGAACATCATCCAAACATGACCATAAACCTTTGGACATGAGAAGTCTTGTCATCTGTGCCTTCCAGGTATGATAATTGTGTGGGGAAAGATGCTCAACCAAAGAAGAGTCCACCATTAAACCCTGCACCTGTGCCTGCTTATTTTTTTATTATTATGTGATCTTTCAGAATAGACAGAAGATGCAGAAGGGTTTGATTGTTTTGAGAGTTTTGGTGTTCTATTTTTCTGATGGAAAATACAGAAAGCAAGAGAAAAACACCCCCCAACAATACGAGAACCCAAACCCCAGTACAATTTTTAAAGCTGAAAAGCTTGAAAAAGCAAAAAATGCTTCATACAAAATTTTGTGTACCTGGTAATTTTTTTATGAAAAAAATTTAATGTTCTGGAAAGAGCATGAGAAGAGCTTTCCGACGCTTACTCGTTTTTGAAAAACGGAGTCTTTATGCAAAAGTTATGGCTCCGGGAGTGCAAAAAGCTTCATCTGACTTTGACTGCAAAAAACGGCAACCAAACTAGAAAATTTTGAAAAAAATCCTTCACCATCAGATCAGGCTCGGAGCCAACTTTCCAACACCTCTTTTTGTTCAAAAAATGGAGCTAAAAAGCCCGAGATACGCCCATTTGACTGAAAGAAGCTCAAAAAAGACATAAAAAAATTCAAAGCCCTCAAGGGCTTAAAATCCAAGGCCCCTGGTCGCCTGGGCGGACCAGGGGGCTGAGCGCACAGGTGTTGAGTCCGGGCGGAGCGGTGCAGAGGTGGTGGCGGGGCGGCGCAGAGCTGGTGGCGAGCCGGTGGTCGGCCGCTGGCCGAGGTGGCGGGTTGGTGGTCGGCCGCTTGCCGAGGGAGCCGTTGGCCGAGCGGCCCTCCGGTGGCTGCTGGGCGGTGTTGCGGTGGCCGCCAGGCGGTGGCTGAGCGGCGGAGTTCATTTGCACTGGCCGCGCTTAAAAAAATTAAAAACTTTGATTTTTTTGTGATTTTTTTTGATTTTTTTTGCGTTTTTCACCTCGTAAGTCATGCCCTGAGGTCGTACGGCCTTGGGGCCTAAAAGCAATTTGCCTTATGGTGCAACTGTGCTCAAATAGGGACTGCCATATATGAAAATATGGGTTTTTGGCCACTCTGAGTCCAACCGTGAGGTCAGTTTGGGCCCAAAATGCACCCAAAAAATGGAGTAACCCAGATCCACACAAAAATACCCTATAAACCTATGAAAGCCAGATCTAACCCTTTCAACCCCAAATTCTTCAAAATCAGGAACAAGCTACAACAGGTCTGTGCTCTGATACCATGTTGAAGTTGTCAAATCCAACTTCAGAGTCCAAGAAAACCTGCATGCAAGAATACCTATCACAGGGAAGAAAAAATGGAGAAAGAGAGATATTTTGCTCTGTGAAAATTGAAAAAAACTGTATTCTCAACAACTGAATTAGCATAATTACATAAAAGATCAATCCTTAAGAAAGGAGATCAACAAAACCCTAAAAGGATAACACATTTAATAATTAATATAATTATTAAATGTCTTATTATGCAAACTAAGGTGAAATGTTAAGAAGGAGATAAAGGTAATTTAATTAACATGATTAAATTTAAACCTTTACTCTAACAATACAAAGTATATCAAGCAGTTGGTCCTAATTCAAAGAACACTTTCGTATCCACCCATCATTTCTCATCTTCCCAAGTTTGGAGAGTTAAAGGTTCCAAACTACCAACCAATCCATCTTCTATTCCTAAACACACTCCACCATCCATGCCTCCATGCATGATATCCAATTCTCACATTGACCATGTATTGGCAGCCACCCTTCATCATAAGGATTCAAAAGGCATCATATTGCGATGTGCACACAAAGATAAATTAAACTTTCATATCATCGAAGTGGAACAAAATTTTCAAAAGTTGTATTCAAGTGCACGTATCTTGGAAAAGCAGCTTCTTCAAGTAGGATATTGATGGCACATTATGATAGAAGCATCTACATCGACACCACCAGTGGTTTGGCATGAACTTAATATCTTTCATAAAAAAACAAAAAAAATTGTCCTCCAGTGAAAATCACTATGGTGGCACTTTGGACAGGTACCATGATGAAAACCTGGCAAACAGGCTTCATGAGTAGAAGCAAGCATCTACGTGTGCTAGTTTAGGTAAAAGCACCTTATCTCATCCATAATAAATCCAGCATTCCATCCATCTTATCCATAATCAAACCATTCATCCATGAACCATTTATCCAATCCATTTTCATCCATCTACATCCATCTTCCAAATTATCTTGATCTTGACAAAGTTTGATGCACACTTTACACTTGCTTATGGTAAACATCTTGACATGGGTCATTTTCATTAACCCTATCCTATCCAACATTATTTGAGCCATGAAGCATTATCCAAATGAGCATTCTTTATTTGAACACCTTGTCTTATCACAAGATAATCTGTATCCATCCATCCATAAACTTATCCAAGCATCCACCCATGGAATTCCATACATTACTAGACACTAGGGGCAGATATTTACATCTTGCTTTGGGAATAAATCTTGATCTAAATCTTCCAACTTATGTGGTGATCCAAACATTAGAAAAACATGAAATCAAATTGGTCAAAGCATTTGTGAGCAAAAAATCCAAATCACAAACCCATGGCATATTTTGACAAGAAGATGTTTCTTATAAAGCTTTATCTTTCATCGAACATCAATCCAAATAATAAATACCAATTGCATCCAACATGTGCTTCAGCATCACATCAAATCATTTAAACAAATTTTGATCCAAACTGAGCTTCAAAATCTTGATCAATCAAATCCAATCAATCCATCATCATCTCAAGATATCCTTCCCATTCCTCATTTTGCTTAAACATTATCCTTGCACTATTGTGTATCCTCAACAATGTTATCATCATCAATCCATCAATCAAATCAATCAAACTTAGCTTGGTTTTCAACAAAATCTCAAAACAGATCACTAATATCATCACACATATCCATATCCAAATCGTCAAAACCATGCAAAAAATCCCAAAACTTTTAAAAACATATTAAAATCCCAAAATAGGTCAAAAAGTAAAAAAACGTCAAAAACATGGTATCTGAACTACATTGTCTCTGAGCTTAAATGTAGGAAAGGCCATCATTGATGAGCCCCTAAGACACAAAAACACAAAAACATTTAAATAACCTGAAAATCCAAAAAATAGCCTCATAAAATTTCAAAAACATCCAAATATTTGAAAAAATCCATCCATCTCATTTCACTTCACCCACAATAATCAATCATCCATAATAAAACAATCATCACCTTCATCCTTTGGCAATACAAATGAAACAACCACAACAATCAATAAAATGAAACTTCAAACACAATCAAAATCGAAACAACAAACTTTTAAATACAAAATCAAACTCTTGATCATTCTCAAACATGTCAATCGAGCCTTATATCAATAGACTTTCAAACAACCTATCAACTTGCCACCATCCACTAACATGTCCTAGGATGCATCCTTCCTATAATGGGAATTATTTTTGGCAATCACTTTGGATACTTATCCTAAGAAAAACACATCCCTTTGGCTAGAGGTATGAAGAACATTGACTTGTTTGTGTACTTGATCTTTTCTTATGATTTATCTTATTGCACCTATTCCCATGACCTCTCAAGGATGTCTATCTAAAAATATTTAGAGAGAAAGGATTGGGGCATTGATCATTGTCTTTTATTTGTTGTATTTTTTGGATGTTCTTGTAATATATCTTGGTGATACTTACTTTGGTAGGTGTGTATGGAGGGAGTTTTGGATAGCTTGTTGACTATTTCATTGATAGGTTATGCCTTTCCATGTTTTGGTATGAGATGTTTGAAAATTTTAAAGTACATCCTAGTGAGGTTTCTGTATGTTAGGTGTGAAGAACAATACTCCTATTTGTTTGTCAAGTCAAATTCCATCTCACTAGATACAACGCCATCTTGGTTGTCTGTACCTTAATGCATCGTATATATGTGTGTTATCAAACATAAGGAAAGATGTGTCGTTCGTGTCCTAATCTGTGGATAAGAAAATAATCGTAACTCATCATCATATCTAATAAAGTCTCGATGACTCATGGACTTGTTGTAATTTTGCATCGTCTCAGACTCAAGGGTTGATCCCTCTTATTCTTCTTGTTCTTCTATCTTTACTAACATTTCTATCCAAGTACCAAATATGTGTGATATATAAAAATATACATGAGGCTTCCCATGGCTGATGACTGTCTATACATCATCAAATTTGTCTACATCAAACAATTGAGCTTTCTAGTCCTCTCTAAGTTGAACTGATCCTGAATCTTTATCACGAGCTCGACCTAAAAATTGAAATTTTCACCTGATCTTGATGAGTCCAAATAATGACTCATTTTTGTTAGGGTTTATCATATGTTTGTTATTGTTACTATGGGGTTTTAGCACCTGGTTACTAATACTTTCTATGTTATTTCCCTAAAAATTATGAACTTTGGGCATGAACTTATCCCTGTAACTTTTGATGGTATTTAACCTGCTATGTGATATAGCTATATTAATTTTACATGTGATTAAATGAATGTTATTCTAAGGTGATTATGGATATACAATTGTCTTGAGCATGCTAATTTCATAATGCAGGTTTACTTTAAGATGCAGATATAAATGAGGCTTGCAAGGTGGAAGAAGTTCATGCCAGTTGGCAGGTCGTTAAAGAAGTGAAAAGATGGACATTAAAAAGGTCAATGGAGGGAAACTTTTAGCTGGTGTGGAAGTTATAACTTACCTTTAAATTACCATTTCTATTAGTTGAGTAGATTTAGGAGGTGTTGCTATGTTGGATTCTCGTTGAGGCAAGATTGGTTTGACCAAGTCTTGTGCATGTATAACCTCCTTCCTCTTTTCATGCTTTCAATAAATGATGTCCTCTAGTCTGCTGGAGTTGACTAAGCAATTAGTTAGGGTTAGTTAGAAGCTTTCCTTCTATAAATAATGATCAGATGTTCCTCTTCACAAGGTTGGATGTTCTGATATTGTACTTGCATTTTCAGTTTCAAAGGAATATAGTCATGTTGTTGTTATGATGTAATGATGTTTTCAATGAATAAAATGATACTTTGATTTGATGCATCTGAGTTAGTTTAGGGAAGACTCATTCAAGGGGGCCCACTTGGTGAGAATTTCATCCATTCAGTTTAGTAGTTACTTTTTTGTTTAGTAATTAGTTACGGTCTTAGCAGTTGCATGTTCCTGCAGCTAAGGCAGACAGAGTAACTTCTTATCTGTTTGCTGAGATTTTGGTTTATGTCATTCATTTCAGTTAAGTTTAGTTTTTGATTCATGCTTAGTAATTATGCTAGTTCCTTTCAATCATTTTACTTTCAGTATTGTTTCCTTTCTAGTTATAGGAAAAGGATGACTACAATTGAGTCCTAGTGCGCAAACAGTGCTAACCCATTTCAAGTTCATGTCCCTAGGTTGATAATGAAATGAACCTTCATGATGAGCAAGATAACTACTTAGTGTAGATATTTAATCTCTAAGTTATATCTTTAAGGGCTGAGTTATTGAACCATTAGAGGAGGCCAACATTTTTGGTATCGTTGTCAGGGATGGTGTCAAACTAGGAAGTTCTTTGGAGTCATTTCCAACTTCTTTCTTTTTTTTAGTATCTCTGAAGTTGTTTTTAGCATACCCTTAATTTGAATAAAGTGATGATCCGCTATTCTTTCACCAAATCTTTATGTGAGTTGGTTGATATTGAGTTCATACCGCATGCATAGAGGCAAGAGAAGAGATGCTCTAGGGAGATTCCTTCCTAATGACCCTAATCCTGATAACCAGCGAGTTGAGTTTCAAAATTTTCCAAGAGACAAAGAAGAAGAGGAGGAAAATCCTTTCGTTGATGCATTTTCCAATTTGACCAGTTTTGAAACTTCCTCTAAAGAGCAAGCTATCCAAAACATGATTGAGAATCCATTTTCTTTGACAATCCATCAAGCAATTATGGCTGGCCAAAACCAAAATAGGCCTAACCAACCATCTTTTCCATTCCCTATCACTCACCAGAATGAATTTGATAACCTCAAGAAAATTCTTGCTTCAGTCCTTCCTAAATTCTATGGGTTGGTAACAAAGGGCCCTGACACTTTCTTGTTTGAATTTGATATCCTCTGCAAAAGCTATTATTTCACTACTGATGCTCATAGGCTTAAATTGTTTCCTACTACCTTGAAGGAAGTTACATTAAGATGGTTTATGGGCTTAGGTAGGAATACTGTAGAGACTTGGGATGATATGAAAAAGTTGTTTCTTGAGAAGTATAAAGAATATTGTAGAGGCAGTGATATGAGAGGAGATGATATCTTCAGGATGCAGTAGAAGGAGGATGAAAATTTAGAGGACTATATTTCAAGGTTCCTATTTTTTCTGCAGAAATCCCCACATCATGCACTCAATGAAGAGTCTCAAAATTTTCTCTTCCTTAGAGGGATCAATGAGCATTGCACTGATACTCTGGACTGGATGGCAGGAGGAGATATCACCCAAGTTCCCTAAGATGATATTAAGAAGATATGTCAAAATTACTCTAGGGCAGCTATGAAGAGAAGAAGAGGTTACCAATCTTCTATGGGTAAATCCTCCACTAATGGAGTTTCAAGGATGGAAATCACTCATTTGCTAGTAGATTTTAAGTAGGATATCATAAACAATATGGCCACTCAGCTAGATACACTTCAAGCAAAGAAGAAACATGAGGAGGCGAAGGCAATGTTGGCAGAGTATTGTCCTCATTGTAGGAAAAAGAAGGACTACAAATGAAAAATGGTAGCCAACATTGATAGCAAGCAAATTCCACCAAAATTCAAGACAATTCAGGGGGATGATTAGGTTTTCTACATTGCACAAAGAACGCCATGGGCTCCAAGACAAGGTATGCCACTAGATCCATTATCTTTTAGTGGACCTTATTTGAATTCTTATGCATCCGGTAATCAATGGAAACCCCCATACCCATCAAAATTTGGAGGCTATCCACCTCAACCTTGGGACAACCCTCCAAATACTTGGCCCAATTACTAAAACTCTCCACCTCAATGACGGAAATTCCAGGGGAATTGGCAACAACCTCCAAGAAATTGGCAACAGACATCCCAATGGAGGGGAGGACAACAATGGCCAAACCAGGCAACTGGTTACATGTAGCCACCTCTAAAACCTCAATAGCCTACCATAATTCCTCCTCCTAACTTAAACTCTAGCACACCTAGACCTACTTAGTTACTAGCTCAACCCACACCTAACCCAAATAACAAACCACAACAGCAACCAGTTTACTCTGCAGATCCCAACCAATTTCCTACATATGTTGTGAGTGTGAGTGATATCCATCTGTGTTCAGGAACCACTTTTTCATCTCCTTCCACTCCTATTATAACATAGCTTCCTGTGGAAGAGGAGGAGCATACAAATTTATTTGATATCCCTGCTTAGTCAAGTGTTCCCAAGAATCATGAACTAGTTGAGCAGTCTGATCAAGACCCACCATTTCCTCAAAGGTTAGAATTTTTTAAACAAAAGGAAGAAAAGGAAGAAACAAACTTTGATATTTTGGATCAGTTGAAACACATATGTGTCAAGATACCTTTGTTCCAAGCCATAAAAGATGTCCCCATATATAGTAAGGCAATTAAGGAAGCATGTCTCAAAAAGCCAAGGAGGAAAAAGAAGGACCCCACTACTGTTCATGTGGTGGGATAGTTGACAGATATCATGCTTGGGAAAGTAACTGTTCCTAAGTATACTAACCCAGGTAGTCTTGTAGTTGGAGTCATTATAAATGGAATCTAAGTAAAGAATGCTCTAATAGACTTGGGAGCAGCTATCAATGTGATGATTAAGGATATCCTGTAGCAACTGAATGTTACAAATATAAGACCTGCTCCTACTATCCTGCAGCTTGTTGACAATTCCACTGTCAAACCAAATGGTATAGTAGAAGACCTTGTTGTTACTCTAGATTCTTGGGAATATCTAGCAGAATTCATGATCCTTTCCCCTAAAGCTACAATAGGAGGGTATCCCATTATTTTGGGAAGGTCGTGGTTAGCTACAATAGATGCTTACATTGGATGTTGGTCAGGGAACATGACTATTTCTGATGGGAGAAGCACTAAAAATCTTGTCCTTTCTCTCTTGCTCAACCATCCCATGATATGGACAACCCCATCTGGCCACATGTTGGAGAAAAGGCCAAGGAGGTCAATGTAGTGGCACAAATCATGATGATAGGAAGAAGCCCTTTTATGCAGCTTCAAGAAGAAGAGGAAATATTATCCCATATAATTCAAAACCATTGTGAAGCGTATAAAAAACCACACACTCATGAATCTAGTTTTGTATGTCCATTGCAGATACTTTTGCCAGCTTCTCCTGCACTTGAATTTCCTAGAGAAACAAATATGCTTCATACATTGTTACCACATGAATTAAAAATGCTAAGCATCAGTGAAATAGCCATTATTGAGTTGACCACACAAGTACAAGTTTCAGAGGGGAAACATTTGAATATTAATAACAAGCTTAGTCAAGAGCAACAGTTGTCCCTGACAAACCTGTTAAAGTTGCATCAACATGCATTTGCATGGGATTACCATGGCATGAAAGGATCAGATCCCAAACTCTGTACTCATAGGATCTACATTAGAGATGACTGCACACCAGTAAGGCAACCACAAAGGAGGATCAGCCCTGCATTGAGGGAGATTGTGAAAGGAGAAATACAAAATTTATTGGATGCAAGATTTATCTACCCTATCTCAGACAACCAATGGGTGTCCCCTTTGGTAATTGTGCCTAAAAAGGGAGGTAAATGGAGAGTTTGTGTTGACTATAGAGAACTAAACTCTGCCACCAAAAAGGATCACTTTCCCCTTCCTTTTATAGACCAAGTATTGGATTCACTTGCAGGTAAGCATTATTTTTCCTTCTTAGATGGATTATGTGGTTATAATCAGATACAGATTGCACCTGAAGATCAAGAGAAGAAAACTTCCACCTGTCCTTGGGGGACTTATTCCTATTTTGTGCTCCCATTTGGTCTATGCAATGCACCTGCAACCTTCCAAAGAGTAGTTATTAGTATATTCTCAGATATTTCAAATGATTATATGGAGATCTACATGGATGATTTCACTACTTATGGTACTAATTTTGCAAAAGCATTAGAAAACCTAAGAAAGGTTTTGCAAAAATGTGAGGACCATAATCTATCCTTGAACAGTGAGAAATGCTTTATGATGATGTAGGAAGGAGTGGTCCTTGGCCATTATATCTCTCAGAAAGGAATTCAAGTGGACCCAGCCAAAATTGAGGTAATTACTAATCTTTATATTCCTGTCAAGAAAAAATATGCTAGAAGTTTCTTGGGACATGTAGGATACTATAGGCGCTTCATAAAAGATTTCAGTAAGATGGTAGTACCACTTTATAATCTTTTAACTAAAGATGTTGAGTTCCAGTGGACAAAGGATTGTGATAAAGCATTCTCTAATTTTAAAAATGGCATTAACCCATGCTCCTATGCTCAAAGGCCATAATTGGAGGATCACTTTCCATATTCACACAGATGCAACTGATTATGCTATAGGGGTTGTCTTAGGAAAAAAAGAGGGAGCAATAGATAATGCAATCTACTTTTTCAGCAAGAACCTACAAGGGGTTGAGTTTAACTACACAGTGACAGAGAAGGAGATGTCGGCAATTATTTATGCTCTCAACAAGTTCAGGCACTATATCAAAGGATACCATATCTTTTTCCATACAGACCATGCAACCATAAGATACCTTATGAACAAGCCATTGATTTCAGGAAGGTTAGCAAGGTGGTTGTTGTTAATGCAAGAATTTGATACCACCATTATAGACAAGCTAGGTAAAACAAATGTTGTGGTAGATTTTCTCTCTAGATTGACTACATCAGAGGACACTCAAGTCATTGATGACTCCTTTCCTAATGAAATTTTTTTCTCCATCAGTGTGCACACACCTTGGTATGCAAATATAGCCAATTATTTGGTCACGAGAAGAGTTCCCCCTCATTTCTCTCCAAAATAGCGAAGGGTTTTTATTGAGAAAAAATTTATGTTCTCATGGATTGCAGGTTGTTTATTCTATAATGGACCAAATCATGTGATGAGAAGATGTGTAAGAGAGGATGAAACTTATGATATATTGCATGCATGCCATAATGAACCCTATGGTGGAAACTTTGCAGCTAAGAGAACAACCATGAAGATTCTCAATGTAGGGTATTACTGGCCTACACTTTATAAGGATGCAGGCAAGTAAACTAGGAAGTGTGATAGGTGTCAAAGGATGGGCTGACCAACTAAATCAGATGAGATGCCTCTATACCCTCAAGTATTTATCACACCATTTGATAAATGGGGACTTTATTTTGTAGGTCCAATTGATCCACCATCAAATAGAAAATATTACATCTTGGTTTGTACTAATTATGTGACTAAATGGGTTGAGGTCAAAGCCATGAAACATGCTAGGGACAATAAAGTTGTAGAATTCCTTATGAAGAAATCTTCACATGTTATGGAGTTCCTAGAGAAATAGTCACAGATCAAGGGGCTCGATACACATCCACTCTTGTCACAGCATTGGTGAATGAGTATAATGTCAGGCATAGAAAATCTACACCCTATCACCCTCAAGCCAATGGCCAGTCTGAGGTAACAAATAGGGACATAAAATCTATTCTAACCAAAACAGTAGTAATCCACATAAAATATTGGGAAAATAGGTTGCCAGAAGTTGTCTGGGCCTATAGAACAACTTTGACAACCACCACTGGTTTTACTCCCTTTGAACTATTATATGGAAAAACAACAATGATGCCTATAGAGTTTGAACACAAAACTCTTAGAACAACACTAGACCTTAGAATAGATATATCTGAGGCACACAAGGATAGGGTTATGCAACTAAATGCCTTAGATGAGATGAGGAAATCATCTCTCCACCATGTTGAGATGGTGCAGAACCAGAGAGTTAGATGGCATGATAAATACATCAAAGAAAAGAAGTTCTAGCCAAGTGACTGGGAACTTCTTTATGATTCTAGGTATAAAGACAACTTAGGCAAACTTCAAACCCGGTGGTTGGGACCATATGAGATTGTAGAGGTTTTCCCCAATGGTGTTGTTCAACTTACAATAATTGATCCTGTCAAGTTCAAGCTCCTAGTCAATGGTCATTGTCTCAGGCTATACCATAAGCCTGCCTCAAAATAGGAGTTCATGCAACAATTTATTGATTACTAGAACTCCAAAGTTCCTATAGCCGAAGGAAGCAGACGTAGTGTCCAACCTTCTGGCTAGTCAAAGGTACACATACAACCATAATAAGGATTTCCACTTTTTGTGGGAATTCATTTTTCCATTAATAAACCTAACCACCCATTCATCTCCCATATCTCTCTATGCCATCACTTCACTCCACCATCACTTCATTTAATTGCTCAACCGTACTTTTTTGGTGACCGGTACTTTCTTCTACATTCTTTGGAAAAGACATTCCAATTTTTCAGGTACGTGCATAATGACTTAATGTATATTAATTACCTTACATGCATTTTTTACTTATTGTACTTTAATATTGATATTTCACATAACAAATCTTGTTAGCATTCCTTGTTATATCATAATTCCATTCTACCCTCTACGGACACATGCTTTTATTTAGGTTGGGGGGGAAGTGTGAACCTACATGTCATACATGTCATTAATCATGTTTCATATGCTAGCATGGCAGTAAATTTGAAATGATGTAGTTGAAGTGGCGTCCTACATGCATGATATGACATTAAGTTGCTGCCACTTTCTAACATAATACCCCTCCTTTATGTCTTCTTTACTACCTTAGTCAAAATCATGATGCCACTAAAAAGGTAAAATTGAGAGGACATACAACATTGGTGTTAGTACTAGTGAGAATTGCAGGAAGCGGAAGAGAAATTGGGTTTTCAAAAGAAGGATTGCAGGAAAGAAGTCTTTGCAGAGGTGTTTTCCATAGTGTGAGTGGAGGCAATGGGAGGTCAATTAATCATAAATGAACCAACATTTCACCAGGTAATCCTACAAGATGCACTCTATGAGCCTGAATTCAGAAATTGTGGTTGGCTAGATTACTTTCTGAAGCTAAATAGTTTCAATAACAACATTGCCTTAGAATTTGCATAAAAATTTTCTAATGGTGAGGCAATGGTAAAAGGATTAAAGGTTATAGCCACCGAAGAAAGGATTGATGAAGTGTCAGGTTTTCTCGCTGAAGGAGAACCCTACCCTACTTCTAGGGATGCTAGATCAATTAGAGTAGAATTCACTAAGCCTAGTGATCCTCCAGTTGTTATAGACAAACAAGGAACAAGAAGAACTTCTTTGACAAAAACATGGAAGTAGTTTGTTGTTTATATCATCAAATACATTACTTGTGAGGGTCACCAATCCTGTCTTCATTCTATGCATTTCAAGCTTTTGAATCACATGAGACATGGCAGGATGATGAATGTGCCAATGTCTTGTACAATCTTCTTGCAATCATGGTTGTTGAGACATAGAAAGGTAGGGAAAATTATGTTTCCCATCATTGTTTGATTAAATTTCTAGTAGAAAAGTATTTTCAAGATGTGTCTAGTATGTTGGGATGAATTTTTGAAAATTAAGAAGTTCAGATTAGAAAATGTGGGTCCTAGAGGTCAATGCCTAACTCATAGGGTTAGTGGGGATGAGGGGGTTATTAAATTCACTCCTGGAGCTTCAACTTTTGGGGAAATTCCTAGTACAAACCCTCCTACAGCAGAACCTATAGTAGAAATTAATTCCTCTGAATCCAAGCATGTAGATGAAGATAGTTCATCTTCGGACCCCAATGTTGATGTTTTCCCTAAAACCACAGTTTTCACTAGGGTTGTTATTCGAAAGGGGGAAGAAAAAATGAGAAAAGTAGAAATTACAAAATGGGAGGCTAAGAAGCAAAAACTAGAAAAGGTAAATCCTATCCCTAAGAAGCAAAAAACTGAAGAAACAAAGCATCTTGCAGCCGCTGGGAAAAATAAGAGTCCTCCAAAGAAATCAAAACTGACTGAGTTTGCTACTGGTGTGCCTCCAAAAAGGAGCCATAGACTCAGAGGAAAATTCGGGAAGAAGGAAGAAGCTCCTAAGGAGCAGGAAAATATAAGATTGGTAGAAGTTCCTAAAGAGCAGGCAAATATAGGATTGGCAAAACTTGTTGCGGTTGCAGAGCAAGTTGAATATCAGGAACCAGTGCAAGTAGAGAAATTTCAACATCAAGAACCAGTGCAAAGGACGGTCCTAGTAGGAAAGCACAAACCTCCTACTTTTTCATGGGCATTAGTAGCCCTGGATTTATGGAAAGAAATGCAGGAGAAAGAAGAAAAATGGAATAGAGAAAAACTCAGGGTATAGGAAGAGATCATTTAAAAAAATAAAGAAATTGAGGAGAAGAATGCAGAGATTACTGCATTAAAGGATGAGGTAAATAGTGTGGTGACTCTAGTACCACAAATTATGGAATGTAGGACTCCCCCAAGGGTATATACATTGCATTTAAGGGAGCGCAATCATTATTTTAAGTTATCAAGGGTCATTTATAGTCTAAACTCTTCCATTAATGAGCCCCTAAGACACAAAAACATAAAAACATTTAAATAACCCAAAAATCCAAAAAATAGCCTCATAACATTTCAAAATATCAAAAACATCCAAATATTTGAAAAAAACCATTTGTCTATTTCACTTCACTCACAATAATCAATCATTCATAATAAATCAATTGTCACCTTCATCCTTTGGCAATACAAATAGAAACAACCACAACAATCAATAAAAAAAAACTTCAAACACAATCAAAATCGAAACAACAAACTTTTAAATACAAAATCAAACTCTTGATCATTCTCAAACATGTCAATCAAGCCTTATATCATCATCCTTTCAAACAACCTATCAACTTGCCACCATCCACTAACATGTCCTAGGATGCATCCTTCCTATAATGGGAATTATCTTTGGCAATCACTTTAGATACTTATCCTAGGAAAAACACATCCCTTTGGCTAGAGGTATGAAGAACATTGACTTGTTTGTGTCCTTGATCTTTTCTTATGATTTATCTTATTGCACCTATTCCCATGACCTCTCGAGGATGTCTATCTAAAAATATTTAGAGAGAAAGGATTGGAGCATTGATCATTATCTTTTATTTTTTGTTTTTGTTGGATGTTCTTGTAATATAACTTGGTGATACTTGCTTTGGTAGGTGTGTATGGAGGGAGTTCTGGACAGCTTGTTGACTATTTCATTGATAGGTTATGCCTTATCGTGTTTTGGTATGAGATGTTTGAAACTTTTAAAGTACATCCTAGTGAGGTTTCTGTATGCCAGGTGTGAACAACAATACTCCTATTTGTTTGTCGTGTCAAATTCCATCTCACTAGATACAACACCATCCTGGTTGTCTGTACCTTGATGCATCGTATATGTGTGTTATCAAACATAAGGAAATTTGTGTCGTTCATGTCCCAATCCCTGGATAAGAAAATCATCATCACTCATCATCATATCTAATAAAGTATGGGTGACTCATGGACTTGTTGGACTTATGCATTGTCTCAGACTCAAGGGTTGATCCCTCTTATTCTTCTTATTCTTCTATCTTTACTAACATTTCTATCCAAGTATCAAATATGTGTGATATATAAAAATATACATGAGGCTACCCATGGCCGATGACTGTCTATACATCATCAAATTTTTCTACATCAAACATTCGGGCTTTCTAGTCCTCTCTGAGCTGAACTGATCCTGAATCTTTATCGCAAGCTCGACCCAAAAATTGAAATTTTTGCCCGATCTTGATGAGTCCAAATAATGACTCATTTTTTTTTTGGGTTTATCATATGTTTGTTATTATTACTATGGGGTTTTAGCACCTCGTTACTAATACTTTCTATGTTATTTCCCTAAAACTTATGAACTTTGGGCTTGAACTTATCCCTGTAACTTTTGATGGTATTTAACCTACTATGTGATATATCTATATTAATTTTGCATGTGATTGGATGAATGTTATTCTAAGGTGATTATGGATATACAATTATCTTGTGCATGCTAATGTCATAATGTAGGTTTACTTTAAGATGTAGATATAAATGAAGCTTGCAAGGTGGAAGAAGTTCATGTCAGTTGGTCGGTTGCTAAAGAAGTCAAAAGATGGACATTAAAGAGGTCAATGGAGGGAAACTTCCAACTCGTGTGGAAGTTATAACTTACCTTTAAATGACCATGTCTATTAGTTGAGTAGATTTAGGAGGTGTTGCTATGTTGGATTCTCATTGAGGCAAGACTGGTTTGACCAAGTCTTGTGCATGTATAACCTCCTTCCTCTTTTCATGCTTTCAATAAATGGCATCCTCCTAGTCTGTTGGAGTTGACTGACCAATTAGTTAGGGTGAGTTAGAAGCTTTCCTTCTATAAATAATGATCATATGTTCCTCTTCACAAGGTTGGATGTTCTGATATTGTACTTGCATTTTCAATTTCAAAGGAATATAGTCATGTTGTTGTTATGATGTACCAATTTTTTCAATGAATAAAATGATACTTTGATTTGTTGCATCTGAGTTAGTTTAGGGAAGACTCATTCAAGGGTGCCCACTTGGTGAGAATTCCATCCATTCAGTTTAGTAGTTACTTTTTTGTTCATTAATTAGTTACGATCTTAGCAGTTGCATGTTCCTACAACCAAGGTAGACAGAGTAACTTCTTGTTTGTTTGTTGAGATTTTGGTTTATGTCATTCATTTCAGTTAAGTTTAGTTTTTGATTCATGCTTAGTAATTATGCTAGTTCATTTCAATCATTTTACTTTTAGTATTGTTTCCTTTCTAGTTATAGGATAAGGATGACTACAATTGAGTCCTAGTGCACAGACAGTGCTGACCCATTTCAAGTTCATGTCCCTGGGTTGATAATGAAATGAACCTTCATGATGAGCAAGATAACTACTTAGAGTAGATATTTAATCTCTAAGTTATAGTTTTAAGGGATTAGTTATTGAACCATTAGAGGAGGCCAACAAATCTCTTAAGGGGGTAGTGGAGCAGTGTAATTCCTTCCATTGAGGCAACAGTGGGGCATCTGAAAAAATCAAAACAAAATTGACTTTTGATCTCGTCAGTGTTTTTCTTTGAACCAACGCAACTAGTACATTGCTTCAAAGAGGGGAAAAATGTAGACACTCAAATTATCAATTTCTACTATTAATCAAATAAAGCAATTTATTAGATTAATTCACAATGTTCATCATGTTTAATTAAATAAATCAATTTATCTAATTAAAACCCTAAAGTCCTCTCATTTGATTTAATAAATCAAATTATTTAAATCAAATGTCATAAACCCCCTAATCCCTTCAAATTGATTAATCCTGAATTAATTAACTCATAATCATCATTATCCATTTCTCTAGTTTTTAACTCCCCTAAAGTTAAATCAACCCATGGTCAACTAACTAGGTTGCACATGAAATTAATTTCTTTTAATTATCTAATCACCATATTTTCCCTCACAAAGGCATATTCTTTGAGAATATTCCTTCAATAAATCCATTTATTTGACTTTATTCGCCAAATATTAATGTTTCTTACAAAGGAATTTAAGCCTCTTACAAAGCCCTTAATGCCCCTTACAAAGGCATTAACTTCTCTTACATCCCCCTCACCCCTTCACCTACAAGCATTAACTCTATACATTCCCCAAAATGTGCTCCATCCTCATCCAATAGACTTGTGACAAGTGTCACAATCCTATTGGCTCCCTTTTTATCCCACATTCCTCCAATCATTTCACTCTTCAACCCTTCAACCCTATTTATAGAGGACTTCTCTATGAAGAAAGGATCCACTTCTTTATGCAAATTCATTATCTTCCAATTGCTATCATTATCTTTGAGGGAAATTGGACTTCATCACATACATTCTCAATCCACTCTTTCATGCAGCAAAATTATACACATTTTTATCACATATTGGAAGCTTATCAAAGGGGGTGGGAAAGGGCATTCTTTCCACATCAAAGGAGCACCACTCCCACTATGGGATAGAGTTTGAATATGTTTTCATATGTTACTTTGGTTTCTTATTGTCTTGTTTACATATTTAGCATGTTCAACTAGTATTTCATAGGAGTACTTTATTTGGTTTGTTTAATTTGACTAATAATGCTAATATTTGTCAATCTTTGAGAAAATGTAGAATAAGTGTTCACATATACAAAGTTCTACCTATTATATGTAGAGGCGGGGAGACACATTGGAAGGTTCCTCCCCTCAACAAGCCAACAAGACAGAGAAGATATTAGTAACTATACTCAATAGAGTGAGGGTACTATTGAAGAAGAATCTTCCATTTAACCAATATCTACTACACCCATAAAGGGGACATACCAAACCATGGGTGATGCAATAGTCGATGATCCACCTGAACATGTTACCCTTGAGTTCTCAATCACCAACCAGGAGAGGGCTATAACTCTAAAGAATAAACCACCTTCGGCCCTCTCAATCTTCTATGGTTTGGTGATTGAGGACCCAGAGCTTGTAAATGTATACAAGATACATGATCATATATTTAGCACTCCTCACTTGTATTGAGGAAGTTTTATTGTACAAAATGTAACTGAAACTGATGTATCTCATGAATGTAAAGAATTATGTAATCAAGTGTTGTATATGTTAATTGAATGAATGAAATCAGTTATTCCTTTATGTTTAATTTTTGATCATATCTCATGGTTCTTTTGATTAAATGTGATGCCTAATGATGATTAGAATTTGATAATTACTAAGTTATATGGTTTTGATAATTTGGATAATGGGAATAAGTAATGCAATCATGCACCCTAGGGGACGTAGGGTAGTAATTAAGATCATGTTCAGTTTCACTTGTGCAATAATTCACTTTAAATTAAAAAAAAAAAATTGTTCATTTTTTGTTGTTTAGGTTGTCCTCTAGGGTTCTCAGCATGGGGCGTTACACATGGTATCAGAGCCTAGGTTCAAACACTGGGCACTCTAGATACATCATGAGCCCATTGTGTTGACCTATTTGGTTGTATATCTAAGTTTATAATTAGTAATCTGATATTTGTCTATAGGTGGTGTTGGTCCAAAAGTGCAAAAACTAGTGGAAAGGATAGGACCCTCGGTGTAGTGTGCAATGCACCAATATCCTATCTACCGGGGATGCATTATGGACCCTTGGGTAACCTAATGATGTGAATCCATGTATGCAATTTTGGACTTTTGTTTTTTCTCCTGTCTTTTTTCGTCTTATACTTGTGGTTGTCTTTTGGTGATGATGTGTAGGAAATGCCTAGAAGAAGAGGTCGTGGTCAAGATTAGGGATATGGGAAAGGTTGTGGTGGAGGCCGTGGGGTCAACTGCCAAGATACTCCTTCCCAGAGTTCCCACGAGTTCAAACATGAGGAACAATCAAATCCTCAGACTAATCAAGAGAGGGATCCTAGGGAGGAGACATTGGGCCAAATCCTCACTCGCCTCAAGTTGGCAAAGAATAAGGAAATTGTGGAATCGGAGCCGATTCTTAAGCATAAGAAACCATCCATTGTTAGGGATTGGCCACTAGGATGTGGATGAAACGCACCCTTCATATCTAAGGAGGAGATTCTTCGAGCTCAACTCTCCTCTTCCTTGAGAATTGAGGTGGATTTCGATGAGGACCCAAAGGAGTGTCCTCTTTCTGAGGGTGAAGGAACTATATAAGGTATAATGAACCTCATTGTAATAATGGCCCATGTGACCATGTTTTCCCATGTGACCCAAGATACTATTGGATGTTATTCGAATATTCTAATACTTTAATGTTTAAATGCAATGACTCTCGATGATGTCTAGATACTATGACACTTTTATATTTTATGTTTTATGCTTATATTATAGTTGACAGATAAGTTTAATATCTTATGTGAAGCATCATTGATATAAAGATTATATGTATATCGGATGAATATTCTATTATGAGTTAAAATCTGTTAATGTGTGATAAATCTAGGATATGGAGCCCTTGTAGTGGAAAATTCTGTCTTTGTGCTTCTAAAAAGGTGTCAAATCCTTTTTTTTTTTACTACAAATGTTATGAGATTTTGTGAATGAATAATGAACAAAGTGGAACATCTTGTCTGAAAATGATGAGTAATTAATGAAAGTGTGTGTATTATGGGTATAAATATGTTGTGTTTTATGGAATTTTATCGTTCTAATGTATCAATTGTGTATCTATGCATCAAAGAGGACATATAAGTGATAGCACGGCTAGGAATGATCTTATGAATGCATATTTTTTTGAAAGGCTTCAACATGGGCTAAGAGGTACTCAAGATTTGATATCTTGGGGAGTGACTTCTAAAGTTGAGAAACTTGAGAAGTCACTTCTAAGATATCATATCTTAAGGAGCTTCTCAGTACGTCAAGGATACATGAGTGTGGATAGAGTTGTTAGATCGTAGCCCTGTAGAAGTAGAAAGGTATTTTGAAAAACTTGCTTTTGGATGTGGATTGTCTCTATGTCAAATATTGTACTGCTTGCTTGATGAATGGAAAAACTTGTTATGTGATTATTGGAGGTTATGACACTATGATGTTTAGTTCATGCTAATTGATGACATTGTGATACTTTAATGACTTGAGCTTGATACTTAGAGATGATGATTTTGGTGACACTATCATGATTGATGATTTATATTATGGTTAGTGGATTAGTTAGATATATGTGTTACCATGTTTGATATCAGTTAAGATGCATTGGTGATGGGAAACAGTGTCTCATCACTCACTTGTGAGTGCATTGTGACGCTGTGACTTTTCCTTCACGGTGTGTTTGACTGTCTACTATATGCACATGTTTGACCCTATGTTTTGCTATAGGTTGTAGGTACAGAGCATCGACTCCACTTGATTATCAGATTTGAGCATTCCAAAATCCCAATGGATCTTGTTGTTTCGGAAGTAGCACTGGGCCCCCACACTAAGCCAGCGTCCTCATCGAGGATGAGTGTTCGTAGTCTCACCCCGTTTGTCAGGTCAGTTCAAGTTTTTTTATTGATGTTGTTGTCACTTTCCTTCTATTTCGTAATGCGATTAAAGGTATTGTTGATATTTGATGTGTTGATATCTGATGTACTTAGTATGTTCCATTCATACCTCACGACTTCTAGGAGTAAGTCGAATTCTAGGGGGGAAGATGCAGTGCCCTTCCATTTGTATTGTCATTTTGCATCCCGTCTCACCTTGGGTTCAGTTACCATTGGGTGCTTAGTTTAATTGAATTACTTGCTTGATTGATTTTATATTAAGAATACTGTTGTTGGAGGGTGTCTCAATTATTTAAGTAAATGTTTGATACCATGGTGATATTAATAAATATTATTTATGTTTGTTTGATTTAAATGAAGTTAAATTATGGTTAATATAAAAATATAAAAATAAAGTATGGTTTACTATAGTTTAAAAGTTAAAATTAATAAATTAAACTTTATGATATAAAAGAAATATTAAAATATGCATATATTAAATTAATTGAATTACGTAAGTTCTATAAGAAGTTGGAATTAATAAATATCATAAAATGGATTTAGGGGTGGAAGTAACGAAATAAAGATATTTTAAATGAAAGGAAGTTAGCCTTTTTCAGGTGGATAAGAAGGAATGAAATTTAAAATAGAAGTAGTTAGAAAATAAAGGAGTGGGAGTTATCTATTAGAGGGGAAATTGGCCTTTTATTTCTCACGGAGGAAAACTAATTCTATTTTTTGGGGGATTGTCGTGAATGTCTAATGGGGTTTTCTGGAAGTTGTCTCTGTCTTCTGGAATCTCCTTGAATTTGGAAAATTCTCTGAAGTAGTTCTAGAAATCTTGGGGGTCTTTCAGTAGCTATGATATTTGGAGTGATTTGAGTTGCAGAAGGGAAGCTTGGAAGAAGATGGAAGTTGACTCTCGGGGTTTTCTTTTGTCTGGAATCTGTTATTAGCCCAATTGTGCAAGCTTTCCAGGTTCCATCATCTTCTCCCTGTTATACTCTATTATGTTGTAAGCCAATGATTCTTTGATTATTTAGGTTTGGAAGAAATAAAAAAATCTTAAGATATTGCAATCTAAAATTGTTTTCCCTATAGCTTAATACTCCATGTTTACAACCTTAATATTTGGGGTATAATCAGAGAGAAAAACTCTTAAATTAAATAAAATTTTAGATCTATAAGTTATTGAGACAAATTTAAAACCCATTTTATGGTGTTATCCTTAGATGGCTTATTACTCCCTTCATATTTCGCATCTATGTTCTGTGGGAATTATATTGCCTCTATCATTTGATAAGTACTGGAATGGTATCGTCCATGCTCACTAAGTAGTCTAATACCTCTAGCCATAGTCTTATTATCTCGGACGGAAGAAAATTTGGCTTAAAAAGTCTGTCAATCTCTTTCCTTAAACTGTAGTATTATTTTATTAATTCTGTAAGTATGAAACGTTGTGGTTGAATGTTGTTTGAAATTTGATAACATTCTAGTAACTTCTCTTTAATAATTTAATCTTGGTTATCTGTTTCTATCTTTTTCTCCTCGTGATTATCCATTTGTTGAGTCCAAATAATGGCTGAAAACTAGTAGTTATCTAAGAGATACCTTCATATCCTTCCAATAGTATAATCTCTCTAATTCCATTGTCAACTTGTCTCTGCTACAACATTCGAACACGATAGAAGATCCAAATTGTTAAGAAGTTATAATAGTGGTCAATCTCTTATCATAGGGCACACCTATTGATAAGATTTTATTATCTTTTATCTTGGAATTGTGTCTATTTCATTTTGCTTTATCAGGTGTTCACCTCTCATTGAAAATTAGTGTGAAATATAGAATTCATTTGGCATTATACAGTGCACCTTTCGTAGTGTAAGTCTGTCCTTGGAAAGTTCATACTTTGTCTTCTTTATAAAGGTTTACCCCTTGTAATGTCAACTTAGTAACTTTAAGATTTCTCCTATATCGATTTCCTTTTGTTTTCAACATGAAGAGCTTTTGCAAGCATTGACCATTGGCCCTTCTCTTCTGTATGTAGCGACCTACATTAATTCTTCTAATTTTTTTTTCCTTCTCTTCCTTGGCTTCAACCCAACTCACACCATATCGGCCCCTTCATTTTTTGACATGTGCGGCCTTTGGGGCGTGGCTTTCTCCAGTAAAAAAATTAGTTATTGAGATATAAATATATTATCTCCTAAACTGATTTGGATGAAAATTGTTAAGCTAAATGATAATTGTTAAGCTTTAGAGAGTAATTGCTCTAATACTTTAACCGAATTTCCTTTCAAATCGTAGGCTTAGATTGAACTTGATTGTGAATTAAATGAATTTAACTGTAGTTTTACGTCATGTGCACCCTTTTGAGTAATTGTTATCTTCAATATAGTCTGTAGTGATTACTGGAGTACGCCGACATTATCTTCAATCACATTTTGTTATCTGCTAATCGCCTTCAGTTAGATTTATGATTATGGTTTTTTTCTTGTTTATCTTGAGTTGACTATAAGACATTGAACACCTGATCTATAAGTTGTTATCGCAATAAAACTTGGGTATTTTCCTTTTGTTCAGGCTGGTAGTAAATATTTGTATGCTAAATATACAAATTCTCTGGTGATAAGATAGGTTAGCGTTGGATCCAATAGTTATCTGAGTTTTAGGTTTATCTTTCTAAATCGGTGGATCTAATATGATAGATGTTTTATCTTTCACATCAATGCGGTGGAGTTATTCAAATTGGAATTGGACAGGGTTTGATTGTAGCTATATATAAACATGTGTCATGTGTGCCCTGCTGATAGTATCATTTGGATTGTTTGCAGCACATAGTGCGCTTGATCTTAGGTTGCGATTAATTATGTTTTGAAATATGAATTAGCTCCTTTGTCATGTGAGCATGGAAGAAGGTTTTGAGTATGGCACAAATGAGTACTCACGTAAATATATATATATATATATATATATATATATATATTTGTCATGTGCGCATGGAAGAAGGTTTTGAGTATGGCACAAATGAGTACTCAAGTAAATAAATATATATATATATATATATATATATATATATATATATATATATATATATATATATATATGTGTGTGTGTGTGTGTGTGTGTGTGTGATTGTTTTGGTATATACTTATTGTAGGCTTATTGTTGTATGTTATTTAATTTAAGTATTTTGTATTTAATTTAAGGGGTCTTATTTAATTTAACTAAAATGTGTCTTTATATGCAAACGTGATCCAATTAAGTGAACATTGTTGTATTAATATTATACAATCATAGCTGATATGTATATTTGAAGAGCGATCCATCTATAAATGGTTAAATGGAATTAGTGTTTCCATGTTTTCTTATGGTTTCGAAATATTAATTTGAACTTGTGTGTAAAATCCCTCCTCGAATATGAGAGTTTCCTAGCAAAGCTTCTCCATAAGGACTTAGCTAATTCTCTTCTATGATAAAAGGTTCATGATGTATTCACTAAAAAGCTATGTCACTATTTACTTTTCCCGATTGGGGAATATTGTAGTTGTCATATAGTGATAAGGTTTTACAATTAAGGCTTGTATATTTGGACAATACTATCCCCATGTCTTGCACAAAACTTGGGTGTTAATTTAAGGGACTAGGTCTTGATAGGCTAAGGTTACCAAATGAGGAAAACTTGATCTTCGGGTCAAATCAAATTGTACTTGAGAGAAAATGTTGGTTTTAGTAGTTAGAGAGGAAATGTTAGTTAATTAAAGTATTATTCAAGGAACTTAAATTTGGTTTGGTATCTCTTGACTTCACTGGTAATCTAAGGGTGACAATCTCTACGTAAACCTATACTCGTCGAGTATGTTGTCACCATTGAACCTATAGTACTATCAGTAAGCATATTCCTTGTAAATTAGGCAATTCCTGGTCTTGAACTCATTATTTAATGTGTATATCTCACTCCATACTTACATTAGTTTATTTTAGAATGAAACCACTGTTGTCTTTGATAGGAACTTATAAGAAGATTATTGTAGAATTTGTATACATCAATGATGAACAAGAGTTGTATTTTACTTAGCATGAATTTGCAAATATCCACAAGATTGAGAATAAAAGAGTGTGTCATTGCTTGGGAGTAAATGATGAAGTGAAAGTGATAGGTGAAGTTACTGTTGTAAGTGATGCACAAGTTTATGTAATGTTTTTATGAGTTCAATTGTCTTCATGGTCATGATATAGTGATTGTTTGTATCTTTTTTTCCATGGTTATAATGTTTGGATAATTGCTTGCATTATATAAGTGGTTGATTGGTGAAGGTGAGGTGCCTTGGTGTGATTTGTGTTTGATACAAAAGTTGGGTAAATTAGTTACGGTTGTCTTCCAGAGGTTGGGGGGAAGATCTATTTGTCAAATTCTTTACTATCCTTAAGATGATTGTGTACATTAAATGAGTACATGATGGTTATTACCTTGCACTATACATCGATCTATTATGTTGGAAATCTCAGGACGTGGTAGCAGAAAGGTTTATGCCTCGCTTTGAGTTTTGCTTGAACCTTGAGTTTGTGCAAGTGGTGTCATTTTCAATTTTATTGTTTTTCGGTCATCAGTAGGGAAGTGGCTTCCAATGGGGGCCAACACACAAAGGGGTGCCTGGATAACCCATGCAGAAGTTTTGTTAACAAGTGAAAACATAAAATAACTAAAGGGATGGGTAACTAAAACTTTAACAAGATAAGTTAGTACCTCGCTCAGGCTCAAGCAATTTTTTAGGCTTGAGGTGAGATGGGAAGGTGTAGAATGGAAAATCAACTACCCCGTCTCCACGAGAGGTAAGTTGATTCTGCATAGTTGGCATGAGGGGCCGGATATCGGTAGAGGCTACTAGGATAACCTAGGATGGGGACTAGGTCCTAGGAAGATCTACCTGGATAACCTATGACCAACTATGTGATGACACTTCCCCAACGACAACCATGAGTTTCCTTGTTGATTTTACTTGAGTATTTGTATGCCTCTGGAAGCATAGTCATTGATGTTGATCCTTTTCTTGACCTTGTTATTTTTTCCAGTATTGTGATGTCTTGTCCTTGTCTATTAGTTGTGGTGGGGCCCTTTGTTACCTCCTAGCATGGGGGGTGAACCTTTGGGTTCACATGGTTGGGTGGAACGTGTTACATGCTCCATTGGGCTCCCTTCTTGTTCGTGTTGCAATGTTTCCTCTTAATCCATTGACTTCTTCTCGACGTCATCTCTTGGGATTTGATCATTATACTTGTAAATATATTATATTTGATCATGTATCTTGTATCATATGTTGAGCACTCCTCACTTGTATTGAGGAAGTTTTATTGTACAAAATATAACTAAAACTGATGTATCTCATGAATGTAAAGAATTATGTAATCAAGTGATGTTGTATATGTTAATATAATGAATGAAATCAGTTATTCCTTTATGTTTAATTTATGATCATATCTCATGGTTCTTTTGATTAAATGTGATGCCTAATGATGATTAGAATTTGATAATTACTAAGTTATATGGTTTTGATAATTTGGATAATGGGAATAAGTAATGTAGTTGTACACCATAGGGGACGTAGGGTAGTAATTAAGATCATGCTCAGTTTCACTTGTGTAACAATTCACTTTAAATTAAAAAAAAAATTGTTCATTTTTTGTTGTTTAGGTTGTCCTCTAGGGTTCTCGGCATGGGGCGTTACAATAACATTCACATGCCCTTGGATTACTTATGCCTATTCTATCCTACCCTTTGGGTTATGCAATACCCTGGCTACTTTCTAGAGGGAAATTCTTAGCATCTTCTCTGATTATGTTCATGAATCTATGGAAATATATATGGATTACTTCACCGTGCATATGGGAAACTTAGGGAGAAGCCCTTACTAATCTAGAAAAGGTTTTGAAAAGATGTAAAGAACATAGCTTGTCCCTAAGTAGTGAAAAGTGGTTTATGACGATGACTCAAGGAATTGTTCTAGGGAATTTCATATCTAGTGAAGGGATCCAAGTTGACCCACATAAGATAGAGATCACTTCTACATTACCTGTTCCACAAAGGAAGTGAGATGTTAGAAGCTTCCTAGGCCATGCAGGCTACTATAGGAGGTTTATTAAGGACTTCAGTAAGATTGTAACACCATTATTTGTCCTGCTAACTAAAGATATAGAATTTGACTAGACATTAGAGTGCCAACATTCCTTTGAGGAACTTAAGGTAGCCTTAACTAGAGCACATGTTTTGAGGGGACCAAATTGGACATTACCCTTTCATATACACTTTGATGCTTCATATTTTGCTATTGGAGCAATTTTGGGTCATAAATAAGGTACTAAGGAATATGCTATTTGCTACATTAGCAAGAACTTATAGGGAGCATAGCTAAATTACATTGTTACAAAGAAGGAAATGCTAGTACTAGTATATTCCATTAACAAATTTAGGTATTACATTACTAGGTATGTTGTTTTTGTCCACACAAATCATACAGCTATAAGATACTTTATGAACAAACCTATGGCAGGGGGTAGGCTAGTTAGATGGCTACTCCTTCTACAAGAATTTGATATCACAATAGTGGACAAGCATAGGAAGGCTAATGTAGTAGCAATTTTTTTGTCAAGGTTTCCAACACAATCAGCAAAAGGGGTAGTAGATGACTCATTTCTAGATGAGCATTTGTTTGCTCTTAATGTACATACACCCTGGTATGTTGACATTGCAAATTATTTACTAATAGGCCAGATACCAACACACTTTTCTCCAAGGGAAAAGAGACAGCTAGTGCATAAGTGTTTTCCATATTCTTAGGTATTTGGTTATCTATTCTACACATGCCCAGAAAATATCATGCAAAGGTGTATAAGAGAAGATTAATTCTTTGATATAACATGATGAGCCCTATGGGGGTCACTTTGTAGCCAAAAGGAGAGCATTCAAGATTATCGCAAAAGGTTACTACTAGCTAACTATACACAAGGATTCTATCAAGTACACAAGAAGTTGTGACAGATGCCAAAGAATGGGTAAGCCAACCAAGACTGATGAAATTCCTTTGCAACCACAGTTGACATTAGCACCCTTTGACAAACGGGGTCTAGATTTCATTGGCCCAATTTCACCTACATCTAACAACAAGGAGTACATTCTAGTTTGCACTGATTATCTATCCAAGTGGGTGGAAGTGAAGGCATTACAATTTTCCAAAGATGAAAATATTGCTAAATTCTTGTACGAAGAGATTTTTACTAGGTTTGGAGTACATAGGGAGATAGTAATTGATTAGGGTCCACAATTTATTTCAGAGCCCATTACAAAATTGGTTGAAGAATATGAAATAAGGCACAAAAATTCCACACCTTATCACCCTCAAACCAATGGCCAGGTGGAGGTTAAAAACAAGGAAATTGAAAGTATTCTGACCAAGACAGAGCAGTTACAGATGAAAGATTGGGTTGCTAGATTACCAGAGGCAGTATGGGCATACAGAATCACATAGAAAACAACTACTAGTTTCACCCCCTATGAGCTATTATATGGTAAAATAGTAGTTCTCCCAATAGAGTTTGAGTATAAAACACTCATAACAGTAGTGGAACTAGACATGAACCTCACAGCAGCACAAAAGGAGAGGTTGCATAACTTAAATGGGTTGGATGAAATAAGGATGGAAGCAATACATCATACATAAATAGTACATAAAAATAGGACAAAATGGCATGACCAATATATAAAGACAAAGGAATTCAATGTAGGGGATATGGCCTTATTGTATGATTCAAGATATAAAGATTTTAAGGGAAAAATCCAATCTAGATGGTTGGGACCCTATGAGATAAGCCAAGTTTTTCCTAATGGGTAGTCAAGTTGGAAACCATGGATGCAGTAAAGTTCTCATTGTTGGTTAATGGCCACAGGTTGAAACTTTATAAAAACCAATACATAAAGATGATTTCATTCTTTCTCTCATTCAGCAGTATGGTATTATTAGTGATTCAGATAGAAATACAGAACCACACAATGATGACTTACTAGTAGATGTACCAAGTTCTTCAAGTGACTTAGTGGTTGAGCTACATAGCTCACCCCCTGAGGTCATAGAAGTTTAATTTACTAATTCCCTTCACATGCAAACACAACATAGTTACAATGATACACATTTGTTTTGTAACATTCTCCATATTACGGTAGGGACCTATAGCTTCATGAACTAAAGTTGTTATATTTTAGTTAGGGACCTGTTGTAGTAGGGACCTGTAGCACAATATACATGACCTGTCAAACTTCAATTTGGGACCTATTTTCAAAGGAACCTGCCACACCATCTGTCAAAAATTTCAAAATTTGGCACCACATTAATTGCAGATTATCACTTTTCACTCCAGTTTTTCTATCACACATGCAACAAATCAACCTTTCATTTTGGTATATGCAACATACTCATCTCAATTCACGATGCATATTTCAAATTCCCAAAATTCAAACTATCACTTCACCTTCCCTCATCTATACATTTCGGCTCATTTCAAACCATGCACCAACCTGTCATTCAATTCACACTCTATCCATTCATTAATTGCAATTAAATCATGTCAAATCAGCACCATACAATGGATAATCTTCAAATAAGCCTCACACAAGTGGTGTTATCTTCATAATATTCGATAGGTACACATACTACACAACCATAATTAACATGGCTTTTCATTATGTTCAATATGTACTTGCATTAAATTATGCATACTTTCTATTCATTACTTCTATTTCCATACTTTGTAATTATTACCTTCACCTATTTTTCCTAACTTGAAGTGAGGAAACTTCAAGAATTTCAGTTGGGGGGAGGGTAATATATAAGCCAAAATTTTAGTTTATGCTACCACCAAAAAGATAAATGTAGAACCAAGAAGAAAATGTACAAACCTTTTTGTCATACCCTTTTTTGCACCTACAACCTTTTTTCTATCGATTCTAATTGAAAATTGCCTAAATTCAAGCTAATTCAGAACCTTTCAAGCTTATAGAAGCTGAAGAGAGGAGAAAAGGGCAAAGTGACTGAAGTTGTTGAAGGAAAGGTGCATGCAAGAGTAACAAATAACTTGGGTTGGTGGACTGTTGAGATTGAAATTTAGGTTGAATTTTCAAATTTTTTGAAGAGCTTTTGATCAGAGGTAGAATACATCACCATGGGAGGAGACATTATCCGAAGGGAGCTAGTTGCACATAAACAGATATTGGAAGATGCATTAGTATTACCCATTTTTACAATGGTAGGATGGATAGATTATTTTTTGAAGTTAACAGAATTTGATGATATAACCAGGAGGTTTGCAACTACATTGTAACATGACGAAGCCATCGTAAAATGATTGTCAGTAGATGCATTAGAAGGAGAAATTGTACAAGTATCTGGTTTACCTAGGATTGGAGCTGAATTTCTAGTTCGAGCAGATGCAGTGGCTATAAGAGAAGAGTTTTGTGAATGAGGAGAAAACTTGGATTCATCATCCCAAGGTACTAAAAGACTTTCTCTTCCATGGGTATGGGCTTCTTGTGCCTCATATATCATCAGATACCTCACATGTGATGGTAGGTTATCACTTCTTTACACTATGCATTTCAAATTATTAAGTCATCTTCATCATAATAGGCTTGTTAATGTGCCAAATTACCTCTACAACTTGTTAAAGAGGATGGGATCCAAATACCAAAGGAAACATAATGATTCAACTCTCTCCCATAATTGTTTAATAGCCCTTTTAACAAAAAGGAGTCTTAGAATTCAATACCCATAGGTATCTTAGGAAGAATTTTTGAAATGTCAAGACATTAACAGTATATTAGAGCAACCTGTAGTTCCTGGAACCCTAGAACCATTAGCTGCACCTATAAGAGGAACCTCTCTCGGTTCACTTGTTGCTTCATGTGCATGTATCCAAGGTGAACCTAAGGAGAAAAATGTATAGGAATCATCACCTGTATCATCTAGGCAACCTACAACAAAGAAGACCCCATCCTCCTCTAAGACACCTAAAGCTAAGAAAAAGGGAGGTAGCCCTTCTACACCTTCAAAGGTGTAGAAGAAAAAGGATACACAGAAAGAGACATATAGTACACCTAGGAATTTAGGCTGGCTGAAACAAAAATGTGTTATAAGGGGAAGCATAGGAAAACCAAAAGAGGAATTGAGGGGTAAGGAGACAGAAGAGGAAAACATTATGATGGTTGACATTGACTTAGAAATAAAGGAAAATGCTCCTAAGAAGGTGCATGTTATTTCCAAAAGAAAATGGTATGTGTCCACCTCAGACTCAGACTCAGAGGATATATTTGTTGCTGATAAAACTAAGAGGAGAGCCCCATACAACCCTAATAATGAGGGTTTTGAATACACAGGGCGTTGTGATGATCAAAATTTAGGGGATGAAGAAATATTTTTAGGAGAAAGGAATGTTAGGAAAGAATTGGAGGAAGCATTAGAAAGAATTAAGAAGTTAGTAGAACAAGTGAAAAATTATGAACATAGGGATAAAGAGAGGGAGATTAAGATTCAAGAGATGGGGGAGAAATTATACACATATGGACACAGGGAAAAATTGGACCTTTTGGCACAACTTGTCATAGTTAAAACAGGGGATACACAGCTTGTAGCAGAAAATAGAAAATCCCCTCCTATACAAACTACAACTCATCATACCACTATATCCCTTGGGTATCAATTATGGAAAGTTGTCAATGAATTTTCACAAGAAAAGGAAAAATGGAGAAAAGAAAAAGAAACCCTAATTATAGAGCATACCAAAGTGTTGGAGGGGAAGGACATTGAGCTAAACAAGTTAAAAGTCAGAGTGGAGGAGGTGGCAGATAAAGCTGCCAAAATTATTAGATGAAGACCCCCAGCAAGAACTTATGCATTGTTTTTGCAATAAAGTTTTTTAAGTTTTCAGTTTAGCAGGCTAATAAGTAACCAGTCAATTGGAATGAGTAGGAAATATGATTTTCTTAATGTTTTTTCTGACTCTACACCAAATGAACAAGATCAACTTTATGAGTACTATTTGCATAACTATGTAGTTCCTAAGGAAACAAAATGGAACCCCTTGATGTTTATGGGGGATTTACAGGTCAAAGCGCTAGCATCCTACTTTAGGAATGAAGGTTTTAGGGGTGAACTTATGGAGGAATATGAGGAGAGAGAAATCTATTACTCTCCCAATAAGAAAGGAATCAAAGAACCTTAATTCCATCATAAATGAATGGTTACAACTTCTGGAGTACAAAGGACTAGGAGGGAAGATCATGAGATTGAGGATGCAAGATTATAACATAATGCAAACATTGGCAGTTGAATTAGTTCATCGTAGTTATAAGTATGTGTAGCAAAGATGGGATAGTTTGAATCCAAAACTATAGAGGAAAGAGCCACATTCAATGTACAACTTCTTGGCTATGCTTGAAAAAGTGCATAGTGACATGGATATTGTTGTTGAACAAGATTAATTGGTTTCCACTAACATTCCAACCACCCATCCTTCTATATCCAGTGCCACATTGGACAGGGAATAAGATGGAGGAATCTGAGTAGATTGAAAGTACCAAGATGAGGAGGCTTTCATGTTACAGGGGATTCTACCTAAAGTAGTTTAAGTGAGTAGATACTATTATGCACCTTAGGGAGATTACACTGAACTATAATCTATCCTCCTAGTTCATTTTCTTGAGGGCAAGCAAAAGGGTAGTTAGTGGGAGTGACGAGCCCATTTATTAGCTAATTTTTTGTTACCTTTATGCTACTTATAAGACATTCACAAGACAATTATTCCTACAATATGTCATCTTTTATTTTTATTATGTAGACCTCGAAATTAGTTAAAGTATATGGAAATGCAGTTATGATATGATGGTGTTGCTTGATTTATATTTGAATATGTATGAATTATAATTGATATTTGTGATTAATCATGGTAGTTAGTACTGTGTGTATGTTTTATGAACTAACCCCTTGCAGGCTGAGAAGACATTGTAGCCTACAACAACTACTAAATATGTTTTATGAACTAACCCCTTGCAGCCTGAGAAGACATTGCATCCTACAACAACTACTAAATGCAACCCGCAGCCAAAGGAGTTCCTAGACAATGAAACAAGGGATGTTCCTAAATACACTTAACGCAATAACTACAACATGGAGACACCTGATGAAGACAGTTGTGCATCATTATGACAAACAATAAAGAAATTGGAGAAGGAGAACCCTATTATCATTAGGATTCTGGCGTAACTGATTTTATGTTCCATGTTTCAATTTTGTTAAATTGTAGAGTTCTAATCCTATTTGGATTCTTATTTCTTTTCAGTTGCAGTTAGGATAGCTAAATCTTAATTATGCTCTAATATCTAGGAGAGTTATAATTAATGGTTTCAGTTTAGATTTATGTTCTGAATAAACTCCCCCATGCATGCATATAGCCGATGGTTGAGTCTCTAGGATAGTTAGTTGATTAATTTTTCAATTGTTATTGCATAGACATGTTGATTGTTCAAAAATGGTTTTCCTAAATACAATCTTTGAGAAAGATTTCATGTGATATTTTGGAATGTGCAATGAATGATCTTGAGTTGATGTGATTAAATTGAATCTAAAGATTTATATTTGGTTTCTAGTTTAGTGAAGACAACCACCTAAGCAAGAGCCACTCAAGGTACTATCCTTCACTATATTTAAAATTCCTTTATTTTATGTTAAGTAGATACTTCATAATTACATAATAAGTTAAGATAGATTCTCACAAGTTATCAATAGTTATTGTTCATATTCATGATTGCATTCATTTAACTTGTAGTACTTTGAAGTGTAGAATAGGTACAGTTATCAATTTCTAGTTAGTATTAGCATTTACTTGTTAATAGTAGTTCAGTCACAGACTATGTTGTAGGTACCCATAGCCAAAGCACCAACTTTACTTCTTTCACTGTTATGTGTTTTTATGATTTTCTAGTAAGTGTAATACCTTCACTAGGATAATTTAGGTAAACTCAAGTCTTTGAAAGAACATACAGTTCCAGTACCATCACAAGTCTACTAGCCCTAGTTGATAATTTAATGAAATTATTTTCAATGTCAAGTGGATTGTTCACTTAGGTTTTCCCCTGAATTGTGTGATCACCACTAAGTTTATTAGATGTTAGAATTGACTCTACAAAGACATTATAATAGACAAAAAATATACAACAATACATACTACAAGTTCTTCAGTTGACTCAGCAGTTGAGCTACACAACTCACCTACTGAGGTCAACCAGGTATAATTTTCTATCACCCTTCACATGCACACACTGCATAGGTGAAACACTCAACAATCCTTTTCAAGTACACTCCATGATGTAGTAGGGACCTATAGCTTCATCAATGAAAAGTTTGATAATATTTAGAGGGACCTATTGTTGAAGGTACCTACAACACTTACATGTCAGAGATATTCAAATTTATCCAGCAACTTAATTGCATGTCATCCACATACACTTCATTTTTCCACACCTGCAGCCATGTAGCAATAATTTCATTACATGTAGCCTACCACATCATATCCCACATTGCATTCCTCAATTCCATGCATTCAGGAGATCAATTCATATCCCATAAGTCGTACATCTTGCAACCTTTCCATTACCACAGGCCAAGCTATCATTTCATATATAACCAATTACAATTAAACAACGGCCAAATAATACTCACACTGTAGACACTCCTACTCAGCTTCATATGAGTTATGTTCATATCACTCTGCTTTGATAGGTGCGCATACTACTTTTCCATAATTAGCATAGATTGTCATTATTTTTTGACATGCTTACAATTTTAATTTTGCATGCTTCATATTCATTTTCATATTTCCATTTCATATCATAATACCCTCAACCACTAAAAGTACAATTAAGTGAGGTAACTTAACACCTTAAATTGGGGGGGAGAGCACGTTTTCTTGGTTTTCAAAATTTTCTTGAGATAGAATCAAGGTACCAAAAACCTTTACCTTTCTACAACCCTTTGTCATTTGTGTCATTTTATTTTCCCCATTTCCAAGCCATAATTCAAGTCATTTCAAGCTCAGAGGGGAAGAAGTAGTTGAATTGAGAAACCTAAGTATCCAGACAAGAAGGATTGGTGTGGTTGAAGTTGTAAAAAGAAGAAAATTTGAGTAGAAAAAGAGCAGTTTACCATCATGGGTGGAGATATAGTTCATAGGGAACCATCTGCACATCAACAGATATTGGAAGATAGGTTGGTTTTTCCTATTTATCAGAAAATTAGGATGGTTGCATTATTTCTTAAGGTTTAAAAAATATAGCAAGGATATGACACAACAATTTGCAAAAACACTATAGAATGATGAAGCCACCATTCAAGTGTTAAAGGTTGGTACTTCAAAAGTTGTAATTATAGAAGTGTATAAGATCGAATTTGCACCCTAGGTGCAATTCCCCTTTTTTCCTTTATCCACCTTAGAAAACCAAAGTCAGAGGCTTAATTTTACTTAAGCCCGTTGTTGGCAGTCCACGTGGTGCCTATTTTGTGTGTTGATGGAGGCGTTTCTGTTGGGGACACCCGCACAACATGTAGACATCCACGTGGCACACTTATGTCCCTAGCAAATTCTTGCGACTGAGCTAGCAGAGGCATTAATCTTCTCATTGGCAGTGAAGTAGTAACGCCTCCTTCGGTCGACTAACCCGAAGATGGTCATTTTCTTCCATTCCTATTCAAATTCATCTCTTGGACAAGCATTTCATCTTCTTCCAAGCATTGAGCTCACTCTTGACCACTTCAAGCATTCAATCCAACACTTTTAGCAGCAATCCAAGCATTACATTGCAACAACACCTCACTCCATCAACTCAGTAGAGCATGTTTGGGACCACGCCATTCGCAGCAGAGACTTGAGTTCCTCTCATTTCTCCCCCAAGTAGCCTTAAGTGCTCTTGGTGGAGGTGGTAAGCTTCCCTCTCCTCTCCTTTATCATTTGGTTGGGTAGTATAGTACTATTTTGTAGTGCTTGTGCTTTCTTTACATTATTACTTCTTTATCTCATTCTTTTGGTTGTCTGTGGTGGTGGAAATAGCTAAATGGTGGTCTGACTGAGGCAGGCCCATAAACAGCCACCCAAAATTTTCCCTTTTGTTGTGTGTAGGTGTGCGAGCTCTCGGAGGATCAGCTGGTGAACGAGTTCATTGGTGACATTCTCCTCATTTTCATCACTCTTGCTTATTTAATTCATAATATTAGAGAATACTTTGTTTACTTGCTAGTGTCATTCTAGCCTTGTAGTTGAGTAGTTAGGTCGTTAGTCATTTTGGTGAGTTCAACCTTATCTCTACTACTGTCTGACCGTATAGACTACAGCGTGCTTTAGAGATGCCAGCGCATCATGCTGTCATCTAGAGTCTGCACTGACGTCCTTGGGCAGAGAGCTCCCTGAGGCACAAAGTTGGACCTAAAAATTGACTCGCCTCACCCCGCATTGAAACTTGGGATTGCAGAGTGATTGTGGGACATCGTAGTCCTCATCATTCTCATCCTCATAATCCTAAACAATACACTTAGTTGAGGTAAGTTAGGGTAGCCTCTCGCGTCTTGACCCTTCATCACCTAGGGTCTTGCATGCGGTGGTCCCCCTCTCTTACATTTTTGGTGAACCTGACGTGAACCAACATTTGTTCATCTGTTGGTGTTAAAAACTTCCCTTGGATATTTTGTGGTTGTTGTGACCTCGAGCGTTGTGAAGGTTTCTGAGCATCACAACCCATTCCAAAACTTTTGGCATATCGTGAGGAGAAGTGTACGATACCTCTCGATGGATATGATGAAGGTCTCACTTGGTCTCTCTACGAGCCTTTTCTTTGGCCCCACTATTAGTTTGGTTGTGCAGGAGCAGTTATCAAGGAATGAGATGGGGTTCACTGATGAAACCGATCACATTCCCACTCCTCCTGTGTCTCCCAAGCCATCATCAGTGGATGAGCATAAGTTCCTTCAAATCCCTGCTAAATATATGTCTGCCCTTACAAAAGGGTTGGGCGACCTTGAAAACCATTTGGAAAGAATTCTGAAGATGGCTAGAGCTGCTCGGGTTGTTGTGAATTAAAACATATGATGAATAAAGATTGAACAGGTGTGGAGCTTCTAAGTAGTCTCTTTAGTATCGTCGAAGTGTGCGCTCCTTCAAGTAACTCTAGCTTTGTGCAAGGAGTCACCTTCTAAGAACATGAGGGACAATTAGGAGTATCAATACCTCCCACTTTCATTTACATGGCCGATGTGGTCCCTTCCATTAGTATCCCTTCCATCCCTAATCAATCAGAAACTATCAAGGTGAATAAATTCCCTTTGGGCTTTAACTTCATCCCTTATATCGCCTCTAGTGGTGGAGGTATTGGCGGAATGGGTGGTGGAGGCTTTGGTAGTGGCAGTGGATCCGGTAGCAGAGGTGGTACTGGTGGAAGTGGTTCCGGCAGAGGTCATGGCGGTGGTCCTAGCAGAGGCCCTACTAGTGGTGGTGGCTCTAGTAGTGGCTCTAGCAGAATTCACATCAGCGGCGGTTCTAGAGGTGGAATTAGCGGTGGCTTTGGAGGAGGTGCCTCTGGCCCTTTATCTTCCAATGACCCTATTTTGAACACTCTACTTTAGAATATGGGTAAGATGTAGATTCAGTTAGTGAGCCTTTCCCAGGCCTCTGCCCAACCTATTTTCCAGCCTTTTTTCTAACATAGCTCATTTTCGGTTGCCATCTTGAACACTTCCTTCCCCTAGGGAATGGAGATACCTAAATTTGAGAAGTTTGGTGGTAAGGGACATCTATAGATGCACGTGTCTACCTTTAACGCTCTTTGTACCGACTTCTTCCATCATGATGCCTTGATGGCTAAACTATTTCCTCAATCCCTCAAGGACATAGCACTCGAATGGTATTGTTCCTTGCCTGACAATTCTATTTTCTCATTTGATCAACTTGTAAATCAATTCCTTAGACAATTCTAGGCAAACATCGAGCCGAAGATGACCTTTTCGGATCTTGTTCGATGTAAGCAAGGAGACAATGAAAATATTACCGATTTCATAGTGCGCTACCAAGCACTTCTTTCGCAAATCTTGTATCAGCTACCCAATTTGGACGTACAAAAGGTGTTCATAGGGAACTTACAAAGGCCTTGGCAAGAGAAGTTCACCCTTATGAAATACCCTTCTTTTGTGCATCTATGTGCAACTTTACAAGAGTATCAGCAGACGGTTGCTTAGTTTAGGGGATCCTCCTTGTGCTCCCGTTCTAAGAGAAAGTTCATTGTATCAATCTCTGGGAAAGGAAAATCCATTGTGAATGTAGTAGTCATTGTTGACGACAACGGCCTCAAACACAGCCAAAAATTTACAAAGTTGTTTGAATCTGATACTTCCATCTTTCAAAAGTTGTTAAAGGATAAGATCATAACTTTTCCACCCCCTAAGCTTATTAAGGAACCTTACCCTAATTGGTATGATGGGAGCACCTATTCTTAGTACCATCGTGTTAATGGACATGATACCGAATGTTGTATGTAGTTGCATCATGAAATACAAGACCACATCGAGGACAGTAGCATTCATCTCGATGGGAATAAATAGAATGCTAACAAATCAGTGGCGAAAGAAAATAGCGAATTGCAAATATACACAGACCCGTTTCTGTCACACTTTGCTAACATGATTGTCAATCCCACTAATTTTTTTTCTCAGCCCAAGGTCTATGTAAACATGATCACAGTAACTTCCACTATTCCACCTGCACCTGGTTCGCCGGATATTACATTCACTTCATAGGATTTACCCTTGAACAACAAACCTTCACCTCTCTACATTCCCACTCATGTCAATGGTAACATCATGACAGGAGTCTTAATTGACCCCGTGAGCCACGTGAATGTTATTATCAAAGAAACATTAGTATTGAATTCACTACAAAAGGAAGAATACAAAGAAACGAAGTCTACCATTTGTAGCCATGATGGTATAAGTCTTAAACCTTATGGCTTGATCACTTTTTCTATCCTGGTTGGACCTAGGACTGTTGACATAGTCTTTGATGTCATCCCAGAGTAGAACTTATTTAGAGTGAAGCTAGGCATTCCTTGGTTAGCTTCCATGAATGGGATCGCATCCGTCATTCATAAATGTTTAAATTTTTCCCAAGGGTGTCGTGCATGTAGTGCATGATACTGGATATTAGCCTTTGGTATCTTATGGTGGATATTCACTGGATCACTTTTGGCCCTCCCCGGTTGGTTCGCTTCCTCCGAGAATGGACCTACTTTACAAGAACTATGTGAAGTAAAAAACTAGGGGCAAAGGGGAGCCAAAGCTAACCCTTCTTGCAACAGGAAAATCAGTTGCCTCCTCTTCCCGAGAAAAGAAGGAGCCCATACTGGTGACTACTCCTTCCCCAAAAGAGGAGTCCTCGTCAGCTCCCTCTCCTTCTTGTAAAGGAAAAGAGAAGGTTGTACCATCCACTCCCTCTTCCCCGAAGAAAGAGGAGAAGCCTATGAGGGTTCCTTCTCCTTCTCGCAAAGCTAAAGAAAAAATGACCTTTTCCCAGACTTCTTTGTCCTCTCCCCTTTCCTAGGAAGAGTACTGGATGAGCAGACCTAGTGGTTACCCACTGAGTCCAATGATCCATCCTTGGTGTAGACCCAAGAATAGGATCGCGGACCTCCCTAATGAATTTCTTGGATTGTGGTATTATTTATATGGCAGAAAGAAAGGTTCTCGTAGAGAATTTGATCTACGCCCTCCTACCACTCCTGCTCCTAAGGTAGTGAGCAGAAAGAGCCTCGTTGTCGAGGCTCTCGATTCGATTCCTCCTATCACTCCTCAACTTTCTCCCCCTGCTCCCGTTCCTCCACCTAACAGTCGTAGTGGACATTCCTATGGTCGAGCAAGAACCTCTTGTCCCTTCGCAAGCTCCAGCTTCTAACTCCAAGAGTCATAGGAACCACCTTGCATGAGAACGCAAGCACCGTCAAAAGGATCTCTTGGCCGAATAGGCTGCCTCACAATAGAAAGAGGAAGAAACAACCACTCCTATTTTAGGACCTCCTGTAGCATCTCCTTCCTCCCTTCCCTCCGTTCCTCTTCAATCTGGTTCATCCCTGACTTTTTTTGCGAGTGCTAATGCGCCTAACCCTAAATGGGTATAGGTGTTTATTGCTCCTTTAGCAGAGCCACCTTTGTTGATGTCTATCCTGGATGTTCAACCCTTCCCAAAGCCCGTGGACATGGTTAATACTTCAGTTGTGTCTACTGCGGTTCTATCCTCCTCTTCCTCTACACCCCTAGCTTTGTCTGTAGGAAGTTCATCTCCTCCAATGAAGAAAGAGGTGAAGGTTGGTCCTTCTAGCAATGAAGGATGTAAGAGGAGTCCACCTTCCTCACAAGGTGGCCCCATGATGACTTGTTATGTCCTTGTGATAGAACCAGCCCTGGCTTCCCCTGAGCTTGTCACCGCTCTCGAATCATTCGGTGAACCTAGCAGTGAATCTCAGGCATAGCATGCCTCATCCACTGAGAATACGCATGGTACGCCCATCAGATTCGTGTTCAATTCTATGGACGAAGTCCCGGCCCTATTGGCAATCTTCGTGAAATCACTGACTTTAACTCCACAAGAGCTCGATGGAGAGGACCTTGAAGGGCCCTCTTCCTTGGACCTTGTTACAGGAAGGTCGGATGCTCCTCCTCTTAACATTCCACCCTTGCAAGCTCATCCTCCTTCCCCTTATGAGGATCTAGATTGGGAAGCAGACAACCTCTTGGTTTATCAATGTTAGGAGGAGACCCCTTTTCTTGATCTTGTGTGTGTGTGCGTTTTGTGATGTGTTCCCCTGTACTCGTGCTATGTGTTCCTGGATGACCCTTGTCACCCCTATCGGTGCTTGGATACAGGCGTGGTTTTTGTGTCGTGAACCTTCTTCTATTTATGCCATCATTCTTCCATGTTCGTGATTAATTTTTTTATAAAATTGGGGATGATGCAAAGTGTTGGGGGAATTTAGGCTTCCCTTCCATGTTGACCCAATTTTTTATTTTTTATTTTGTTTTTCATGCATTCTTCCTAATCTGGTTGGGGATTGATGATCTTTCGCCTTGCATTGCGGTTACCTATTATTATATGAGCTCAGACAGATATGACCCCGCTAAACCAGATCCCCCTATGCCCTTTGTATTTTTCTTTCTCTTCTCTTTTCCTTTCTCTTGATCTTTTCTCTTCTTTGCTTGAGTTTTCCCTCCTATGTGTGACAACGCTCTTCTTCAACACTTCGATTTTCATAAAATGAATTCATTGCCAACGAATCTTTTCTTGAAAGTCTCCACAACAATTCCTTCCTTAGAATCACATTCTCAACTTGGAACCCTAACGGAACATGTTTCCTTCATCACGGGTTCGTAAAGAAAGGGCTTGAAGACCTTCCTCTAAAGAAGGAATAGCTCTCTCTTCTCCTCGCGTGGGGGCATATCCTTCCTTTCAAATTCCTTGATGAAGTGAACATCTTTTGAAAGGAGTCCTTGATGACAAATCATTCGAAGAGAACAGTCGCTTTTGAATTGTGTGTCCCTTGAGAGGACCCCCCTTTTCCTCATGGTGGGTTCCCAAGGGACCCTTCCTTCAAAAGCCTTTATGACGAATGGACCTTTTCATGTCTATCTTGGGGGCGGCCCGACTAGGCTCATTCCATTCGCTCTTTCACATCTAGCTTGGGGGTAGCCTGACTAGACCTTACTTTTCAAATAGCGCGTCCCTTGAGTGGACCCCTCTCCTTTTGAAGGGTTCCCGAGGGACCCCTTTGATAGTTTTACAGTCTATGTGACCGGCCACTTTTGACATGTTCTATCTGTGGGTAGACATGTCACCACTTTTTGACATGTTCTATCTACAGGTAGGCATGTCGTTGCTTTTGACATGTTCTACCTATGGGTAGACGTTTCACCGCTTTTGACATATTCTATCTGTAGGTAGATGTGTCGCCGCTTTTGACATGTTCTATCTACGGGTAGACATGTCACCACTTTTTGACATGTTCTATCTAGGAGTAGACATGTCGCCACTTTTTTACATGCTCTATCTGAGGGCAGACGTGTCACCGCTTCTTGACTCTGAGGAGTTCGCTTCCTTGGGGATTCCTCCATGCAAAAGATCTTGGGGGTTGCCTCATTTCCAGTCTGCAAGCCTGTAAGACGCTTTGTTGTTCTAACTTCATGGTTCCAAGCAGCTATGGAGTCCTTTGCTTCTCCTGCACCTTCAGGTATGCTAGACCGAGTACTGCTTCCTCGACAGTTCAAGTATACTTTTCTAACCCTACTCTCTTCTTGATCTACTTTGTCGAGCACTTATCAGTACTTGTGCTCACTAAAGTGGGGGAAAAATGTATAAGAGCGAATTTTCACCCTAGGTGCAATTCCCATTTTTTCCTTTATCCACCTTAGAAACCAAATTCAAAGGCTTAATTTTACTTAAGCCCACTATTGGTGGTCCACGTGGCACCTATTTTGTGTGTCAGTGGAAGCATTTCTATCGAGGATGCTCGCGCAGCACGCAGACGTCCATGCGGCGCGCTTACATCCCTGGCAAATTCCTACGACTGATCCAGTAGAGGCATTACTTTTCTCATTGGAAGTGAAGTAGTAATGCCTCCTTCGGCTGACTGACCCAAAGATGGCCATTTTCTTCCATTCCTCTTCCAATTCATCTCTTGGACAAGCATTTCATCTTCTTCCAAGCATTGAGCTCACTCTCGACCACTTCAAGCATTCAATCCAACACTTTTAGTAGCAATCCAAGCATTCCATTGTAGCAACACCTCACTCCATCAACTCGGTAGAGCACGTTTGGGATCACGCCATTCGCAGTAGAGGCTTGAGTTCCTCTCATTTCTCCTCCAAGAAGCCTTGAGTGCTCTTGGTGGAGCTGGTAAGCTTCCCTCTCCTCTCTATCATTTGGTTGGGTAGTATAGTACTATTTTGTAGTGCTTGTGCTTTCTTTACATTATTAATTCTTTATCTCATTCTTTTGGTTGTCTGTGGCGGTGGAAACACCTAAACAGGGGTCTGACTGAGGCAGGCCCCTATACAGCCACCCAACATTTTCCCTCTTGTTTTGTATAGGTGTGCGAGCTCTCGTAAGATCAGCTGGAAAATGAGTTCAATTGTGAGATTCTCCTCATTTTCATCACTCTTGCTTATTTACTTTATAATATTAGAGAATACTTTGTTTAGTTGCTAGTATCATTCTGGCCTTTTAGTTGAGTAGCTAGGTCGTTAGTCATTTTGGTGAGTTCAACCTTGTCTCTGCTATTGTCTGACCATACGGACTACAATGCACTTTAGAGACATCAGTGCGTCACATTGTCATCCAGAATCCGTGTTGACGTCCTCCGGCATAGAGCTCCTTGAAGCATAGAGTTGGACCTAAAAATTGACTCGCCTAGCCCCACATTGAAACTCGGGATTGCATAGTGATTGTGGGACATCATAGTCCTCATCATTCTCATCCTCATAACCCTAAACAATACACTTAGTTGAGGTAAGTTAGGGAAGCCTCTCGCGTCTTGACCCTCCATGACTTGGGGTCTTACGTGTGGTGGTTCCCCTCTCTTACAAGAAGTTTATGGCTTTCCAAGAGATGGAGATGAATTCCTAGTCAGGGAAAATGTTGTAGTTTCTAGAGATGAATTCAAGGAACATGGAGAGAACCTCGACTCAACATCCCAAGGTACTAAAATGTTATCATTGTCATGGTTATGGGATTTTTTTCTACATATATTATTAAACATCTTGCATGTGATGGTAGGAATTCTCTTTATACATAGTGAATTTCAAGCTTTTGAGCCACCTTCATCATAATAGCAAGGTCAATGTTTCTAATTTTCTATATAACCTATTGACATGAATGATTTTTGAATATAAAAGAAAGAGAGACAATACAACACTATCACATTATTGCTTAGTTACCCTATTCATAAAAAGAAGCTTAAGGGTTCAACATGCACATGTTCATGGGAAAGCTTCTTAATTTGTAAGCATATTAGTCACATTCTTAAGGAATAAAGTATCCTAGAAAATTTGGAATCACCTACTACATTAGTGAGGGAAATTCCCTTTGGTTCACCTGCTACTTCACCTACCCATAGTAGAGGTGAAACTGAGGAGAAGAGTATGAAAAATTCACCACCTGTAGCCTCTGAGCAATCTATAGCAGAGGATATCCAAGAAACCCCAACTTCTTCCAAAACACCAAGAATCAGAAAGAGGAAAAGTGGATCTTCCTCTACACCCAAGAAAGTGCAAAACAAGAAGCCCACCCAGCTAAGGCATTCACACTGCCTGAAAAAGAAGGGTGTCATGAGGGGTTCAATCAAGAAACAAGAGGAAGAAAATACTATGACAATGGAAGATTTAGAACTGTAGAAATTTTTTTTTGAGAATGTTCATACACTAGTTAAAAGGAAATCACCTCTGAATTTGACTTAGAAGATTTTTTTGTTGCTAATAAAACAAGAGAACCCCACAAATCCCTATCAATGAGGGTTGTGATTATACTGTGGGTGATGATGACTAGTTTTTGGAGAAGGATGAGAATTTATTTATAGAAGAAATGAATTTAAAGAAAGAGTTACATGAAGCATTGGATAGAATTAAACAATTAGAGGAAATGGTAAGGACATATGAGCAGAGAGACAAAGAAAGAGACTTCTAAATTAAGGAGTTGGAGGAGAAGCTTCACACATATGGTCATGGGTCTAAATTGGACTTACTTGCACATCTTTCCATAGTAAAGGTGGGAAATATAGAATTAC
Organism: Sequoia sempervirens; assembly: GCA_007258455.2. NCBI lineage: Eukaryota > Viridiplantae > Streptophyta > Pinopsida > Cupressales > Cupressaceae > Sequoia > Sequoia sempervirens. Next base: position 79,621 of record VDFB02162623.1, read on the forward strand.
AGCTAAAAATAGAAGACCACCTTTCACGAGAACTCCAACTTATCACACTACAATGTCTCTAGGATATCAGTTATAGAAAACATCTCAAGAATTCTCCCAGCAAAGAGAAGAGTGGGAGAAGGAAAAGAAAAAGATGATCTAAGACCATAACAGGATATTGGAAAATAAGGAAGCTTAATTGAAGAAAAAGATAGTTAAAATTGAGGAGATAGCAGATAAGGTTGCTCAAATCATCAAGTGTAGACCTCTTGCTAGAATCTAAGCTTTGTTTTTATAGGATAAATTTTTAAGTTTCTAATTCAGCCAACTGATCAATAACCTACCAATTTCCATGAGCAGAAAGTTTGAATTTTTACATATTTTTGTTGATGTTACACCTGATGTACAAGACCAGTTATGTGAATTTTATTTACATAATTATGTTGTGTCGGATAATACAGAGTGGAACCCATTGATATTTGTGGGTGATTTACAAATCAGGGCACTAGTTTCCTACTTCAGAAATAAGACACAAAGAGGTGAAATTATGCAGGATTATGTTCAAAGAGAGAAATCAATTACTCTCCAAGTCAAAAAGGAATCCAAGGTCCCCGGTGTGATAATATGAGAACAGAAAGAACTTCTGAAGTACAAGGGTGTAGGCAAGAAAATTGTGAATTTAAGACTAAATGACTATGATAGGATGCAAAGACTAAATATAGGACTTATCCATCATTCTTTTCATTTTGTATAAAAAGATGGGACAATTTGGCCCCTGAATTATAGAAAAAGGAACCCCATTATGTATATAACTTCATAGACATGCTTGAAAGGACCTGCAAGTACATGGACATTGCAAAAGAAAAGGCACTTGCATGGGTACCTCTTACCTTCTCTCCACCTATGCTTCTCTACCTAGTGCCATATTGGATAGGGGAAAGAATGAAGAATGAGAGGAAGCTAAAGATGTTGGGTGGGAAAGACTTTCATGCTATGGAGGTTTTTACTTGAAGTAGCTGAAAGGAGTGGATATGATCACAGACCTTAGGGAGATGACCTTGCAATATAACCTCCAGTCTTCAAATTGCTTTGCTTGAGGATAAGAAAATATTTAGTTGGGGGGAAAGATGAGGCCAATTATTAGTTAGTTTTATGTTGTTTTAGTGCATACTTTTAGACATTTCCAGACACTTATTTCATACATATTCCTGAAATTTACTATCTATCTATGATCATCATGCAACTTGAACCTGGTTTTAAGTATATGGAAATATGATTACGGTATGTTAGTAATTGCATGGTTAATGTTTGAATGTGCATGGGATGTAGTGTATGTATATGATTAAATTATGGTTATTTAGTATTGTGTATATGCTTTGGTGAACTAACTCTTTGCAACCAAGAAGAAAAAGTAAGCAGACTGTAGCTCATAACAACTAAGGGGTACAACCCAAAACCAAAGGAGTTTCAGACAGTGATGAAGGGGAAGTTCTAGAATAAGAAGAGCACGATAGTTATAGAATTGGAGGCATATATTTGTCAGGATAATTGTGAGTCACCATGTCATTTAATAAGACCACTGAAGGAGAAGAGATTATTTTTATAGTCCATATTTCAATTTACCATTGTAGTAGAGTTGCAATCCTATTCAAATTCTTCTACCTTTTCAGTTGTGTTTTTAGTTACTTAGACTTTGTCACACTCTATTTCTTAGGGAGTGGATATTTGCATTTATATTTTTGTTTTGATTCCTTGTTTCAATAGGACTCCCCCACACCTATATATATGGTTTGGTGATTGAGGTGAATAGTTAGTTGGTCAAGAACAAGTGCAGTGAATATAGCAGATAGATATGTTTAGTTAGTTTTCTATTTTACACAAACAATTTTTGTTCTAATCATGTTCTTATGAATAAGATATTCTAGAAGATTCTTATTATATTATGATATCTTGAGTTATGCAATGAAGAATTTTTTAGATACTGTCATGTTGATTAATTTTAGGAGCTAGATTTGAGTTTACCCTGTGGAGATAGTCACTTGAGCAAGGGCCACTCAAGGTAACTATTCCCCACTTTACTTTCTACACATTTATTTATGTTGTTACAATAGTTACTTTCATGTTTGTATTTGTCTTAATCAGATTCTTCATGTTGTGAATGTGAATGAAATCGTGAATAATATCTAGACATGTAAAAATAACCTAATGCATATCACACATATTGAACAAAAAAATTTAATCATCAGCATCATTATCACTAATATCATTGCATTTCACATCATTTACATCAAAAACCCTATTTTCCTCTATTAATTGAATAATCTTTATATAATTTAATTAATTCACTATTTCATCATTTATCTAATCTTTATTCCTCCTAATCAATTAAATAACATCAATTATTTAATTATGTCACTAATATACTCTATTGTCCTAAATCAATTAAATTATTATTACTTAATAGTTTACTTAAATCACTTTCCCCTTTCTAAACATGAATGATTAAATTAATTATTCAAAAATCATTCAAAATATAAATTTATTTGTTAAATTCAAACATGACTTGCACGTTCAACTCAAAATACTAATTAAGTAATTCAATAATTAATTATCTTCACCCCTTTTATGATTGAGCAAATCACGACGAACATTGATTTCTCACTCTGAATAGTTGACTAATTTACATAAGTGAAGTGTTGCACAATTATCTCTTCAGCACGTTACAAGTTATCATCACATTCTAGTTCAACATTTTACACACATTGAAGCTTTTGCAACATCACACTTGTAGAATTTGGAAAATAAATGACTAGGTGACTAAAACTTTCAGTCACAACAACTAAAAATGACTAAATTCTACTAATTTTTTGCAACACAGCCATAAATGAGTAAATAAATGACTAATTTGATCGTCAGGTAAAAAATTATTTAGTCACACAAATAAAAATGACTAAACAGTTAGTCACGTGAGTACAAATTAGAAAAAAATTTAAAAATATTTGGGGAAATGATTGGCGGGAGTCAATATGTATTGCACATGATTCCACATTATTCCTGTTTAGAATTTGGAAATTCTACATTATTCTTGTTTAGACGACTACACTGAGGCACACAAACTACACTAAAGTGCATCATTTTGAGTTACAGCAGTTGGGCGCATGAACTACACTTAGGTGTTTTGAGTTGCAGCACTTGCATGGACAATAAATATTGTTTGGAGAGGACCTAGAGAATTCTGAAAAGGAAAGCAAGGACTTTGGTGTTTGTTGCAAAGTATTTGAAGTTTGTAATGAAGTCAGATTTTTGGATGCCCTCTACAGTGAATTCAGAGGTAATTCAAAACCCTCATTACATTAAACACAAAATCTATAGTTTTCTGATTGGAAACTTATAGTAGTTACAATCTATTTCTCTTAATAATGTTCTTTTACAATCTTACCATTGTTCTGCTTCATAATTTGTTTGAGCTAAATATTATAAAATTTGGGTGTCAACGCCAAATTAGAATTTCCTCAAACAATTTTTATACATTTTCACTACAAGCGCAAACTGTCCTTGTGCAAAGTAAACATGTGCTAGATTTACCCACACATCAGGAATCTAAACAAAGATGTTTCCTACAACAGCTTCTTGTACCTGTGTAAAAATTTCCTTTGCAATATCAAATTGACCCCTTTCAGCTAGCACAATGGTTGCCCCATTTGCAGCATTTACAAGACAATTATATAGCCTTCTCAAGATGTGTTCCCTTGTTCTTTGGATCTCCTCTCATTGTGAAAAGCTTCAAAATAATTCCAATTTCCAAGTGAAATGTCAACATAAGAATTCTTCGCATCTGATTCACTTTGTGCAACTTTAATTGTTTCTTAGGAAATGGATAGTTTTTTTAAGTTCCCTTTGATAATACTTGTTGTCTCTATCACTTGACTGTATAAGAAGGAAATATCACAGGCCGACAAGATCCAACTCTGATACCATTGTAATATCCCCAATTCTAGAACTTTCTTATTTTTTGGTATTTCCCAATTTTATGCCCTCCTTTTTAGCATTTTTTATTACATAAATTGAGATATTTCATATATATAGTATAGTGCAGATAAACAACAAAATGGACCCAATTTGTAGATTAGAGAAAGTCTGAAAATGAAAAATACTGATGCAATAAATCAAATACTTATATTGATAGGAAAATTGTTCTATGGAATAGTAAAACAAGGTTGTTATGAAGCATACAATAGGGACTTATGTTCATCCCAACAGTCCTAAAACCTCAACAATAATAGATCATATATTCTTGATACCTGGAT
>VDFB02162624.1:0-16756 GCA_007258455.2 Sequoia sempervirens
CTTTCATGTATTAGGATTGAATATTGGATACTTTAAAGAAATTTTCTCACATCAATGGTGTTAGTAATCGCTTTAAAGTGGGGGCATACATTAATAATATCTTTCAATAATTTTCATGTTCCATGGTGTGATTTTTTTGTCTTGTGATGCATCCTTTTCTTGGTGGTGTCATTAGGTTTGATGCCATTCAAGAGTGTGATATTTATTAGTGTATGAATTTCCTCTTAGTGGTGATGTGACACACTACATTCCTTAAGTTGCAAATTTTTTACTCTTGACATGTCCTCTCTTGGAGAAATTAGGCATGATGTTGCCTAAGAATAATACCTTAAGAAAACTAGGAAAATTGACTTTGAACAAAAACCTATATATTTATAATGTTCATAAGTGTTTGGCATAATGTAGCTTACTAACCTTGTGAAGCATGAACCCTAAATTCAAGTCCACCTAGCATAACACACCTTGCCTACCTGTAGAACCTTTCTATGTGCCACCTTATTGAAGTTATCAGAGGGATATCTTTCGTATGGTTATTGTAATGAGATCCAACATAGAGGGATGGCTTTCTCATTGTATGGTGAGAGCTTGTAGTCCTTCCATGACTTTCTCAATAAGACACTTTATTGGAAGACTCACCTAGGGGACAACTTGAACTTTCACTACCTCATAGCGAGCACAATTTTTTTTTTTTAGATGTGATCCACATTACTTTGGATAGTCTAGGCTTGATCTTCCTAGTCTTTCATGTTGTATGATTGTGTATCTTTGTCATTATTGCATTAGTGTGAGTTTGACATGGGGTAATACTCTCACTAAAGTGGAGGAAATTGTAGCATAGGAAAAAGTAACTCTTTTTCAAACTTAATTTGGGAATAATTAGTATTAAAATGAACCTAATGTTGCCTTAGTTTAGTGTTGTAATATGTTTTACATACATTCACATTAAGTTTGTGTCCCTTTTAAATAAGATGGACTAAATTGTGCCTTATTTTTTTGGAGTTATAAGTTGTACCTTTACAATTTTACATTAATCTAGGGCTTTACTAATTGATTGAGGTTAATTTTCCTTAATTGGCCCTTTTAATTTTAATCCAAGCCTAATTAAATGTAATTTTTGACCTCGGGATAAAACCTAGCATTAATAAATGTCACTACATAACACATAACTTTGGAAGATGTGTGTCCTAGGTGAGTGACCAAGGACCTATTCACCATAGGGTGAATGTGTCTTAATTTAGATCAAAGACCCTATTTTTACCTAAAGTTTAACATTGACCGATGTGTGTCCTAGGTTAGTGGCCTAGGACCGTTTTTTCCTATGTCGAATGGGTCCTCACTTAGACCTAGGACCCCCCTTTGGAATATGTTTTTGGTGGTATTTTAATGATTTCAAATGTATGAATTCAATGTATCGACTTGTGATATTTGATTTACTAGAGAATTAATGTTAAGTTATGTATAAAGACAAGGCTATTTCACTTGGTTTCACTAAATTTCAAGTATTCGAGAATTCTAAGATGGTTTATGAGATCAAGGTATTCAAAGAGCATTCTCATGGAATTGAGGAGATTTATAGAATATTATTCCTTGATTAAAATTCTTTCATCATGTTAAAGATATATTTCATCATGCATGTTATTTGAGCTGTATGGTGATGTAGTGTTCAAGATCTATCCAGCGGCAATTGTTTCACATCAAGTTTCATGATCAAGATGCATTCATTGAGGCCACTTCTTGTTATTTTGTAGATTTGTTGTCAAGGGTTTTGAAACGAGGTTTTATTGAGCAAACAACATTTTTCTCTCTTTGATGTGTGATTGTAGATTTTAGGTTGAAGATCCTTTGGAAAAAAATGAAGAAGTTACAAAGTTGTGAATGTTGCAAGAAAAGTTGTCAAATCATGGAAACTCCTTTACATATTTTATTTATGACTATTTGATAGTAAACACCTAGAATCTAGGAGTGTAGATCTAGAAAAAGAGAACCTGGAAAGTAATTTCAAAAAACCATAGCCAAGAGCCATTCACCATAGGGTGAATGAGTCCTTAGTGAGCTTCAAAAGGTGACTTTTGGTGAAGGGTACACAACATTTTTACCTTTCTAGATCTGAATTTTGATTTATTTTTTAGTTGCATTTGGTTGTTGCTCTTCATTTGCATATTATAGCTTGCATTTTGAATGAAATTAGACAAATAGATTGTTGTTGTGAACCCATCTTTCATAACATTTTTCAATCCCCATAAAACCATTTTTTTCTTTGTTTCACACTTAAGGGGATGCAAGAGGATGGATTTAAGGTAGCTAAGTGTATGAATTAAGGTTCCTAAGAGGATGGATTAAGGTGAGTTAAGAGAATGACTTAAGGGAATGTAAGAGAATGAATTTATGGTAATTAAGTGGCTAGAATAAGACAAACATAAGAGAATGACTTAAGGGGAGTTAACAAGAATGACTTAAGGGTTCCTAAGAGGATGGCTTAAGAGGAATTAATAGAATGGGCTAAGTGGATGCAAGATGATGGATTTAGGGTAACTAAGATGATGACTTAGGTGGTCCTAAGAGGATGGCTTAAGGGGAGTTAAGAGAATGACTTAAGGGGATGCAAGAGGATTGATTTAGGGTAGCTAATAAAATGAATTAAGGGCTCCTAAGAGGATGGATTAAGGGAACTTACAAGAGCCTTGAGTCAAATTATGTGTCATGTGAGAAAAATAGTTCTAAATATAGGAGATGGCTTATAATAATACATAAATCTAGGATTATTTAAGGGGACCTAAGAGGATATGACTTAAGGGGATATGTAACCAATTCTTTTTTTAAATAAATTTACAATGAATTAATTAACTTTATATTTTGACTATAAATTAAATGTATAGAACTATATAGTTACCTATATTTATTTAAGTTTCATTAAAACATCTACATCCTTTCTTTTTTAGAATGCATCTAGTTGTGTGAGACTTGAAACAAAAATGGTTAACTATAATTAGGAAATGACTTAAGACTAACATAAGAAGATGGGTTAATGGGAGATACACATGAGCCTTGACTGTAAGTTATGTGAGAAAATTTTAGCTATATATAAACTATCAATTAAATATATACAACTCTATAATTACCTGAATTTATTTATTACATTGTACCATCTGCATGCTCTCTCTTTTTATAATATATTTATGATTATCTAAGGATCATCCATTTAAATTTTCAAAAAACCTTTATTAGTAGGTCTCCCTTGATATCTAACTAGTTTTATATTGGTTACCACAATCAAATGTGTATTGACCCTCTGCGTTTCTCCTAATAGAGTTGCTAAATTGTGATATAGTCCATCTCTTTTGACATTGTGTTTTTTTGTTCACTTTGCTTTGGGGTCTGACACTATTTGGATTCATGTTCATTATAATTAATTGTTTGATTGTTCTTGAGTAATCATTATTTTAAGATAAGGATTATGGTGGAAAAAACAAGTAATTGATAATTTTAAGGGTTTTAATATATATTTCCATTTTTATTAAATAAAATATTATTAATGTTTTGATTGATTTAAACAAATTAAATTTAATGGCTTAATAAAGATTCATTGAAAAATGATTATTCAAGCTATTATATTGCATGCGTTTTCATGAAAAAGTATTCACTTCACAAGCGAGTGCATGAAAATACGCATTTATTTTGTCAGCAACGCAGGTGAAAGTGTAGGAGAAGTGGGAATTCTTATTTTAGAAATTCGTTGTTACAAATGGTGAATGGAAATTAATTACTATTGGAAAAAAAATTGTAACCAATGAGGAGGTTGTAGCAAGGGGGAGAACAATGGATTTTTAAGAATACAGAGTAACATTAATCTGCATCACATTGAGGAGAAGAATATAGATCATTTTCTATGTGGCCGCAACCCCAACCTTCATCTCAGTCTCAATTTCAATTCATAAATATAGATAAAGATAAAGTTATGATCAAGGGAGGAAAGGGTGTTGTGGTTGTATATGTAGAGGTATTAGAAGTTGAAGCTACAATCTGTGATGATGGTTATTGATGAGACTATAGAGAGTCATTCCAGAGACCCATATTCAAATTTGTGTTTGTGAACAATTCTAGATCACACTCCCTATTCCAATGATCTTATCCTTAAAGGCCAGTTTGATGTTCTATCCATTTAGCTTAAGGAGGATATAATATGCATAAGTAATCAATTATTAAACCATCGTCTTCATTGTTGGAGGGAGCTCATGCCCATGCTTGTTGGTGAAAAGGTTAGTAAGGTCTACTTTCTATATTTAAGAATTACCCACACTGGTTTTCTTGTTAAGAAAAACTCCCTTTTGTCTTCATCCTGATGTGCATTTTCTCTAGAGAATAGAGATTAATTTTGGTCATCCCTATTTTTAGAAGAAAACCTTTTACTATTTCATGATTTTTTGTGCCCTAGAACTGGATTATATGTGCTAAATGCATTTGCTTGATAGTTACATGTTTTGTATCGAAGATGGATGGCATTATAGAGTTTCACCGCCTGTTTTTGGATTTATTTAAGCATCTGCAATTGGCATTCTATCTATTGAGTCGGTAGTGGTTTATTGATCAAATCGTGCCATGTATGTTCAATTTCTTTGGGCATTTGTCAAACAGTTCGTGGCCTTTTTGTGCTTTAGCATACATGTCTACTTGGGCAGTGGCAGCTACATTCTCAATATAATCCTCTATCCTATATACTCTAGAGCCCATGGTTCCACCATGAACAATTTGTGTTAAAAAACCTAGCAAAAGTTGAGAAATCGCTATATCTGTCGATCTCTTTGTTGAATGATCATGATTCTATAGCGTTGATCGTAGCATTCGAATTATCTCAAACTCCCTTATACTTGGCTTCTAATTTCAATTTGGTTCAATTTGATAGCCGTCTTCTTTATTGGCTTTCCTGCCCTGAAGATTGTGTTCACACTACATTAAAAGCTTAACAGTGGTACTATAAAATATTCAATGTGATCGATTGCATATAGTTAACAGTAGTCTCATTGACATAATCCTCGTCTGATATCTGGTAGTATTGATTTGATCAAACTATAGTATTGCCTTATTGCCAATAATAGTATTAAAGCATCTTACGTATATCGCTATTGATAGGTTTACTTTAATTACTGCCTAGCTCCAAATGGTTTACACTCAATTGGCGAGTATGTTGGGACTGCGAAATTCCTTCCCTATTTGCGTCGTCTTCTTGTCTTGGTGTCGTTATATTTGTACACCTATATTGAGTTGTTATGAAGTTACTTGGTATGCAAAGTTTGTATTACATACAAGTTTATGCTTCAAAATTTTCCATTATACATTTAAGTTAGTATTCGCTAGGTAAGTCTTTTGTTGGTAATCGATACTCTACATGCACTTGAACACAATAAAGCTTACAATTATAGGTTGCGCTCCAATGTGCTTCATTAATTTGAAAGGTTTTGAGAGCTTCATCATCAAATTCATTTTGTTCATATCCTACAATCACTCCAGTCCATGAAATGACATCCCTCAGAACAATTTCTCTTGCAAGAATCTTGGAGATGAATTTAGATGCAGCTGGAAATCAAAACATACTTGGAGGTTCCTATCAACTCTAATAGTTGTACCAGAGGCCATGTTTAACAAACCAAATGCAATTGCTAAACTTTCACTAAGGAGGTAGATAAATGATTCCTTTTCCTTCATTTCCACATCATTAAGTAAAAGTCATGAATCTAGAAATACCTTGTTGTCTTCATTTTCCAAGCCAATTTCTCTATCTCTGTAAGGAGCTCCCATGTTTTTGGATGTGATCCATCTCCTATACAAAAACATGTACCATTTTAAGGCGTTCACACCATCTACACCGGGGTATCTTTTTAATTCCTCTATCTTCATCAATCTCCTTACTGTTTGAATCTCACCTTACTTGTCTACTTCTGCACAAGATGTTTTAGAGAAGAACATAACGTGCAACATTCTAAAAAGTAGTGTTGCTGGAAATACTCTTCCTATATTCATATATGATCCACATGTTCATATGACAAAATTATTTGTTGTTATGCTTGATGGATGTCCCTTCATTATTATTGGATATCTAATACAATGCACATTCTTATAGTGCAGATTTAATTTTCTAATTGGTTCAACTAGCAACACCAATAATCTTCACTAGAACATCATCTCTGTTTAAAGTTAAGGAATAGCCATGATTTGATTATATCTATTTTTTTTTAATTCTATCCAAATCTGAGACATGATGAGCTAACTATTCAAGCCTTGGCGTCTGGAATTCTCAACTGTTTTTCCCTTACGATTCCAGCGCCTCTTTTTTATGCGTGTTATATCCCTTAAGTTGAAGGTTTCAACTTTTATAGTTAATGGTAAATGATGTCCTTTATTGCGATTTATAATGAATTTCAGTTTCGATGAAGATAAGCCTTCAATGTATTTTAAACAACATTAGATGCATAGATATGTACATACAAGAATATGCATGTATATATATCTATTTGTGTAAATTATAAGAACATGTTTCATATGTTAATGTATTGTTTATCATAATATGAATTATTGTAATACGAATATATTTATGAATATAATATGTATATGTTTGTTTATATATATGTATTTACCCATGTATATACATATGTATATATACATATAAATAGGTATGTATGAAAATTTGTGTATCACTATTATAGAAAAGAAATAACTAAAGATAGTTGGTGATCTTATTATAGCTTCTAATAATGCACTTTTCGTAGTCTACGATTTGCATGATGAGTTTTAGTGTGAATAAGGAGATAGTTGGCTAATAAAATTTCTTTGTGAATTAATGAATTAGAATGTCTCAAAGTTGTAATTTAAATTATGGTTTTCATAGTATCTAGTTTATTAAAAGAGAAGGTTTATTAGTGAAATAGATATTCTTAAATATAAAAGAGTGCAGTGATTAGTATCTTTTATAAGGATTAGATAAACCTTTCCTTAATGTTTTCTTTAAGTGATTCTTGATAGGAAGTTTTATGTGAGGAAATGATGTATAATATAAGGATTTTTTTTTTATGGTTACAGTGCTTGAATGATTGTCTTAGCTATGTGGTTGATTACCATTGTTGGTGGTGGTTGAATTTGTTAAGTTTTTTATTAGCCAGATTATAAGCTTGTTGGGTAATTGATGGTTGGGTATCATATGAGGAGAAAATAGAGGTTTCCCTTGGGTGCCAGTTGATTTTGTATCAAAATTGATTATGTTAGCTTTGGATGAGTCTAAAGATCTTTTTATGATGTTGTTACTCTTATTCTACTCTTGTCTCTTTGTGATTGTAAATCTTATATCGTCACTTCATGGCCTCATGTTGTGAGTCTTTCTCTTGTGTTAGTTATGGAATGAGGAAACTTTATACGTTAACTTTCTTCTAGTCATGTTTAGAGATGGTTGGGAAGTCATAGAGCTACCCTCATTTGGGAGATTATGGATAGATGGTATTTTTAGACTTCTAGAGGTGTTGGGAAAAAATTGAGTTATAATTGGATTTTCTATCTTTTGGATCTTTTTGGTTCATTGCTCTTATCTTTTTTTTTAGCTCTTGTGGATTTTACCTTGTTTCATGGTGTTCTTTCCTTTTGATATGGCTTTGTATGAAAAGTTCATGCCTCGCACTTGCACTTGATTCTCATGATTTTAGTGTTTGTGATTTGGTACACCCATTGATGTTATTAGTTTTGTGTTTCAGTGCTACTAGGGAGATTACCTCTTCATGGGGGCTAGTGCATAAAGGGATAGCCAGGATAACCCATGGAAGAGTCTCCTTAACAAGGGATAACTTAATAAATTAGTTAAGGGGATTGGATAAATACACATTAAAAAGTTCGGTAATAGTTACCTCACTCATGGCTTAGTGCTTCCACAAGCTAAGGATCAGATGAGAAGGTTGTGGTCGACAAGATCACTACCTAGTCCTCATGATAGGTTAGTGCTCCCACAAGTGTCACCCTATGGGGCTAGCACCTAGTAAGAGGCAGCCAGGATAGCCATGGATAGGAGCTAACACCTAGTGAGAGGTAACTAGGATAACCCATACTAGGGCCATGTGATGACACTCTCCTAGATTATCCTTATTATTTCTTATCTTTGTGTGCCACTGGAAGTGGTCATTTGTTATGTTTAATGTCGGTTCTAGTTTGTAAAGTTTTAAGCCTTCTACTTGACTATTTTGGTGGTGGTTCCTTGTCATCTCGTAACATGGGGGTTGGTCCTTAGGTCTCACATGGTCAGGTGGAACGTTCTTTTCACCCCATTGGGTTCCCAATCAAAGTTTGTGTTGGATGGAGTACTACCTTTTGCAGAGCTTCTAGAGTTCCTTTAGAGTTGGAGATTCCAATCATGTACTTCCAATTGTACCCCATATATTGTACTTGTTGTGTCATTTTGATGTATTCTCCCCATGTATTTATGGGAAACCTGAGGTATCATGTATATTAGTGTACTTGTATATTCTTGTAATTGGTTTGGAAGCTATATAACTTGATGATATTTATGGATTTATTAAGTTTTGTATCTATGTAAATATGCTATACTCATGATGTTTATGTGATGGATGATTTCCTTATATTTCATGTTGTCTTTCATTGGTATTATGTAATATTATGGATGCACGCACTTGTGGTTTATCTTTTATCATGGTTATAGATGTTGGCTCATAGTTGGTTAATCTTCATTATGGATGTGAGAGTTGTTGGATATGTTAGCGCATAATGCAGTCATGTACCCCAAAGGATTAGTACATGTGTTTTCATATTAATATCATTGCAATATATGTTATGTACATTATACATAGGTTTAGTTACTTGTAAAAAAAACTTGTGGATGTTGTTAATTTGTAGTTGTCCTTTGGGTATTGTGTGTCAATGTGTTACAAAATGTGAGTTATAATGTATAATTTTCTTATGTATTTCATTGTTTTCAAATCTAGGAAAACCATTCTCTCTTATTATATATTTTTGTAGCTAGGTTACAACAACAACCACATAACCATTTGGATACTCATAGATATCATCACACACTATAGGATGTACCAAATTTTTTTGTCTCAACACATCTAGCCAACTAATAGTTAGTTTCCTCTTCATTCCCCTCAAGTGTGACAAAACCATACAAATTTCCTACAAAAAATATTTAATTCAATAAAGAGTGACATATAATTCATATATAAACATGTATACACATAAAATTTTATATATTACAAAGTAATATAACTAAAAAAATTGAATGATTTAGTACCTTCTTGTGCAAGGTCTGAAACATGATCATAATCATCTAATCCAAACACTTTATTATCTTCTCTACTTGTTCCATTTTTATCATGTATTGATGTAGGTGTTAGGTCTCTTTGTTTCTATTCTTCAACCCAGTCTATATTTTCACAGACCTCACAATCATCTAGAATAAAAAAAACATGGAATCTCCCTTATCCATATTTTCCACGTGTTTGCATTTAAACTATTAAATGAATTCCATTTTTTTGATCAATTAATTATTTTACAATCATGTTAAGTAATAATATTCTCTTTTTCAACTAACAAAAATAAGCATCAAATTATTGATTTCTCACTTGTTTATGTATATAATTTTGTACTACACCAATCTACAATTGCATGTACATGGTTTAATTTTGATCCATCCTGAAATTTTAGTTGCTCTCTAGCAATAACTCTTTCGACACATGGTCCAATTCCATCATGTTCTTGTTTACCATGTCCAGTGTAAAAAAACTCCACATGTGTTGGATATTACATTCTTTATGAGATGTACATAACCAATAAATCATTCTAGCATTCTTGAATTATCCCATAAAATTATTTGACCATATGAGATCTTCTCTCATAATTTATATTTCTCTTTCTTTTAATTTTTTATAAAATATATTAAAAAAATATTGAACAAAGTGTAATGAGTGTAATTGATTATCACTCAAATAAAAATGGTACTCTAAAAATAATTATTATCTTTTGTACTATCATTTTTGTGTCTAGATATATAATATGAAAAAATATGACCACCTACACTAAATTATAATATTATGATTGAATTTTCTCTTGTGCAAGAGTGTAGTTTTTTATAAAACAAACAAATAATAATATAATTCCAATTGGAAATATGCTTTCACATTTACAAAATCAATCATCAATACATTGATCATATTGAGAGTGTTTGACATATTTGAGTACAATCTTATCCTTAAATTTTCCAACAAATGCACACACACTAATTTTTCTATGATTAGCTCACAACATTTTCCAAATTTTCCAACTATCCAAATTCAAGTGAACTAATTCCATGCATGCATTCTCCTAACAATGAAGGGTTCCCACATCTATTGCATTGTCCAAAAATGAATGCATTTAAATAAAAAAGTTTCCTTGTACTTTCAATTCCACTTCGTAATATTCAACTTGTGATTTTCTCCTAAAAAAATTAATAGAGTATGACCTAATAAGCTATTGCACAAGGAAAAATTGAATAAAAAGTCATAGAAAATGACACTATCAATTTGTATTGAAGAAAAATAATGGTGTAGAAAAGGTGAAGAGTCGATAATTTCCAAATTTGAAAATGGGTAAATAGAAATGGGTATACCCATTCTATTTTAGATCAAGATCTCGTTCTAAGTTAAAACAGGTACTCATTCCTTATTTCAAACAAGAAAATTAGGAATAGGTACCCATTCTAAAATACGAATGGGTGTCTGTTCTTTAAAGTTGGAATCCCCAAACCATTTTTTTCTTTGGTTTTAGGATCAAGGTTTGGTGACCCAACCCTTAGCCTTTGACTTGGAACTAAAAACTAAGGCATTTTCAAGAGAAATGTCTAACTTTAGCAATATAGTTGATGGTTTTTTTTCATAATTAATTTATGAAATTAAAAAAAATATAGGTCACAAAGTCGAGTTAAATTGAAAAAAAAAAAAATTTATGAATCAATTATGCTTTCTATTTCTTAACTAATTTCTAAGCAAACTAGTCCATAAACTTGAAATGTTAGGCTTTTTTATTTTTTAATAACATTTAATGAGTTAATCTTTTGTAATAAAATATATGACATCAATCTACATACAATTCACTACACACTTAAAAAAAAAAGATTAGTTTAGGTGAAATTATGGTGTTCATACATGTTGATTTTCAAAAACAACTATTAGGGCTGATAAAAAATTAATCAAAAAATATTAAGAAAAAAATTATCAAAATATCCTCATCAAGCTTCAGTTTCTTACACATTTTTCCTCAAAATGAATTAGAAAAATACTTTTATTAGGTCAAATTATGGTGTTTGTACATGTGCATGGTATGATAAAATAAAAGTGACTTTTAAAAAGTGTTTTTTATATGTGCCTATTAAAATTTAATTTGTATCATCCATGTATTAGAATAAATTAGATATTTGGAAACAAGACTCAAAATGATAAATTTTATATTACAAATTTTTTTAAGGATTCAATGTGTAAGTGCTTCAAATTTTTAGTCCAATCATGAAATTTTTTAAAAATCAGAAAAACACTTCCACTTTTTAAGCTTTTTTTGGACCCAAATTGCGTCAACCCCATTATTGTTCGTAATCGATGGAATTTATGTTTTGATTTCATTTCTATCCTTTAATTCTTATAGATAAGGAGATAAGTATAATACCCTATATTAGTTGGAATCCTTATGTTTATTTTGGTATACACCACACCAAAAAATCCAAAGCAAGGGTTATTATTTAACCCAATATTGTTGATCTTACCCTTTTTATTTCACTTATATTGTGACTTGTTCTTCTACTGCCATATATATTTATCACATTTTACTCGCCCATTAGAATATTTTGTATCCATCTTCTTACATGGCACCCATACTATCATTATGTTAATTTGTGCACTTCACTCACTATTGCTAAATTTTGATAGATATGAAGAAATTTATAGAAACCAAACTAATGAGGATGGTATCACATATAATCTAACACATCACAAACTTGGTGCAGCCAAGGTCATGACCTACCCATTACTAGTGGGCTTATTGGAACTTCATTTTAAATTATACCATGGTAATGGTGATGCCAATATTTATTTATAAGTATTAAATAAAACATGTGTAAATGATACATTTGATGACAATAGTTGGGCCAAAATATTTACTTTTAGTATTAGAGATAATTTTGTTTAATGCATTTATTCTTTAATGTATAAGTCTATTCATTATTTTGATCAATTAGCCATAAAATTTCTTATCCACTTTCGAATATTTATGAGCTTGAAAAGTAATCTGACATAGATGAAAAGAAAACTCGGGTATGTCTGAGAATCATCATGGAAAAAATAGGCACTTAAGTGGCAAAAATTCGAGAAAAATGGAGTTAGGCAACTGACATAAAAATTTGATTAAGTTATCTATATTATTGAAAAAATATGTAAGAATAGAATTTTTAGCAAATTGAATGTAGTTTCTAAACTACTAGGTTTATTTTTTAAATATCTATTTGGTGAAAATTAAAATTTGATGCAATAGTACTTAAATTTCGGGAAAAATAAGTAGGTGTCTATCTGACCACCTAACCATAATAAAATTTAATATTTTTATAAGATTTTTATATATAAGTGAAGACTCATGTCGATCGATGCATATTATTTGTAATTTTTTCCAAGTAAATAATTAATTTTTATTACAAATTTTAAAAATAAAAAAACTTCGTATTTCTAACTACCTTGCTTGGTCAAAACTTCATGAAATTATTTATTTATTTTTAATCCTATAGTATGTGAAACATAGAATGTGACACATGTTTTGGATTCAAAAATGTGATCTTGTTTTAGAAAGATATAGATGTTTTCAATCAACCTATCAATCAGGGACATTAGTTGTAATTTAAATAGAAAATAAATAATAATTATTTATTAAATTTAAGTAAAAGCATAATTTATATTGGTGGAAAGCTAAGAATCTCCTTTAAAAATAAATTTCATTTCATCAATTTTGGGTTAAAAAAGTCATCAGCCACATACCCTACAAAAACCCATCATATCACCACTTTTGGCCCATCATGATCTTGCACATACCCTCACTCATTGCTTAAACCCAAAAAGATCTCACACAAATAATAGTTACACAACCAATTAGATTGACATTTTTTATTTTTCATTTAGTTTCAATTTAAAATATATTGAAATTAGTGATCATTTATTAATTCAAAATCCATGTAAGGCAATTGTATTAAGATTATAATGAAATATTGGGGTAATCCAATTTTGTTTATTCAAATCAAAATAGTTACAATCTATATTTACTCCCTTTGAGAAAATTTTCTAGCACGAATTCACCCAACTCCCACGACCTACAGGTATGTGCAGGATCATCATGGAAAAAGTAGGCCCTTAAGTGGCAAAAAATTCAAAAAAATCAAAGTTAGGCAACTTGACGTGCAGTGCCCCTCTGTGATTAAAAAAAATTATTTGGGTTGTTTGATTTTATGTGTTTGATTATTTAATTTAAATTTGTTTGATTAAAATGTATATATATATATATGTAAAAGTATATTGTAGAAGCTAATTAAAATATATATATATATAAAATAAATTATAAACAAATCATAATACAATTTATAAATGGTAAATAAATCAAAAATGAAAAATCTAAATTTAAGTTATTGCATGTAACAATTTTTGTAACTGCTTTATTTAGTAAATGAGAAATTATCTGGAAGAGCATGCATTGGGTGTGTTTGTAACTGAAAATGGAGGAAAGCCACTCGCCTTGAATGATTTGCATGCTATTAAAGATGATAATTCTATTTTTTTGGGAGGAGGTTTCTTTTCTGGAAAATAGGAATTAAGAGATGGGGGAAGTCTGGATACTGGGGAGATTAGTGCTTTTTGGCAGTGGTTTTCGAAAGATTGAAAGCGAATATTGCAGTAGCAAGCTAGAAGGGAGAGCCCAACATCAAATATCACCTTGGGGAAGTGGAAGAAATTAGGTTCCAATGTTGACTTATTTTTTTCTCTATTTGAAATAATTGTCTGAATGAACATACCATTGAAAATAGAATAATTATTGATTTATTTCTTTAATTTGTGCAATTCACAAAAAAAAAAACTGGTTTGAGGAATTTGAAGCTCCTTTTGTATTTAGCTCTATGAATTTTGTAGGATTGTATTTCACATTAAATGTGGATCTATCTTTCCCTAGCCAAACAATCCACCTTTGAAAGATGTACTCCTTTGATATAGCAATTTGAACTACAATTGCTTATAAGTCAAAAAATTTAGGTCCTAACTTAAACCTAAATAAGATAGCTTGCCTAACCGATCGATTGAAACACTAAAATGTGATTATTCTTGAATAAAATTATTGAATTAGTAAAGTGTTTTTCAAATTTTTGTGAGTTTTTCCCCTATCTGTTTATCATGTCACAACATATATTAGTTAAGGAAAATAAAGGTTCATTCCAAGGGTTGTCATGCCTTGCACTTTTGGCACTTAATAGTGTATAGACTACAAGGAGGTATATCACACGAGACCATCCAAAATCCCTAACTACACTTGGACTATGGAGCATGCTTACCTTGCAATCCCATTAATTCAGACTCACTTCACAATTAAAATAGAGGTCTTTTAATACCAAGCCCATTCTGGCCAATTTACATTGATTTCTCGACACAACTATTTAATTAGAGAAATTAACTATTACATTTCACCATGATAGTCTAGGGTTGGATCATAAGAATAACCAGTCTTCTTTTAGTTACTAGAGATAATCAACCTTGGATTATGAATTTGATGAACTGAGATCCATTAGGGTGGACCTCCTGAGTTCCAGTCGTCTTCCTTCCTCTTCCACCAAATGTTGGCATGATCCACAAGCCTCTAGCCTAAATGGCTTGTTTTTTAAAGCTAAAGTTTCTGTTGAGTCATTAACGTAGCTCTCATTTCCTTTTCAGATTCCTTCTTTGCTATAGATCATTTTTGGGGATTTAAAAAATTTGTATTGCATGGTAGATGTGCTTTGAATACTTTATGTATTTGGCATCCTAATAAATATATATATATATATATAGGGTTATGTTGTGCATTAGTTGTGTTTCTTCCAATATATACACTTTCCCTTTAAACCCTGTGTCGTACCCTCTTGAAAAATACAAACTAATTGTTGTTTGAATCCTCCCATGTTTACGCATATCTAATAAGATTTTGTGCAGTATACACAAGATGAACTTCAATCTTTTCAATGTGCTCTATATTTGAAACCATAGATATTACTTATATTCCTCTATTTGTTGGTTGATATTTGATGGTTTTGTTTGAATTTTGAAGCAATTCTAGATGCCATTTGTGTGTTATCCTTTTCTCTTGCATTTTTTTTCAGTGGTTTCAGTCTATTTAGCAACTTATATATACTTATATAAGAAACGCCTTATATTATGGGAAAACTAGTTTTTGATGAGGATAAACTGCTTGATTGGTGGTGACACCCTTAATCACTGTTAGCGTATTTGAGCCTTAGATTTTATGTAGATAAGTTGCACTGGTAGTGTGAATCCCTCCATGCTACATGTCTTTTAACTTGCTACCCTCACTTGACTGTGTGTAGTAATTAATATATGCCTTATCTTGAACTCCATCTGGGAATGACGCCTGATAGATGATAGACACAACCTCATCCTCCTTTAAGTGTTTTGAAAGGTGGAGTTTAATTTCTCCACATTTTGTTGACCTAGCTGACCTAGGAGGATCCACCTTGGACATCGCATAATAAGCTTGAAGTACTTATTTGAATTTTTTGTTGTTTCACCTGAAAGTGGGTGGTTCCATGATTTTGTTATTTTGATGATGGTTGACCATTGCATTTATGTGGGTTTGATCCTTGCACTTGAATGTGGTTTTTGTTACTCTGAATTTCTTGTGTGACATACTTCTTGCCTCGTTTTATGTGCATATTTATATGGTTTTCCTAGTTTATGGAAGTTGGCTTTCCCCATTTTTATTTATGGGATTTTATTGTTAGATGGGGGACTAGCTCTTAGTGGGGGTCAATGCCCAAAGTGGCTAGCCCAAGATAACCCATTGTGAGTTTAATCAAGTGATAATTAATTAATTAGAGGTGTTAGGTAGTTTCACACTTTAATTCAGATAATGTAGCCTCACTCATGGGACCAAGTTCTTGTTTAGGCTTGGGATGAGTGGGAAAGCCTGGAATGGAAAGATCAACTACCTTGCCTCTACATAGTAATCTTGCAAGGTATATTGATCCTGCATAGTGAGCATGGGAGTTTGGCAGCCAGTAGAGGTTACTAGGGAAACCAAGGATGGGGACCGATAGCCTAGGAAGGTTACACCAAGGTAACCGATGGCTACCTATGCGATGACACTCTACCCTTTAACAACCTTAAATCTTGTTGTTCCCCTCTTGTTGGTCTTGAGCCTCTGGAAGTGGATTTTATTATGTGTTTGTTGATGCTTTGTTATATTGCCTTGTGGGCATGTGTAGGATCATGATGGGCCTAAAAGTGGTGATATGATAGGTATGTGGCTAACGACCTTTTTTTTACCCAAAATTGATGAAACAAAATAGGCTTTTAGAGGAGATTCTCAGCTTTCCACCAATATAAATTATGCTTTACTCTAATTTTAATAAATAATTATTATTAATTTTCTATTTAAATTACGACTAAAGTCGTGATTGATAGGTTGACTGAAAAACATCTATAGCTTTCAAATGGTATCA
>VDFB02162625.1:0-23770 GCA_007258455.2 Sequoia sempervirens
TCTCCTCAAATATTTTTGCTAGTGAAATAAATTGAATACACTTAGTTACCTTCTTTCTGACCCAAAACTACTCCAATAGAAAAATTTGAATCATCTATATGTATATGAAAATGTAAGCTCCAATTAGGTCCCCTAAAAATAGGTTCTTGAGTCAAGGTTTTCTTCAGCTATTCAAAATAGTGTTGGCACTCAAATGTCTACTCAAATTAAACTTCTTTACTCAATAAAACAAATAATGATGCAACAATCTTATTGAATTCTTTAATAAGCCTCTTGTTATAGCCTACATGGCCTAGGAAACTTCTGATATCTGTTTTCTTCTGTGGAATAGGTAATGTAGAAATAATTTCTATTTTATGTGGATGTACCTAAATTCCTACACAAAATATGAAGTATCCTAAAACAATTCCCTGTGTCATCATCATAAAGCACTTTTCATTGTTGAGTGATAGGTTATGTTCTTTACATATTTTCAATACCTTTTCTAGATTTTATGAGGGATTCCTCATAATTCTCTCCATTTGTGGTAAAATCATCCATATATATTTTCATACAGTCATGAGCATAATCAAGAAAAATGATGAGAAGTTCCCTCTAAAAAGTAGCTAGAGCATTGCATAAACCGAAAGGAAAAATAGAGGAGGCATAAGTACCCCAAGGACATGTGAATGTATTTTTGTCCTGATCTTCTAGAGTAATTTTTATCTAATTGTAGCCATTAAAACCATCTATAAATGAAAAATACTTTTTCCCAGCTAAGGAATCAAGTACTTGATCTATGAAGGTTAATGGAAAATGGTCTTTCCTAGTGGCTATATTTCCTTGTAATCTACAAAAACTCTCCATTTTCCACCTTTCTTAGGGAAAATTACCAGAAGTTAGTCCCATTCACTGTTAGATATAGGATAAACAAAGCCTGCATCAAGGAGTTTTTGAAGTTCAACTTTCACTATTTCTCTCAAGGTAGGGTTCATTCACTGCAGAGGTTGTGTAATGGGTCTATAACCATCATTGATATAGATCTTATGTATACATAAGTAAGGAGATATGCCTTTCATATCATGGTAATCCCATGCATATGTTGTCGAGTGTTCCTGCAATAGTGTGTGCAGGGAGTTCTATTGATCTTCAATCAAGGCATTATTTATATGTAGCATTTTTCCTAGCATGACTTCTAATTCCTTGGATGATTCTTGCATAGATGAGACGTCAAGGCTTAGAATTATTGGTAAACACTATTGTGGCAATGAGGAATGAAAAATATGAGATATTTCTTTTGAGGAATTGGTGGGTATAATACTTTGCAAGGGATCTTGTTGGACCAATTTATTGGTCATTGTCCCATTAGACATTATCTTCTTTCCAGACCTACAACATATGAACACATCAGTTGTAGCCAACCAAGGTATTCCTAGGATGAGTGGGTAGCCTACAAGATTAACTTTTAGCTATAAAACTATGAAATTAGTATGATATTCTCAAGAATCCAATGCAATAACTAAATACTTAATGATTTCTTTAGGCTTGAATGTTGACCTATCAAACAACTATAAAATAGTTTGTGTAGGTCTAAGGTCTACTAATGAAGTAATTGCATTGTTTCTTTAGTCATAATATTGATATCTACTCTTAAGTCTATCAATGTGTTCTTAATGAGGGTCCCATTAATCTTAACATTCACTACTAGACTACCAGATTCTATGTACTTAGGGGTGGTTATGTTCCCTAACATGATGTCTGCAATGTTTCCTAAGACATGAACTATCTAAGGATCCTTCATTTTCCTTCCTGATTTCTTAAGACATAAGTCCCTTACAGTTTTAGTATAAATAAGAATGTCTTTGATAGCTTGGATGAGTGTAATCTTGATGCTCACATATTTTAGTTGACCTAAGAGGTTTGTCTCATCTTGTGTGTGATGCTTTTGTATGGCTAAGTGTATGAGAAAAGGTGGCTTTGGAAGCTGTTGAACAATCCAGATAACCAAGAGAGGGGGTGAATCAATTATTATAAAATAATTTTCTTCACTTTAATTAATCTGGAGTAGGCTTATATCAATCAAATAGTAATCAAATAGATAAGAACATGAAAGCATTCAACAACGCCATGCACAATGAACACCAAAAATTACGTGGAAACCTAAGAAGGGAAAAACCATGGATAATGGTAATTATCAATTATAAATGACCAGTTAAGGTGACACCGGATAAGGTGATTTTTACAAAGGACTCATTGCCAAAATGCTCACTACAAGTAAGGCTCACTGTTGGTGGGCTCACTGCCCAATTAAAAAATCTAATTACAAAAATAGTCTCATTGACAAAAAATTGGAGTGATGAAGTTGCATCTACATATGCATGAAGTCAGATCTGGTTTAAGCATAATATCTTGTCTGCAGCAAATCCAATCAAGAATCTTGTGCACACCTTTCTCGCACAACCTCTACAAAATAGATAAATTATTCCTGTCACTTTCCCTCAAATTTCTTATCACATAACTATTCAAACCCTTTTATCTTCTTGCACACACCATTACTTCTTCATTCGGAAGTTCCAAAAGAGATGTTCAATATATATATATATGTATGTATGTATATTTACCCATAGAGCTAAGTAAGTCGACCTAGAAAAACATGTTGGCTTGAAGAACAACCTTGAAATACCTTATGCAAAACATGTTAGCTTGAAGAACAACCTTGAAATATTCAATAAGGCTTGGCACACTAGCATCAGACCCAAAAGATAGGTTGCACATAAAAATATTCTTACCACATTACCAAGGGACCCATAAGTAGGTCATACATGAGATAGGTTCAATACATAACATACTTATCAAAAGATAGAAAACTTTGAATTACATGAAATATATTCCCAAGCCGATGGGAATTCCACAACCAAGACCAAATCTTGATTATCTTCGATTTCAGTATCAATCGAAGAAACACAATTAGACATACCAAATCTTGTAACATGTTACATGAATTTTTGGATAGCAAGGATACCTGGAATAAGCTTTGAGCACATTAGCCAACATCAAAAGATTAGTCTTCATTATTCTACATTAACTGACTTCCACGAATGTCCCAAAAAGAAGTACTACAATATCCGGATCAAGGATAATATCCACACTACACAACATCATAGCACATGACAGGATAGATCATTTATGTATATCATCCAGAGCACAACCATCTGGATCCCAGGTTTTGATATCAATGAAAACACTACTAAGTCATCTCAACAACTTCTCAACAATCTCCCCCTTTGGCATTGATGACAAAACAATAAAAACTTCAAAAACACAAAACTCCAAAACTCCAAGCGCTCCCCCTTTGTCAAGCAATTCAATTCCTCTTTTTGTTTTTGTTAAATTTCTCTTCATTTTCTCCCCCTTTTTTCCATCAAAGAAAAAGGGCCAAATAATAACATTTAGGAAATCAAGTAAAAATAATAGTTTTCACATGAAAAATCTTCTTGTACCTTCCTCTCACAGTTGGAAGAATCCTCTTCCAAGCTTGTACTATAGAAACCATTCTAGAACACATACTATCTAGTAGAGTTGACAACATAAATAAAGATGGCTAGTCCAGAGAAAGGCATTGTCATTCACAATCCTCTACATCAAAAAGTATACTAGAGAGATTATCCAACCAGACCTCAACAATTTCTTTGACCAACTAGAAAGTTTTCACCAAATCTTCCCTCTATCTCTGAGTAGAAAATAACTCAGCTTGCAACTCTCCAACTCCTATTCTCTATTTTCCATATTTATCTTTGAAGAAGTCCAAACACTTCCCAATATCATTCAATTTAGATTCAATAGCTTCAATTCTACTTGTAAAATTATCAACAACAAGGCACCAAAGACAATACCTGTAGATGTCAGACACCTCCTTAATGCATTATCTTGTCTCACTAGTGTGTTTGGACAATCTTTGTTTGGATTTGACACACCTTATCTCAATCATAGCTTGAATCTTATGTCCTTCAAGTCCTTCCCGCAATAACCTTTCCTCAACAACTTCTACCAAATCATTTGATAATGAGTCAGAAATAACTGAAACAGTAATACCCTTTTTGAGTAGATAATTGACTAAGGCATCTTCAATTCTAAGCCTATTGACTAGAGAGTAGGCATACCACATTTCCCAATTCTTTTTCATATCACCTTCATCCAACACTAAATGAACTTCATCTAGATTGAAAGAGTCAAATCTAGGCAGCAAATTTTCTTCCTTCTCCCTCTCTTCTAAGATAGAAATGGCATCCTTTGTGTTAATTTTCCTCCATGTATCTGTATTTCACCATTTTCTTCTAATGGAGGTCAACAACACTACACAATCCAATGATAGCTTCAATGGCTTCCTTAGTGATCGGATAGGATTTGTTCAAAATGATGTTTCCATCCTTGAATTGAATCAACAGGAACAAGATATAATCTTTGTCGACAAACCAAGGAAATTCTCCCCATAGATCCATACCCAGGGCACATACATTCTGCAATTCATCAATGTTCATCCCTAGTTCCATTTCCTTCATCTTTCAATGATCAAATTCATCCAACTCTACTCCCTTTAGTCTTGGTAGAATACCGCCACTGAATTCATTATCAACCAATATAGATTCCATTGTCATGCTTAGCTTCTTCAATCTTTTTATCTCTCAACAAAACCTCCTCTTTTTTTTACAAAGTGTGAGAAATGATTTGAAACTCCACCTTTTATCCTTAATTGCTTATGATGATTTTTCCACCAAAAAATTACATCGATGATTTCATCAATTGTACTTCACTTTTCAATCAACTGAATTAAGCTTCACAATATACATCACCAACTGGGTCAAACTTATTAAAATTTGGAAACACATCAATATTACTTTGAAGAGTGGGAATCAATCAAGATATGCATTGCAAAACTCTTCCTGATCCAAGGCAGTTGGCTCAGTTTCTAGAAGAGCTTGTACTAGGATCCAGTACCACAGAAGAGCTCCCCACACTTGTTTCCTTTTTCTTCCAAACCATTATGGTCTTCTTCTTAGATTCATCTAATTCTACAACCTTCTTTTTTGTTTTTAGCCTTTTTTGGAGCAACATATCTGCATGTGTTAGCATAATGTCTGAGTTGATTGCACTTGTAACATCTTTGTCATGACTTGACTGATTGAATCCTATAATCTTGATGCCTTTAGTATAAATAGGAATGTATTTGATAGCTTGGATGAGTGGAATCTCAATTCTCACATATTTCAGTTGACCTAAGAGGTTTATCTCTATAACACCCGCCCTGAAACCTTGGAGAATGTAACACATTTAACAAAAGTGAACATTTTTTTTTAAGTGATATTAAACATAATAGTTACACTACACTAACACCTACATTCTCTAAGGATCATGACAATGCTTATACAAAGTACAAGTCTAACTAATACAATTAAACATCACTTGCATTTAATGCTCATAAATAAAGTACATATGTATCCATCATCATTAAATTACAACACATAAGATACAAAAGATGTGATATTGTTTCATACATCTTACATTCATTTCATATTACAATACAATGCTCATTCACAAATGAGATAGTTTATACATAAGATTTACAATTACAAATAACAAAAACGCTCCTTGATTACACTTGAGGAGTGATACAATTACAAGGTTACAACTGATACAATAGAGTCCATGAAAGAATAAACAAGTACACTGGTACACACGAGCTCTCCATCAAGAAGTACTCACCAACATGAATGAGAGAAATAGGAACCTGTCCGACAAAGTTATCCAAGAATAGAAACATCAGTGAGAGAACCCAATGGAAGAAATAGCATGGTTTCCTCCCAACCACGTGGTACCCAAAGGTCCACTCCCTCCATGCTAGGAGATAGTAAAATAGTTTCCAAGGAAAAACCTACAACCCCTAGACATAGGAAAATACATTTCTAAACATCACAAGTACAAAACTCACAAGACGGTTACATTGCTTCTAGATTACATAGATCAAGTACATCATCTGTACAATCCACTCACTATCTGACTAACTGTTGTCGTAGGAAGAGTGTCACGCATAATTTTCTAAGAGTTACCCTATGTCAACCTTCCTAGGCTACCAAACCCCCATCTTGGGTTACCCTGGCTTGCCTCTACCAGTCGTTGGACCCTCATACAAACTATGCATCTCATCTCATTTCAAGACTTAAAAAGTGCACGAACCATGAGAGAGGCATTCATTATCTTTATTAGTGTGAAAGTTACCCATTAATTCTTTTAAATTATCACTTGATTATTTACCCTAGATGAGTTACCCTGGCACCCCTTTGTGTGTCGGACCCCCACAAAGAGCCACTCTCCTACAGACAAGACAAAGTTCAAATCCACAATACTATGGGTAGACAAGGTGCACAATACTGATAATATATCTCAACCTTAAAACATAAGGTCACACAACCCGTTTGTAGTAACTGGGTATACACACTACATCACACATCTCGTTCATGGTAACCAGGTGTTCAAACTGACTAAATCCATGTGCACTACCCAAGTAAACTCAAAATCCAAACCAACACAAGTTGCTGCCCCCACCATAAAGGAGACACCTCTGGAAGTCTTACATAAACAATACCTCAATTTTCCCCAACAACAAAAATTAGAGAAACATAACTTTAAAACAATTTCAAGCACAAGATAAAATCTAATATTAGGAAATTCTAAATCCAGATAAGGTAATTACATATTGCATGCAAACAATCAAAATAATACATAATTCCATTTACATTTTCAATAAGAAACTAAAGCTAATTGTTTTCCTTCAATTTTTCTCAATTTCATCTAATGATAAAAATCAACTTTTCAATAAAATCATTTTAATACAAAAATAAATATTAACATCTTTATAACAAAATAACCTTAAAATAATTATATTTAAAAATAAATAAATATATATTAAACATATACATATATAATTATATAATTAATGAATATAAAATTATATACATATATATTTAAATATAAAAATATTTATTTTAAATATATATTTATAATACCATTTAAAATTCCAAACCCATCTAAGAACTCATATATACAAAATATATAATATATATATATATATAAATTTTAGTAAAGGTCCTAGAATAATTCCTACAGACCTTACAAATGTATTCAAATGGTATCTAAGAAATATCTCCTTGTCCAATGAGGTTGAGGGCATCCATATAGTCATCATTGACTCCCCTCAAAAATACTAACTTGAGGGATTTCTCAGACAACTTGTTTTATGGGTTTTTCTTCAAAGAAAACTGAAATCTCTCCACATAATCTTCTAATGGTTCATCCTCCTTTTGTGACATTCTGAAAAATGTCATCTTTCCTCCTATCAGGTCCCCTACAATAGTCTTCGTACTTTCATGGTATCCCAGTTAGGAACAACATACTTTCCTAATCCCACAAACCATCTAAGGGATGCATCTTTTAGAGTGGATGGGAAGAGTTTGAGCCTATTCAAGCATTAGAAGTATAGTCATAACTTCTGCATAGGACATCAAATTCGAACAAAAATGTATCTAGGTCCTTAGTCGTCAACTCATAAAAGGATGGTAAGGCTCAAGGAGGAATGTTCTTCAACACTATAACCTTATCCTAGTTAGTAATTGGGAACTCAAAGGTTGCACGTTTAGGATCATGCACTGCATCCCCCATGGTTCGATATGTTCCCTCTATCTATGTGCTAGATGTTGGTGAGAAGGAAATTTCTTCTTCAGTGTTACCTTTGCTATGAGTATTGGATTCACCAATTTCCACTATGGCTTCATGATGTGTAGAGGGAAGAAATCTTCCCAAAGGATCTCTATGCCTCCACATACATGAAATATGGCTTTATAACATAGCGGTCCTGCACAATGTTAGTGTACCTTCTAGTGTGTTTGAAAAAGATGAAATCTAACAATCCTAATGCTAAAAATGAAATATAAATTATGAAAACTTTAAAAAGAAGTCAATGAAGATAGCACCATCCATGAAAATGATGTAAAAAATGTAGAGTCTAAACTAATGTGTTGTAAACATGGTAGAACCTACACAACTCAAAGGAATATTTAACTGAACAGTTCACTCAACATTGCAAAGACCACATTAAAATTTCAACCCAAGGTCTATAAACTTGTGATGGTCCTAAATTGTATGTTCCTTTAGATAAATACAACTACCTAAGTTATCCTATTCAAGTTACCCTACTTGCTAGAAATAATAGAATTACATAACAGTGGAAGATATAAACTAGAACTAATGGCTATAGGTGCCTACATCTTAGCCTATAACTGAACTGCAACTAATAAATATTATTATATCAACTCAAAATTGACCAAAACTAACAACTCAACTAATTCTAACATCCAAAGTAATATTGGTTAACCGTTACACGCATGTTCATGAACATTCATTACCAATAAGCAAAGTATGAGATTCTAATTTAAATTTCATGTTTTTCATGAAGTAATGATAAACAAAAAACAACGATTTAAATAAAGATAAACTGCTAGAAAATGAAGTGAAGAATAGTTACCTTGAGTTTCCTACTCAAGTGGCTTCTGTCACTTAACTAGAACCAAATCTAACTAACAAATTTTATGCTTCCATGTGAAATTGACTTCATTCATTGCATATCATGAAAGATCACATAATTTATTCTTCATAGATT
This sequence comes from Sequoia sempervirens, assembly GCA_007258455.2. NCBI lineage: Eukaryota > Viridiplantae > Streptophyta > Pinopsida > Cupressales > Cupressaceae > Sequoia > Sequoia sempervirens. The sequence goes on from VDFB02162625.1 coordinate 8,690, forward strand.
GTATTCAGTTAAAATCATTCTAAATATCCATCATGTCTTGAAACTAAAAAATAATTGATAATGAAAGATTGAAAATCTAGCTAACTTATCGAAGGACTCAACCATCAGCTATATGCAAGCTCGAGGGAGTCTTATTCTAAGCAAAAACTAACTACAATAATTAAATTTTACTCCTAGATATAAGAGCGCATAGATAAGATTGAATTGTTCAAACCATAACTGAAGAGAAAGAAGAATCCTAATAGAACTGAAACTCTATAGAATAGGATTGCATGTAAAACACACAAACATTTGTCAAAATCCTATCAGTAAAGGAGTCCTTTTCCAATGCTTACTAACTTATTATAATGATACACATTCAATCTCCATCATGTGTCTTTAATAAACAATGATCACATTCATCTTAATCTAGAACTCCCCTATTTTGTTGTTCCAGTCTTCCTTTCACTTCAGGTTATAGCTCCCAACTGCTATGTGCTACAGTTCCTTCTTGGTTACAAAAAGGTTAATTCACAAAGCATGTGCACAAGACTAACTACCATAATTAAAACATAGAATTACATCCACATTTCATGCACACTGACATAGAAACCATGCAATACTATTATTTCATAATCCTATTTCCATTATTATGATTTAGGTCCAAGTCTGCATAATAGGTATGAAAAGATAGAAAAATATAGGAGTATTGTCTAGAAGGTGTACCTAAAAGTGTCTAAAAGTATGTATAAAAGCAACAAAAAATAAACTTATAACTAGACCCATCACTGCTCTTGAAGAAATTGTGTTGATTAAACCAAGATATACTTTAGTGGATAGGTTTGGGATTTATGAATATAAAATAAGTTTAGTGAACCTAGAACAAAAAGAATGTTGAGAATATGAAAGCTAAGCTTTGAAAGGAGTTTGGTACACCCAAGAGTTCTACAAAGAAATGCAAAGCCACGTTTGTTGCTTTGTAGGCTACTCTATGTAAAAGAAGGTTAGTTAGGACCTTTAACTAATCTCCTATTGTTCCTAAGTCCTCAAGAAAAAATCCTATAGGGAGTTCCAAGAAGAAAGAAAAATCTAGTACCCCTGTGCAAGAAAAGACTTCAAAGAGAAGAATGAAAGAAAAGGCTACTAGGGAGAAGTATATCAGTTGTGAAGATGAAGAAGATGAAGAAGAGGAAGGACCCCAATTGGTTTGAAAAAAAAATTCTCAATTCTTGCAGGAAGAGACTAATATAAAAAGAAAGAAGGTTGTTGTGGTGAAAACAAAAAGCGAAGAAGAAGTAGAAAAGGAAAATAAAGCTTTTATTTTCAAAAAAGAGAAAATATTTCTAGGTCAAGAGAAGAATAAGGATCATTTGAAGATGAGGGAAAGAAGAAAAAGAAGAACCCTCTTATTATAGAGCATAGTCCTATGAAGTTAGATGCTTTGTTTAGTGGCATTGCAGAATTTAGAATTTCAAAGGATACTATTGCAATGTATCTGGATGCAAATAATGAAGGAAAGACAATAATTGAATAAGCTATAGTCAAGTACATGGTGACATTTAATGTTGGCCTAGGTGAGATTGAGGATCAATTTCCTAATGGTCTAAAAGGTGTGTTAAGTGCTAGGAGACAAGAGGCTATTGTTGAAGATGTGAAGTTGAAGACTTTTTCCTTGCAGAAGATTGGTTCTTCTCTAATACACAAGAAAAGAATCAAGTTGTCTCAATTATATAGCAATAAATTTAGGACAAATAAAAGAGTAAGAACTCTTATGAGAAGAGATAAGGAAGATATTAAGAGGTTAAGGAATGAGAAACTATAAAATGTTGAAGAAATTGTTAAAGAATTGGTTTCTCCTTTGGGTGATGAAGATCAAATGCAATAGGAAGCTCCCCTTTTGGAAATCATTGAACCTACTACAGAAAAACATGAGCATGAGCTTGGGCAGGAAGATATGGTAATAGATAACACCCCTATGATTGTGGAGAATATTTTTTATGGAGAGAAGAAAGAAGATAACTAGGATGTCCCCTAGAATAATGAAACTCATGATGAATAGAATCTCCCCCTATGAGTATGGAGATAGATGTCGAGTAGAGTAAAGAAGACATGCAAGATGTCTTGAAGAAGACAGAGGAACAAAAAGAAGAAACCTTGCATCCTCTAGAAGTTGAGAAGAATATTGAAGAATGTTCTATTAGTAATGAGAAGGAAAAGAATGAAAATAATGAAGAAGAAAGCAATAAAATTGGTGGTGAATCCTTTAGAAAATCTATACATTCACTAAAAGGTCTTTTGGAAATGTACTTACAACTTCAACCAATGGTGTCTACACAACTACTATAAAATTTATCCCCTACACAAATTATACCTTGGTGATGTTTTCCATACCTCTACAAGGAAATTATTCAAACTCACTAAAAGAGTATTGAGTTTGTGGATGAAGTTGTGAAGGTGTTGCAAGAAGGTATTCCGAGAATAACTATTGATAATTCTTTATCTGGTGTGCAACAATTGAGGTTATTACTTGATTATTTTAAAGAATATTCTACTAGTCAAAAGAAAATATAGAAAAGGAAATGGCAAAGAAGGTCAATGATAAAATGTTAGTTAATGTTTCTAATAAGTGTGTTGTTTCACATGCCAATTTGCAAGGAAACTTAAAGGAAGTGCAAAAGTGTTTGGAAGAAGCCAAAAAATTGTTTTAGTTATGTTTGAAGAGGCTTCTTTCTACAAGGAGTATCAAAGATCAAATGGACTCTATTCAAGTCAAAAATTTCTCATGCCTCAAGTATTTATGATCCGATCAATGATGCAAATGAAGCTACAAGACCAATTACTAAGAATCTATACAATTAATTCCTTCTACTGTAGGAGGAAAAAGAGAAAATAATAAAGCAATATAATAATATATGTGACATGGTAAGTCTTAGACTTACATATTTTATTGAAGTTTTAGCTAATGTTGAGAAGGTTGTGCAAAAAAACCATGTTCCAAATTATTTGGATGAAGGAGGAGACCTCCATATTCACTTTGAAAGTAAATTTCAAATTATTTCCTTCCCCAAGAAGGATTGGGAGGTTACAAAGAAAGATTGAGAGGCACGCCTTGCAAAATTGAAGGTGTCCTATAAGTGTATTTTACCCTCATCAGCTTAAGGTGTACCAATTTTTTTTGTATAAACAATTCTAATTTCAATGTACATATGTGGAGTTAGTAGATGGTGTTTTGGTACAACTTATCATTTTTTGTGATGGATAGCAATGTTAGGGGGAGCTAATTTTATGTAAATATGTTAGTAAGGGGGAGTAAAGAAGTGAAGTAATTTTTTTATGCCCTTTTCCCTTGATGTTAAAGGAGGAGTATTTTGAAGAAGTGTGGTGCCATCAATAACAAAGGGGCATATTGTTTGCTACATGAGCATGTTGGTGTATAGTGGTTTCATCGATGGCAACTTGTTGTATAAATGTAAAAGTGTTGATCTGGAGAGGACCAAGTGTTTTGGAGAATTGACCAAGCCCAGTGTGCATGTTCAATATAACAAATGAAAAATTTTATGGTCTGAATTGAAAAATATTGTCATGTGGTTTTGAGGTAACAATGGTGTTTATTGAAGGATTTTATATCCTAGGTTCCATGGTTGTATGTATTTTGCAACTAAAGATATTGTTGAAAGAGTATCAACTTAGTAATGGACGAATTATAGGTATAGAGTGCATATTGGAATTCTCCACATTCCATTGTGGATGATTTTCATGTTGTGTGGTTTTGAGGAAGTGTTTGAGGATGTCAAAAGTGTATGCAATCCAAGCTACAAGTGGTTTGGTAGTCTATGTATCAAGTTTTGGAGGAACAGTTGGTTCATTCAATTGTTGCTAAATCATTTTTGTTATGCAGTGCTGACCTAAGAGTTTTGGGGTCATGCGTACTTGAATTATGTATGGAGCAGATTCATGGGAGTGATTATAGGTCATGCCAACCTATTTTGGTGTTGTACATGTTTTGGTCTCTTTCGCAAAGCATGTATGTTGGAATTTTGATCTGAAAATTTATAGTGTTGCATGCTTCATATAATTAGACTAACCTAATTGATGGTGTGAGTTTTTGCAAATGATATGCATATATATATGTTCATTTCAATGTTGTAAGTGTAATGTGATGGAATTTTATGTGTGTGATATAGTGTGAAGTGTGAAAGGTGATAGTGGTGAAGTATGAAATAAGTAAAGTTAGTTTTCAGGGTTTAATTGGAACTATACCTTTAGCATGTTGTAGATGCATTATTAGCAATTTAAAATCTAGTAGTGAGCCATTCTTCTACTCTCTTTTCTATTCTAGGAAATAAATCCTTTGGGTAGTGAGCCCTTGGTAGTGTGCCTTTCTTTCTAGATAGTGAGTCCTCCATTTTTTAATCCATTTTAATCAATTATAATAATTGTGAGCTAATCCTCACCATGGTTTTTCCCTTCTTGGGTTTGCCATGTAAATATAATGTTCTTGTGTTACTAATGTGATGCATGCTTTAATTGTTTATTTCTATTACATCAAGTTTGATGAAATGTTTGGAATGCATGTTTAAGTTGAAGTTAATGAATTTCATTGAATACTGATTCACCCCTCCTCTCAATATTCTAGGTGTTCAACACTATGGACAAGGATGAAGTTATTTTTTTGACATGGGAGAGAGAAAGCCCATGAACCTGTGAGTTTTTGAAATAAAATAATTGATTTTGGTGGTTTGTTTGTTATTCATGTCATTTCTTATATTTTTGTTCCTATGTGTTCAATGGTTGTTTTCAGTAATTAATCATTCCATGTTAATTTGTGTTTAAATCCACTCCATGTTGGTAGATCAATATTGAAATGGTACATTAGTCTCTAAGCTGATTTTTTTTTAAAACTAGATATATGTTTATTATTCACTAGTATTTAAGTTACTAAATTAACCATTTATGAATCATTGATTCATTTATCTTTTTCAAAGTTATCGTATTCATTTTTATTCTTTCCTTTTCTTACTTTGAGCTTAAAAGTACTTAAAATTTTCAAATTACATCATATGAGGGAGACACCCCTCTCAAATGCAAAGGAGGATCACTAACCTCATAGAAAATTCTCTATTTTTTGGTGCATTTCGTTGTTGCTCATAGGGTGAGGCAATTAATTGTCATAGCACCAAAATTATTAACGAACATTTTTTAGTGACTCTGATGGGGAAAGAATCAAATTTCCAATGCTTTTTTTCCTTATAAATTTGAAGGTACCTCCCTAATGACGAAAGTTGGCGACTCTATTTTTTGGAACTTGGTAAAAAAATATTTTTGGTAGAAGATTCCAGTCATATTCTTTTAATTTGCACTATGGAATTGGATTCACCTTGACCATGGGGAAGTCACTATAGACCTTTATCTATGCCTTAATACTCATCTTTTCCTATAGGTTCAAGAAAGAAATCTCCAAAGTTGAATGGATAAGAATCATAGATTGTAGATGATCACATTCAAGCATTCACCATACCATGTGCATTTTTGGGGTTGAATGAGGAGAATGTCTTTCTTTGGTTATTTTCAAGTCCCTCATCAGACCAACCATGAATTGGTTTAAGTATTTAGAAGATAGATGTATCACTAATTAGGATAGCTTAAAGAACAAGCTTCTTGGGAAATTCAAAGTAGTAGTTGATGTTGGTGTACTATTGTGCCAAATTTTCAACATTCAAAAGAAAGAAGATGAACTTATGAGAGATTTTGTGGACTAGTTTAATAGATATTTAAAGAGGATTCCTCATGACAATTAGCCAAATAAGGAGAACCAATTGTCCATGTTTATTGCAGCATTGCATCCTAATGTGAAATTCCTCTTGAAGAAAATTAAGGTATGTGACCTCAAATTTGCAAAAAAAAAATGCCATTAGAATTGAAGATAATTTGATATTATATAAATTTTGTAAATCAAAATGGGTTGAAGAGACAATATAGATAAATACTAAAAATAGGGTGCTACCAAAAATGTTGCTGGCCTCCGCTCTTGCTATTTTTGATGCCTCCTCTTCATCGCTACTTTCTGATCACCCACCTGCTGCTAGTGTAAACAGATCTCCCTATCCTCTTCTTGTGCAGAATGATTGCAACTAGCTACAAATGTAGAGTTGGCATCCACAATACCTCCAGGGGCATGCCCTAGCTTGGCTAGGGTTACGTATATGCAGCAATTAGATAATTCCTTGGTCAGGAAAAACTCAAGCATTATAAATCATTAGTTTGGCTCTATAATGGGAACTCTTGGCTCAAATGAGTTAAAAATGAGTGTGGCCCTTCCTTAAAGGATGTCATCATCAGTTCGATGTAGGAAAGCAAGTTCAAAACCATGGCATGGGATGCTCACCCATTGAAGGGTGGCTCAATTAGGGAAGTGCATGGGATTTCCTCAAACAACCCAAAATCCCCTATTAGGAGTGATCCCTCCTCCCTAGTTCTGGTGTTTTCTAAGAATCTAAGAAAATGAGTTGTGGAAAGAGAACAAAATTTTTCTCCCAATGGTTTAATCCAGAATTTTAATTGTCTTTGGCCAAAACTACCAAATCTACATAGCAACATATGCATAAAGGGAATATAGAAGTCTACCATTGTGCTCAAAGGCTTTTTATTGTGGTGTTTAATTGCAAGCAAGATAGTGTTTTGTTCTGCGAGAGAGATGGTGTTGGGAACAAATATAGCTCCTTCTCAAACCTCAGTTCCTATACTTTAATCATGCTACTAAATCCTTCTCTGTGAAACCAATATGGATTCATCTTCTGAACCTTCCATTATAGTTCTTGTTTGTGAATTTTTTTCAAACAATTGGTGATTCACTTGGTTGCTTCTTGGCAACTAATTCAGAAACTCATAATTTCACCCATACAATTTTTTCTCACATCCTTGTGGACATGGATGTCACAAAGGAACTCCCAATTGATATCACCTTCAAGTTTTCTAATTACAATTGGACCCAACTTGTGAACTACAAAGTTTTTCCATTCTGATGTAGGAGATTCTTTGAAACTGGTCATTTGGACAATTCTTGTTCCAGAATCATAAAAAAATCAGAACTTCAATCTTGGTAGGTTGATGCCCTTCCTCATGATTACTTAATCAAAGCCCCTTTCAAGGTGAAGGTGGAAGAAATAGGCTCTTCCAAACAACATGATTCTTTCCCAAAGGATGAGGCTAGGAAAGACAAAGAATTTCATGCTAAGGGGCACTCTGCTAAAGTGAACATGGTCCCTAAGTATCCCCAACAATTAGTTAAAGAAAGTTCAAATGCATAAATTTTTTATTGTCAGATTATGACCTTATAGCCTATTACCATTTCTCCTACACAATCTGTGAGGGGTGGCAAGTTTTCTCCCTTGTTGGATGAAGATAGGATTTCATAGGTTGTTGTTAATGACTGCATGAAACCAGAAAATAATAAGAATGGGGTAGAGTAGCAAGAAGTGTAAAAGAAGAAAATGAAAATTATCAAGACTGAGCTAAGATGGATCAAAATGAAATTGTGATCCCACACCAAATCTGGTGTCTAGACTATAATCCAAATGATGAATAATCTACTATCCTTAGTAGCTAATAAATGTACTTTTTTGATGTAGGCATCAAATTCCTATAATAAATCTATAAGTTTGTTGATGAAATTTATTGCAAGTTGGCCACGGTTGGCCTTTTTCTTTGTAATTTTTCACTTTGATTAATAAAATTCTCTCTTACTAATATAAAAACCTGGTTGAAGAGACTTTAAATCAAGGATTCATGAGAAGTTATCATGTGCAACCACAAGAGGTAAAATTTTCATCTTTCCTAGAGGAATGCACAAATTTTATAGTCTTGGGTCAAGAATTATTTTTAATAAATATTCAAATTGGTTTAAGAGTCAAATCATGTGTTGAAAGAAGAACCAAAGTTTATGCTATGCATTACAAGAAGATGAGGGTGAATCTACTGATGCTTTGACTAACGGGGAAGATCATGTTTCAAAAATTTAATAACTCCTATTGTAGCTTGTGAACAATCTTCTAATGATAAGAACCGCTAGAAAATAAATTAAAATGATACATTAGATATCCTTCCAAATTATGTGCAACCAGAATGCAAAGATTTTGAAATTTCTACTTTGGAGAATGAAGAGGCAAGGCTGCAAGAAAAGGTTAGAAATGGTTTTATTTTTGAATAATTTCATTTTAAAAAATCTAATAAGGATGATTGCATAAGTGATTATGAGGAAATTAATGGTGATCAAACGAATGAGGATTTTCAACCCCATGTTGTTCATATTCCATTCGATGGTGTTTAGAAATGTCTAAGGATTATTTTCTATGAGGAGAGGTAGATGTTGTGTCTCCATTGTAAGTTATAGAATAAGATGATTTGGTAAAGAAATCTGAAAATGTAGAGCCATCATTAAAAAAAGTTGAATTATTTGAATCAATTCCTACAAGTAAAAGTGGAACAATTCTATTTGGGATTGATTTCAAATATAGAAATTTTTGTTTATGATATGGCTGATTAATATCAAATTTCACATGAGGATAGTTCACAAGAATCTTCAGGCGTATATGATGAGGAATGGATGTTTGGTACACCCTTAAGGACCTCTTTTACTTCATAAACTTCAAATATTTGATTCTAGTTAGAAGAGAAATTATGATCTTGTATGAAGTTCATGGATAAACCTTACTTTTCCACACTAGCATCTATTTTTCTCAATCCATTAATGGATTTTTATAGTCTCATAGGGTAGTTGTGGTATGTTGTTCCTAGCCTAGGTACATAAGTGTCTTAGGTTGCCTTTCTTTTTTGGTTTCAATTTTAGCTTTGTTGTGGTTTCTTGTTTTCCCCTTGACTATGTAGCCCATGGATTTGGCACTAGTTTATACTTGAGATGTTGGATTTCTCTACATTTTACTAAGGAATGTGGTCCTTAATCAAAACAAGTTGTTACCCTAATTTTAATCATGAAAATATTTAAAAATTCCTCATCCAATGTCAGTTAAACATGTGGTGGTTGTGCATATGTTTTTTCTTGTTTCTTTTAGATCATTTATGAATATATGATGAGCATTTCTAGTAACCCTACTTTTACAATGGAATATTAAAATTGGTACAACTTATGTTATCCTCTAAAGTAATTATGATCTATTCAAGTTAGAGATTCAATCATCTTGGAAAATGAAAGAAACAGGGTATGAAAAAGAATTATCTTTTTACCATTGAAGTGAAAATTTTAAAAATGCATTTGGTTGGTTAAACGAGGCCCATGGAACAACTTCTTAAAGTTATTAAGAACCTTTGAGCATGTTTTGATTGCAACACTGCATATAAATTTATCTCCAAAATTGTTGTAAGAGAAATTGTTCTAGAAGATGTCAAATGTTTCCATCATCTTAAAAAAGACAGTGCTTTGTGGAGATCAATGATGATGCTAAATGAAACAATATAAAAAAATTCTTGTACTATAGTAATATACGAGTGTCAAATTCTCATTAATAATGAAGGGATATTTGTCAAAGCTTATCAACAAGGAAATTTTTGACAGGTGTACAAAATGTGGAAGTATAGATGAGGCATATGAACTATTTCAAAGGAATGTCTCAAAGAAATGTGATCTCATAGATTGCTATATTGTAGGAAGATATACCTTATGAACGGAAAAATCAGAATGAATTCTTTGCATCCAAGACTACATGAACCATGTATTAGAGGTTCTTGCAGCAAATGGTGTTGAATTTGATGATTTGAATGCAAATTGTTTTGGTGATATAATACTTTTTAGTAATTTTATTGAGGAAAATATGATCTCTACCATCTCTTTGAATTTTTATTTTGAGAATGGTAGGAGTATGGATTAAAAATTTACTTTCATCAAAAGATATGAGATGGTAATGAACATGAAAACTATCATCCCTGTTAAAAAAGTAATTAAGGCTTTGAAAAGATAGCACCATCATGTAAAGAGAAACATTAGACAAAAAAAGAGGAGGATTAATTAATTTGTTACAAGGATAAACCATTCTAGTTCAAGAATCACCTCTAATTCAAATAAATTTAAAGGTAATAATAGAGAAACATGAATATACTATTTCCCTTTAAGGAACTCAACATCATTGTGGAATATGATGACTCACATCCACAACAGCACAACAGGAAATTAGCGCTGACCTTGGCACAGGATTTTAGTGTATTTTGAGCACATGAGTTGAACAATTTGTCTGGCATTAAACTCAATGCAAACAAGCATGGCCAATTCGACATCCATTTTTTTGCCAACTTTCCTGTTGTTTTTGTCGTAGGAGTTAGCATCGGTTTTAGTGTTAAAAAATCAAGCGCCTAAAATAGCGTTGGGAAGCAACGACAGAAATTGTGCCAAAATTGCCACCCAATTTGGCTTCCAGTTTTGCTTCCATCTCTACTCCCATTTTTTGCTTATTGTTTTGCTTCTAGTTTTGCTTCCAATTTTGCTTCCAGTTTTGCTTCTAGTTTTGCCTCCAAGTTTGCTTCTAATTTTGCTTCCAATTTTGCTTCCAATTTTGCTTCTAGTTTTGCTTCCACGTTTTCGTCTAGTTTTGCTTCTGGTTTTGCTTTTAGTTTTGCTTATGTTTTTGCTTGAACCAAGTTTTCTTTTGGTTTTGCTTCCAGTTTTTCTTCCAAGTTTGCTTCCAGTTTTGCTTCCATTTTTGCTTCCAAATTTACTTATAGTTTTTCTTCCAATTTTACTTCCAGGTTTACTTCCAATTTTGCTTTCGGCTTTTCTTCCAATTTTTCTTCCAAGATTGCTTCTAGTTTGGCTTCCATTGTTGCTTCAATTTTTGCTTCTAAAAATGCTTCTTGTTTTGCTTCCATTTATTAATTTAATATGTTTTATTTCAATTTAATTAGTTAAATATATCGTGCCTCTTAAATAACTCATATGATTATAGAGTAAGTAATTTAATTATTTAACTCATATGATTAAATAACAATATAATTATTGTAAGATGATCATCATCTATAATTAAAACAAGTGAATCAAATATCTATAATTTAATTGAATTTGACAACATCCATCCTAAGCAATAAATTAAAATCATCATACTTAATAAATATGATCCATCCAAAAATCATCAACCACTTTTAATATATATAAATTGACAAGTCAATACTGATAAGATCATCATCATATATAACTAAAACAAGTGAAAGTCAAATATTCCAGTACATCAAAAACATGTCAAAATGATACATGTCCAACAGTTGACATAAGTGAAAATGATACATGTACAAATGATATAAATAAAATTGATAAATTATGTGACTCAAATTGATACAAGTCAAGATGATACATATCCAAATGATATAGTGAAAATGACACATGTCAATATGATACAACTCAACAATATAGTATAGTAGGCCATGAAAATGATACATATGATAGTAATCATGAAAATATTCATCATAATGATATATCAACAATGATCCATGATGTAGTCTATATGATCATGAATGTCACTGGTTACTATCACCAACTGTCTCATCATCATCATCGCCATCTTGATCATCATCATTGTCATCGCCATCGTCATCGTCATCGACCTCAATTTCTTCTGTATGTGTGTCATCATCATCCTCTCCCATGTGATCTGTATCGGCAAAACCAATATTTTGTGGATCTATATCATGTTGAGGATCATCTTGATCTTTTGGAAGAACTATGTTCTGCAAAAAAAATAAAAAAATGAAAAGTTATTGTTTATTTCATGCAATAATTTATTTTTCAGTTATATATCTAATATTAAAACATATGAGATGAAACCATAATCATATTACATCATATAAAAGTGCACATACCATAATAAAATTTCAAAAAAGTTACAACTAATACTGGTGAGTCAAGACAAACTTCAGCTTTCAAAAAAAAGCCAATTACGCTGGCAGACTTATGGATTAGGCCAGCATTTGGTGGAAGAGGAAGAAAGACGAATGGAACTCTGGAGGCTTGGAACATAATCGATTTCACTATTCAACCATGAGAGCAGAAGAGAGAGCTAATATCATGTATCAAAACATTAATCATGCATTCTTCCAGCCAGCGGAGAAGGAGATGATTACTTGCTTCATTTTCATTTGCATAACCATATCACAGCGTGGGAACCAACAAGACCAAGGATGTTTAGTTTTATGTGGAGGTAATGGATGTGGTCCAAAGTTTAGGAGGGGAAAGAAGGTCAATGTATGATCCTGATGAAATTGAGGAAGAACAACAAGAGAGGGACTCCACATTGATGCCATTCCTCAATCTTCACTTGATAGCATCAAGGAATGGTTGAAATCCATGGATATAAAATATTATGAAAGAAGAATGAACTTGAACTGGCAGCCAATTTTGAAGAGTATTACTGATGATCCAGACAAATTTATTGAAGATGGTGGTTGGGAATTTTTGAATATGGAAGCTAGTGATTCTTATTCTAATAATTCAGAAGAGTCAAATCAAGGATATAAACCCTCTGATGTAGAAGAGGAATCAAAATTAGATTTCATGTAGCCACCATCAAGAGTGTTACAAGCCAACAAGATGGAGGGAATTCTTATATAAGGATAATTTTCAATGTTGTAGGTATTGGCTTTAATGCCAACTACAATGGAAACATTGAAATTCCCTAACGTGTTATGTTAAAATTTCAGCACGATGCAAGTTAAAAACACATCAACCATGTGGTACCAAATGATTAAATCCTAGAGATGATTTGTAGAAATGAAAAGAGTGCAGGCGAGAGCTACACTAGTGACTCAGAGAAACTTCAACTTTTCCAAAAACAAAAGCCAATTAAATTTTAGGGCAATAATGAATCCCGAGGCCGGCATTTCTTGGAAAAGAGGATGAAAAGATGGCGTAACTCTGAAGCCCGCCATAATGGATTTCAGTATTCAACCATGAGAGCAGAAGAGAGTTGATATCATGTATCAAAACATTAAGCTTGCATTCTTCTAGCCAATGGAGAAGGAGATGATTAGTTTGCTTCATTTTCTTTTGCATAACCATATCACGACATGGGGACCAAGAAGACCAAGGATGTCTAGTTTTATGTGGAGGTGGCCGTTATGGTCCAAACTTAGGAGGGGCAAGAAGAGTCAATGTATGATCCTAATGAAATTGAGGAAGAACGAGAGGACTCTGCATTAGCGACATTCTCAATGTATGATGGCATCAAAGGAATGACTAAACTCCATGGATATAAAGTATTATGAAAACATAATGAACTTGGGCGGCGAAAAGAATTTTTGATATTATTGACAATCGTTAAATTTATTGAAGATGAGGTGGTTGAGATTTTTGAATATGGAAGCTAGTAATTTTAATTACATGATAATTGGAAAGAGTAAGATCAGGATATGAACCCTCTAATGTAGAAATTAGAATGGAGTTTTTCATGTAGCCACCATAAAATTGTTGCAAGCCAACAAGATGGAGGAATTCTTATATAGAATGGTACTGTTAGTATTGCAAGTACTAGCCTTAGTACCAACTTCAGTAGCAACATTGAAATTCCTATTAATATTTATGTTAAAAGGAAATTTCCTTTAAAGGATGCAAAGGGATTCAAAACACATGACCTATGTGTTTAAATGATTAAATCCAGAGATGATCTGTAGCAATGAAGAGTCTGAAAAGGTAGAGAGAGCTACACTGGTGACTTAGGAGAAACTTTAGCTTTCAAAAAAAAACCAATTAGGCTAGAAGACGTGTGGATCAGGCCAACATTTAGTGGAAGAGGAAGAAAGATGATTGGAACTCTAGAGGCCCACCATACTGGATTTCAGTATTCAACCATGAGAGCAGAAGAAAGAGCTAATATCATGTATCAAAACATTAAGCATGCATTACTTGAGGCCAGCAGGAAGAAGGATGATTACTTTGCTTCATTTTCATTTGCATAACCATATCATGGCATAGGAACTAAGAAGACCTAGGATGTCCAGTTTTATGTGGAGGTAATGGATATGAACCAAAATTTAGGAAGGGAGATCCTTATGTCTACCAAGAGGCATAAAGTTAGATGAATTAATTTCACCTACATGTCTGCCAAAGTTTACTTCCAATTTTTATGACTATTTTTCTTGACTGTCAAAGTTTACTTACAAATTTGAAATTTCTTTCTGGTCATTTTGATGAGGATATATGCAGCCAATGTGTAAGCACCTTTTGTTTGTATCACAACCATAGTAACAAGACTCAGACTCACCTTAGACTCAGCTAGGGTGACTCGACTCAAGGACTCAGGGCCTGGACTCGACGCAAACTCAACAAAATGAAAAAACCCTACAAATTTAAAGATTTTTAAGGATTGAAAACTTGTTTCATGCACCGTTTATTAAACAGACCTTAAATACATAATAATATTATTAAATAGAAGAAAATTTGATCGCATACAGAAGTATACATTGATCACTTAAGTATAAATGCAATTTTTAGCTCAAGGAAATACACATACACAAGTATACTACTTTTATGCCCTTAATAAATTTTTACCTGTCTATAATGTCATTTGAGTAGTCTTAGTCTTATGCTCCAAATTGATTAAAGAAATGTGGAAGTGTTAAGCTCCAAATTGCCAATACTAAGTATATCTACAACTATAAATTGTCTCTATCACATTCACAATAGAAAGGAATTGTTGGAAGTGGTATGCTCTAAATTGCCAATACTTAGTGAATCTAGATCCATAGTTATTAATGTTCAAACAAAACTTGTTGGAAGGCTTAGGCAATTAGCTGAAAGTATGCTAGCCTCCTGCGTAGCCCATTGATTATTACCCATTAACTTTTCCCATTTCCCTATGGCTGTTAGGACAAGTTTTGTTTGGACATTACTAACTATGGATCTAGATTCACTAAGTATTGGCAATTTAGAGCATACTAATTCTAACAAGTTCTTTTCCATTTTAACACACTATTAATGTGATAGAGACAATTTATAGATATAAATATTAAACAATGTTGCAGCCTGCTATAAGCCAATAACACATAAAAAAAATAACATTCAAATTTTAAACCTTATAATTAAATTATTAAACTAAAAAAATGGGTTAGCTT
>VDFB02162626.1:0-19197 GCA_007258455.2 Sequoia sempervirens
GTGTCATGCCCTTTGGGTTGAAAAATGTAGGTGCAACATATCAACGTGCAATTACCACTATTTTCCATGACATCATGCATACTTTATGGAAGATTATGTGGATGATATATTAGCAAAATCATATACTAGAGAGGGACATCTAGAGATTCTGGGAAAAATATTTACTAGACTAGAAAAATTCAATGTCAGATTAAATCCTAAGAAATGTGTGTTTGGGGTTACATCAGCAAAACTTCTAGGTTACATAGTTTCAAAAAAGGCATTGAAGTGGATCTTGCCAAGGTCAAGGCAATAATGGAAATTTCACCACCAAAGAATATCAGTCAATTAAGATCTCTACAAGGAAGGATATAATCAATCAAGAGATTTATCTCCCAATTAGTAGATAAAAGCCATCCCTTCAATCATTTACTACTTAAGAATGTCTCTTTCAAATGGGATGAAGGATGTTAAACAAATTTCAATCAAATAAAGCAATATCTGATTTTTCCACCCATATTGATGCCACCTATAGAAGAGAGACCATTGTTACTATACATTGCAACAACAAACATTTATTTAGGAGCTCTATTAGCACAGGAAGATCCTCAGGGAAAGGAACAAGCTATTTACTATATCAGCAAGATTCTGAATGGTTCTGAAATAAATTACACCTTCATCAAGAAAGCATGCTTGGTGGTGGTATTTTCTACCCAACAGTTGAGGCATTACATGTTGGCCCACATGGTTAAACTCATAGAAAATATTGATCCCTTAAAGTACTTACTCAGCAAGGTTGCTCTAATAGGGAGACTAGCCAAGTGGGTCATGATCTTGAGTGAATTTGATATCTAGTATGTGGATAGGAGAGCCATCAAAGTTCAAGTGATTGTTGATTAGTTAGTTGAATCTCCATTATTAGATGATCGTCAAATGAACATTGAGTTTCCTGATGCAGACATTCTTACTATGACAACACAACAATGGAGGCTTTATTTTGATGGGTCATACACACAACGTGGGTCTGGTGCAGGAATTTTGTTTGTTACACCTCAAGGACACACCATTCCAAAGTCCTATATTTTAATGTTTCCATGTATCAATAATGTAGTTTAGTATGAGGCATTGATTATTGGCATCAAAGTGGTGATTGAATGGAAAATCACAGAGCTACAAGTATATGGAGACTCACAACTAATCATTTATCAGGTAAATGATGAATATCAGACAAAAGATGAGAAGTTGATGCCATATAAGAAGCTTATAGATGATCTCAAAAATTACTTTGTGGATATGAAGTTTGAACAGATTCCAAGGGCATAAAACAAAGCTATGAATGCTTTGGCGAAAATTGCTTCTCTTACAGTAACCAAAAATATGAGGTCATTATGAGTTTATGGTAGAAAAAGTGTCTAATCCTACTTATGATAACCCATAATCTCATACCATATGCCATTTAGTTGGCATTGAATCCTCCATTTATGGAAAGACCTACACTTACCTGGAAGACAACATCCTTCCTCTCAATTTTTCCAGAAACCAAAAACACAACTTCATTTGTCAAACCGCATGACATACCTTAATTGCTGACATACTTTATCATTGAGGTCTAGATAGAACTCTTCTTTAGTGTCTAGAACATAACAATCTGAGACAACTTTACGTGAGGTTCATGAAGGTATTTGTGGAACAAATTCAAGCAGACTAACCCTAGTGAAGAAACTCCTCTGTTTGGGGTATTACTAGTTGAACATGGAGAAGTCTTTTTTAGTTTGTGAAAAAGTGTGAAAAATGTAAAATACATGGTAATATTATTCATGCATTGGTGCAATAGTTGCACCCATTCACTTCAACATGGCCTTTTTGTCAATGGGGACTAGACATGGTAGAAAAGATAAATTTGTCTTCATCCAATGGACACAAGTTTATAATCACAACAATGAAGTACTTTGCAAAATGGATAGAAGCAGTTCCTTTAACAACAATCATTGGGAAGAAAATATCTTCTTTCATACTAAACTACCTCATCTATAGGTATGGCATTCCTCAGTCCATTGTCATAGATAATGGTTGAACTTTTAAGAATCAGGATGTGCAGGAATTGTGTAAGAGGTTTCATATCCAACATCATCTTTCAACACCATACTATCCTCAATTAAATGGCCAGGTAGAGGCCTCAAATAAAACTATTTTGAAATCTTGAAGAAGATTGTCAACGATGTTGGACGTGATTGGCACATTCAGTTAAATCCTACTCTTTGGGCATACATAACCAGTATTAAAATGCCTATAGGAGCTATACCATATGCCTTGGTATATTGATCAAATGCCATACTACCCATTGAGGTTGAGATTCCATCACTAGTGTGTGTGCTGAGAAGAATTGTGGGTAGGGGATTGCCAGGTGTCTACAGACTTGAAGGCAAAGGGAGACTATTAGATGAATAATAGCTGGCGAGAACCATTTGATGACCCGTATCAGCGGGATATATAGAGCTACAATCCGAGTGCAAAGCCACAGAGTCTTTCCAATTTGGGACTTGATGATCCCACAAAGGAAAACCCTAGAAATCTACAAGGGAGCGTGAGGAAGTTTGAACCCTAAGCTGGCTGGAGTCCCTTTATCATCCCCATATACGGTCCTATGGATCGGGAGCCTATCCAGTTATGTCTACCACAGAAGGAATATATTCAGATGAACCATCAGCGATTATCCATCTTAGAAAAATTCTATACAAAATTCATCTAGATTGTTATGGATTTAAAAAAGGTCCATATGATGAAAACCTATGAAGGAAATAGGCATCTGGTGACCAAAAAATTTTACAGAAAATACAAAAAATAAGAAAAAGAGAAAATACAAAAAAATAAAAAAGAGAGAAAAAGATAAAAAAAATCATAGTATGAAAAAAGTACAATAAAAATAAGTAGTGAAAACCTGGAAGCAAGCGCTACTTGTGATTTAAACCACCTTTTCTATCTATTGGAATCATGACTTGGTCATTCACTTTTTCCATCATGTTCCGCCTATCATTTGAAAAGGGAACATCATGTACATATCCTGGAAAAGTGATCGTGCCACAGCCTAGCTTGGGGGAAAAATCCTAAACTCATTGGGGAGAATAAACTTGAGCTTAAACAAATAGACAAACAATAGTATGACAATGCAACAAACATAATGATCATTGGGAAACCCAACATGGAACATACATCAAACATCAGATCATTTTAGAAAATCAATCATTCACATCAGGATAGTTGAAATCAAACCAATCAAAACAACTCAAAATGGATAATCTAATCTAAATAATGATTGAAATACTTTAAGCAAAGGTTGAATTGTTATACTTTGATCATTGTTATCATTTGTTTAGAATAACTCGATGATGTATTGAACTAGAGAAGCTAGGAAGAAGAATGATATTTTCTTTGTCTGTTGTTTGTGAATTAATTGTTTATTGTGTGAATTGTCATGAGACGTCTCTACAAAGTATCACTGATGACATTCCAATTCACATAATAAAATGATTGATTTTTGTGTTAACTTGCAATATCAAAAATCATGAAAGTACTACTCAGGTCATCATGGTTTAAATTATACCATCGATGCTTGTACTCACTTTCAACATTTTAAAAGCACAATAAATGGACTGTTAAGATGCCAATGTTTGCATGTAGATTTGCATGGTAAAATTAGATTGCATTCATGCTAGTTTTACATCTGTAGAGTATTTGTTACAAAAAATGGTGAAAGAATTCAAAAATGATGTTATCTTTTTCTCATTAATGGATTGAGTATACTTGACGTTAACAAAAACACCATCAGTATCATATAATGCATAATCATTTTCATTGCATACTTAGAAACATTATTATATCATTTCATCGTTCATACATTTGATCAAATAATTTGCATTTATCATATCATTTTCTTCATTTGTGCATCACATCATAAAATTGCATGAGAAAACTAAAAAAAAAAAAATCATCAGCATAATTGTGTTTTCATTAACACTATCATATCATATATCATACATTCAAAGTACCATTATATTGATCATTCATTCATATATTCATTGCATCATATATTTGCATTTGAAAAATAAAAAATATAGTGCATTATATTTGATCTTCATCATTATGTCATATATCATTTAAAACAACACATCCAATATCATACATATAGATACATTTTCCATATCATTTACATATATCCATTATCATACAACTATCATCATGCATCCATATATCATCATTATTCATAAATCACATTGAACCATCATAGATATTGTGAGATGAGGTTAGAAGATCAAATAGAATAGGTAAAGTGACAACCAACACTCCTAAAATATTAAACCACATCCAAACAAGAGAAAACAAAGTAAGCACAAGGAAAATAAAACATTAAATTAAAATACTCCCCATGCTTGAACTTGAATCACTTCTCTTGCTCTCCTATTTCTCCTTTTGTAAATATGCCCTCAGATTTGTAGTGTGACTTGTGAAAATACCTGCAAATGATAAGTAGAAAGTTGGAGAAGAATAGCTGTTAAGCCGAAAATGGAAATGAAGGTTGCTTTTATAGACAACCATTCGAATGGACGGTTGAGATTAATCTTCTAGAAATATTCCAAGATCAATGGATGGTAATGCATGGGAGGGATGTTATGGGAAATGGATGGTTGAGATTAAAGTCTCCAGAGAAAGATGCAAGATCAATGGTTAGAATTGATGCACCAAGAATATGCCTATTCTTGGAGGAATCATAATGAGGGAAGACATGCAAAGACATCTGAGGCCATGTGAGACATGCAGAGGCTAAGATAGGCATGCAAGGACATGCGAGGGACATTACAAACTATGACAAGGAAATAAGATGTTATGAAAGGATTATGTGGGGAGTATCTTTGACCAAGTGGTGCATAAATATTGAAAATATTGGGGAAATGGACAAATTGGAAAATAAATAATTCATTCAAATTATTTATTTGAAAATAGAAAAGAGGAAATGGACAAGTGGAAAATAAATAATTTATTCAAATTATTTATTTGAAAATAGAAGAAATGGACAAGTGTTAAATAAATAATTTATTCAAATTATTTATGTGGAGAAAATGAAAAGAGGAACATTTAATTAAATTTATTAATTTAATTAAATGGAGAGATGGAAATTAGACCTTAAATAATTAATTTAGATTAACTATTTAATTAGGAGAGGTGGCATGGGATAGTTAAATGATTTTAATAATTATTTAACTATGGAAGAAATTAAAGGACCATGAATAGATAAATAATTAATGGTAATTATTTAACTATAGATGAAAAATGACAAAATAATTAAATAAATAATAATTTATTTAACTATTGAAGAAAGAGGAGGAAATTAGTGGCCTTAATTAGTTTATTTAATCATTCGATTATAGAATAAATATTAGAAAGTGAATTAATTAAATAATTATTAAAATTATTTAATTAATAGAGAATATAATCAAACATAATTGAATAACTAAAAGGTGTCCAGTGCTCGAAGGATGAGGGATGAAGAAAAATGACATTAGAGGCTTAGGACATTTTTATGTGTCACCACATTTTGCCCCTCTCTTTGTCATAGGTGCAGCACAGCCATGTGTAATAAAGAAAAAATAAGTCAAAGTCATGCCCCAATGCAAAATAAGATGAGAAAGAATGACGAGGAGGGTTATGGTATGCCCCCTCAAGAGGACAGATGGGTTCCAAGAACATGGGTGTGCTCTCGAAAAGGATGAGAAGACTAGAAGATGAAAGATAGAAGAAATGTTAGCTTGGAAGGGGATGGATATTAGCATGGAAGAGAAGGGAGGATGAAGATGGAAAGCTAGATGAAAAAAAAAAGATAGGGGAACCAACTTTCATACTTACATTTTTATATTTATCATCATTGGGCAGATTATTGTAATGGCCAACAAACACCATGATATGATGTAGACCAAGGTGTGCAAAGTTGTACCATCACATGAGATAAGCAGTCGCAAACAAGGATGATCATGACTCATATAAAAAGGCACATTTTCCCCAATCTTTTTGCCATAACCAACTGCAAGCAGAAAAAGATAAGAAAGACAAATCATGAAACATCGTTGCTTCTCTAAATCCTATTTCCAAGACATCCTCGAGAAACTAGCAACATGATTACCAAAAAGGACAAAATAAAGCCAAAACCATCATCATGATACATCGCTGCTTTTCTAAATCCCGGAGTCAGGACATCACTAAGAAACTAGTAACATGAGTGTCAAAAGATAAAACAAACCTCATGATATGTCACTGCTTCTCTAAATCCTGTTGTCGAGATCTCGCTAAAAAAATAGTAACATGATGAAAATCAACAGACAAGTGCCAAGTATTTTCCCAATGTTTTAATGTCAAGATGTTTGGTTTGATGTCAAGATGCCAGGGTGTCAAGGTTTTGATGATGCCAAGATGACGAGTGTCGAAGATTGCCAAATTTAGGAAGGACACATCCTAAATAATGTTGATGTCAAGAGAAGAAACCTCCAAAAGTCGAGAGGATCCCTCAAAATTCCAGGTGACAGTGACGGTGCCTAGGAAGGACACATCCTAAGGCATAAATGATGGGGGTTGTTCTTCAGAAGGACACATCTGAAAGAACATTGATGTCAAGAGGAGTGGTTCCTAAATGTCAAGAGGATTGCTCAAAATGTCAAATGACGATGGTGATGCCTAGGAAGGACGCATCCTAGGGAATGATTAAATGACAGGCTACCCTTCAGAAGGACACATCTGAAGAGTAAGCAAGATTTGACTAGCTTGACTAAGTTTGATTGAGATTGACTGATTTTGATATGCCAAGATGATTTTCATGTTCCATTGACAGATTGTCAAAATTCATTTGGGTAGATTGTTCATTCAAGTTTAAAGATTGTTTCATGTGTGTACAAAAAATTATGCAATGAACCCTAATGGATTGACCTAGTGCGGCTTTGGGGGCCCATCGACAGATGGCCTTGCCTGCATCATGCACTCAGAGACCTCATAGTTCGACATGACTAAAGACTTTGTCTTGTTGATGAAAGATTGAGCCATGATTTATTTTGACAAACCTAATAGGACTGACCTAATGTCTCAGGGGCTTGAAGATGAGCCTTGCCTACATAGCAAATGTGCAGAGACAACGTAGTTCGACAATGACAAAGACTAATCAAGACTTAAATTGATGTGACTATGTTGACTGACATGACTATGTTTTTTTGGAATTTTTGTGTTTTCTTCAGGACATTTTCTGATTTTTAGGTCTTTTTTCAGGACATTTTCTAATTTTTAGGTCTTTTTTTAGGACATTTTTTTGATTTTTTAGGTCTTTTTTAGGACATTTTCTGATTTTTAGGGCTTTTTTCATGACATTTTCTAATTTTTAGGGCTTTTTCAGGACATTTTCTGATTTTTAGGATCACGTGCGGTACCCACTGTAGTCTCATGATAAAATTTTTCCCCTAGTCAAGTTGAGTATGAGCCAGGGAAAAATGAAATGTAAAGAAAAGGCATGACTAGCATGGACAATGGACAATATGCAAGACTTGATTTCAACTATTGTCAACCATGGATAGAAATATCATGATATTAGGACAAAGTGTTATGGCGAATGTCAAAAAAGAGTATGTTCATTAGGGACAAAGGTAGATAGAGTGACAGTAGATGGCACAACAATGACTGACTACACATGGCGCCTGCTTGCCAGGTTTTCACCATGGTACTTATCCAAAGCGCTTGTTTACCAGGTTTTCACTATTGGATGAATTATTTCTCTTTATTTTTGTCATTTTTTTATTTTTTTATTTTTTATTTTTTATATTTATTTTTCTTTTTAATTTTGCGACTAGAGGATGGCATAGTCTCCCCAAAATAGGCAGCACAATCCAAGTCAATGGAAATTCCAGCTTTGTGATCCCCATTTGGAATGCCCTCATGTAGTCCAAGAAATTCTGCTAAAGCCTCATCATTTTGAAAAGTGTCAATTACTAGTGGGCCTTGTTGGTTCCAGTCAGTTAGGTCAGGGTAAACTAAATCTATCCCATCATTAGCATTTGCAAATTGAGGAGATGACAAGGAGAGCATGCAAATGGATGTCGAGACATTAAAAATGAAATTGTCATCGTCTGGCTCTATGTCGGATTCTATCTAGTATTCTCCTTCACTTGTTTCATACTCACCAGCAAAATAAGGGACAAAGGGAGTAGCATTAGAGTCAGGATCAGTAGTGGCAAGTGACAGTTAAGGTGGTTCTGAATGACTATCATCAATTTGGAATGACTGGGTTGGTATGTCAGGACTGGGATGAATGGGGATAGAACATGATCTGGACTTTACATCATTTGATGTTGTATCACTCTTAAAAAATTTCCAGAATCGTTCCTCAAATGTAGGCTTGCTAGGTTCAAGGAATAATTCATCAAGGTAGTAGTCACTTAAGGATCGCTGAGAGCCAAATTCCCATTTGTGAGAGTCAGTTTCAGAGGAGGTGTCCTCAGTTGTCTCAACACAGTCTGAAGCATACACTAACTCACATGGAAGCACATTGATACTTAGATCACCAGATTCTTGTGGACCTAACCCTAACCCAAGATGTTTTGGTCTTTCTGAAACTGATAGTGGCTCACGCCTTCCATTTTTATCCTTGCCAAGACCACTTTTTCCATCATAACCTTTTGCTTTTATCATGTTGTATCCTTTTCCATATATTGTTACTGGCAAGGGAGTTAAGTCTCATGGTTCTCTATAAATCCAGGATAGTATATCATTTGTGTCCTCTTGACTCATTTCACCCCACTTTATGAAAACTATATTTGGAGGAACCCTAAAAGTTTCTTTTGCTTGTATTCTAAAACAAGGTTTTCCATAGACTTGGGGAGACTTGGGCATCTCGGTTATGCAATAGGTTGTATTCATCTTGTACTCTCCACATCCTTGATCCTGAATCTGGAACCTCGGGTCGACACTTGGGGTGATAAATGAAGTGGAAGGTGTTATGGAAGTGGTCATGGTGGTCAAAGAAGTAGGAGTGGAAGCGATGGATGAAGAAGCGGAAGATTTCACGAGTGTTGAGGGATCAATGAATTTAGAAGGCAAAGATGTCAGAGCCTCCCTATTAATAGGGACTTGACGTTCTGAGACACCTCGTAAGTTGGTACAATATTGGAATGGATTAGGGTCTCCATATATAGTAATCTTAGTTCCTTCAAAAGGAAACTTCAAGCACTGGTGATATGTGGAGGAATGGCTTTCAAAGCATGGATCCAAGGTTGACCGAGTAAAATGTTGTATGGCAGGTCCAAATCTAGAACTTGACAAGTGGTGTCAACAATGACTAGCCCGATCTGAATTGGGAGTGTAATTATGCCCTGAGAGGAACGTTCTACATCATCATATGCCTTGATAACAATGTTTCTTGTGGCATCTACGCAAGCATCAGAAAAGCCTAGTGCCTTGACCAATTTTAAGGAACATATATTCAGTCCTGCTCCGCCATCTACTAAGACTCGTCTGACCTTATGTTTATGAACAAATACTTCAATATGAAGGGCATCATTATGGTTGGATTTGGATGATGAATAGTCTTGGTCAGAAAAGGTGATATGGTGGGGTGTCATGAGATATCCTACCATGGCTTCAAATTGGTTGACATCAATATCTTGGGGAACAGAGGATTCTTGCAGTGTTTTGTCTAGGATGGCCTTATGGGCAGGTGAGATGCGTAACAACTCAAGAATAGAGATTTGTGCGGGTGTTTTTCCAAGCTGGTCAATAAGATTAAAGTTTCCTTTAGGTTGGGATTGCTTGTTTTGTGGATGGGATTGCGACTGTGAAGTGGACGGGCCAGCTATTGTTACCTTTGGTTGTCTAGGGGGAGGAGGGCCGGCTATGGTGATCTTTCCACCACGAGTGGTGACATTGCATTCAGGGACCTTTCTAATGGTGACCGTGCAGACATGTTCCTCAGTTGTTCTAATGTGATGTATAATAGGTCCCCCGGAATAGTCGTATGCAATACGGGCATGGTTGGCTCGAGTATTGTTATTAAGGTTTGACATAGAAGGGTTTCCTGAACCATGATCCTGCAGTGGGTTCTTGTGTATTGTATGATCCGCATTAGAGGCAAACTGTGGCCTTCCAACTTCAATGATACGTTTTTCAATAAGGTCTTGTACCAGATTTTTCAATTGTTTACAAGAAGATGTTTTGTGTCCTTTTATTTGGTGATAGTCACAAAATGCATTATCATCCCACCAAGATGGTTTAAACTATCCAGGGTCATATGGTTTGGGGTCCTGAAGTGTGATGACACCATTTTGAATGCATTTCTTGAGTACTTCATCAATAGGTTCACCCAAAGGGGTATATGTGCGATTTCTAAGGAATTGTCTTGGTTGTCTAGGCTGCCCTTGAATTTGATTGTTTTGATTGCCTTGGTTATTCTGATTTGTCTAGATAGCATTAGCAGCATAGTTTTGTGTCATCATTTGTGTGTTTTGTGGTTGTGTCCCTTTTAGAGTAATCATAGGACCCATAGTGTTGACAGCCTTAGCATCGACTACACCATCATTGGTAACATGTTTGTTCTTAACCTAGAATTTGGTTTTGTTAGCAAAATGAGGGTTTGCATTTGTGTTTTTAGGACCGTATTTTAGTCTTCCTTCAGCTATGAGGGCTTGTTCAACTTGGACACCTCGTTCAACTAGGTCTGCAAAATTTGTGCAACAATGAACACGCAAGCCATTTTTCAGTGGGCCCATTAACGTTTGTACGAACATGTCAACTTTTTCCTTTTTAGGTATGTCTATATGACAACGACTCGCTAGGCCCCTCCATTTTTGAAAGAATGGTAAAAAGGTTTCACCTGAATCTTCTTGTGTGAGTTGGCATAAGTTGGTAATGGAGGTGTCTGTGTCAATGTTGTATGTGTAATTTTTCACAAATTTTTCAGCAAGTTCTTTCCATGACTGTATTCCAGGTTGCAATGTATAGAACCATTCTAGTGCCGGTCCTGCAAGGCTTTTAGGAAATAGTCGCATTAGATATGTGTGTTCATGAGCAATATCCACACAACTTGTTATGAACTCTCTGATGTGGTCAAGTGGATTTGTTTTACCCTTGTATTTGTTGAAGTTTGGAGCCACATAACCATGTGGAAATGGTGGCATGTACAAAGTTGTATCAAAAGGATATGGACATAAGTCATATGGAATTTGTCTCTTCTTGTCAGAGGTTTTCATATTTTCCATCTATTTTTGAAGGTCATCCACTTTTGCTAGCAAGGTGTGTACGATGGGATCATTGGTTGCCTGAAAGTAAGGTATATTTTGCTGATATTGCCAGTTGTGATTGGGGATATGTTGTTGAGTATGAATCTAGGATGAGTATGTAGGAATATGTGACCTAGCCATGTTTGTCTGTATTTGAGGTCCCTAACTTCTTTGATGTCCAAAGGTATGCATTTGTTGCATCATTTGAGTTCCTTGTCCTTGTTGAAAGAATTGTCTATGTGGCATGGTAGTGTGTGGTCCTTGAAAGTGTCCATGTGACATATGCGTATTGTGCCCTTGTCCATGCGGGATGTTCATTTGCGATGATGTGTTAATGTTGTGTTGAGGACCTTGGATGGCAATGCATCGTGAATTTCGTCCAAATGGATTAAATGAGGCTCCACTATAAGGATGTGATGAAGATGCCCCCATTGTCATGGATGAAGAACCCATCATAGGATTTGAGGAGGTGGTGCCTACTGATGTAGACACAAAGGTGGCTCCTATCATTTGTGAAGATGATGTGGATGTTGTAGGCATGGACTGTGAAAAGGTAGCTCCTAGCATTTGTGTAGATGATGTGGACATTGTAGGCATGGTCATAGTGGATGTTCCTCCAGTTGCATTAGTTGAAGAGGAGGTGTTTTGATTTATGGTGCCACTAGATGTCACATTAATGGTGGTAGTAGCAACTTGTGTAGTAACAGCAGTGTGATTGGTTGAGGTATTGTTCGTGTCATGTTGGGATGTTGTGTTTTGTGTCATATGATTAGGAGAGACAGGTCGTATGGTATTAATGTCAAATCCTTTTGGTAATCTTGTGCCTTGGTCTAAGAGCATAGCGAGGTATAGTTCAGGATCGTTTAAGACCAATTCTTCTACAAGTGAAGTGAATTCTGAATTTTGGGCTGCTGCCTCTAAGTTTTCAATGTAAACTTGTCCATTTTGGTCTCTTTGTATGAATTGTTCAAAAAGTGGATTTTGAAAAGACTTTGACATGTTCATGGAAGATTGTGCATTCAAATTGCCAAATGGGTCATCAAAGATCCAATCATTGGGATTGGTGTTGATGTTGGTGTGGTTGTCAAAGTCTTGTCCAAAGTCTTCCATTTGTTTTTTCTTTCGTTGAAGTCTTGTCTCCACCATCCAAGGAAATTGCTCAAATGAAGATGATAACAATGCAAGTATGATACTAACCTATGTTTTTGTCTTTTTGTGAGATAAAGGATGACAATGCAATGGGATGATAATAGGTATCTAAGGAAATGTGTAATGTGAAAAAGTGAAAGTGATGATAAGGACTAGGATGATGAGGTGAAAAATAAGGACTAAGATGATTATGTCAACTAAAAAGGCAACTAATGCAAAAGCCTAGGTTCAAAATAACAACTAGGATGAAATAATGTTTTTGGATTTTTTTTTAATAAAGGATGGCAATGCAAAACTATGTTTTTGAATTTTTTGGATAAAGGATGACAATGCAAGACTATGTTTTTGGATTTTTTTGACAATAAGGGATGCAATATAAAAATGTTGTCTAAAGAAAATGACTAATGCCAAAGGACAATGAAGACTAAGATGACAAGTTATGACACAATTTTTTTTTGTTTTGTTTTGTTTTGGAGGATGTCAATGCAAGGTGATAATGACGTTTGCCTAAGGAAAATGACTAATGCAAGGTGATAAATTTTTAAGAAAGGATGTCAAATGTCAAGGTGACAGTGAGGACTAATGTGAAAATATTGGTTAAGGAAATGACCAATGCAAAGTCTAGATGCCAAATGAGGACTATGATGACAATATTTTGGATTTTAAAGATATACAAGGTGAGGACTAAAATGATTTGAATGTCTAAGGTATGCAAATGCACAGGTCTAAAATAATTTGGAAGAAGGTTGCCTAACCACCCTATGCTTGATCTATATCTCAATTTTGGAATATCAATGGACTTGTTTGAAGGACTAAATGACAAGGAAAAATGACAAATGAGTCTTCCTAACTAGACTTTTGAGTTGGAAGAATCTCACAAAAAGATAATGACTAAAGGAGATAATGATGTCTAAGTCCAATGATAACCTAATTTCAAAAGTCAAGATTTTGTAAAGTGAGGTAAGATTGTCCTAATCCAAAATATGCAAAATGAGATGAGGACCTAAGTTTTTAGTTTATGACTGAAAATGCAAATGGTGAAACCTAAGGATGAAGGTAATATTTGCAAAGATGACCCTATGGTAAGATGCAAGCTAAAGTGTACAAGGAATGAGAGATTTGAGCAACTTCATGATTTGGTTTTGACATAAGACTTCTAGGTTAAGACTGTTGTTTTGATGTTCTATTGAAAAGTTTGAGTTGTTTGAGGTTTTGTGTCTAGATTTGTGAATGTTGTGTATATTGTTTGAAAATCTAGAAAACACTTGACAAGCACGATGTTTTGGTGTATGCAAATACACATGATACAAGCACAATCCTAATAGGCCAAGGGTTTGTATACTTGATATAGCCCACCGATATACCCCGGATTGGTGCTAAACACCTTTCCTTCTCGAGAGCGGATAGCTTAGAAGTTTGGTGGCACTGGCTCCCCTCCACGGCTCATTAACGTCATTCGGGCACACCAACTTCGGATTCTTGGGTCATCACTTCCCAAGAACTGCTATCTCTACTCAAGGGAGTCAGTAGTGAGTATCTTCGGGCATGATACTGTACCCTGCACTATACCAAGCAATGACTGAAAATAGTTGGCCTCTAAAAAAAAGGTGTCTAGTTAGGGCATCCGTTCGAGTCGCCACACATGGAGTGAGAGATTAATCACCAATTAGGTGGCACTCCAGCCTAAAGAGATTACGTTCAACCGGGTTTATGGGAGTACTACTCCGTCCGTGTGACACATCCGCACTCGTGGTATTTGAACTTTCCTCAAGCACCATTTTATATCCCGGCTGGAAGTGGCTTGGATTTAGCCTATTACCAGTCGAGTCGTCCCTTAAAGTGAGTACTTTTTCCCTTAAGGCTGGCTCATTTCTAGAGTTGGTAACCGTTTCTCTTACACCCAAGATCGCCTGAAAGCGCAAGGGGAGAGGATACTCCGATATACCAAATCATAAGGGTGTACAATAGATAAAATGGGTCTGGTTTTCTGATCACCGAGTTTTCACAAGGTGAGAGCATAATCACCTACCATTTGTTCAAACACAATCAGACACTTGCAAACAAAATTCATTTTAGAGCACCAAAAGAAATGTTCCTAAATTAAAAAAATGCAAACAAGTGGTTTGAGAGATAAATCTTTGACAAACGTAGCTGCAAAACCACATGTCAGTAGTTTGAATAAATGTCTTTGACCCACGAAAAACTCCAATGCCACATGCTACAAACAAAAGATTAGTAAACCAAAAAAAACTTGAATAAAAATAGCAAACTAAAAATAGTGATAACTTTCTCACAACTAAACAAAACTTTAAATTGTAGATATCTATGGAAAGCTAAGACATAGAGCTTGAAAACCCAAAAAATATTTTGCAAAATTCTACACAACAAAAGTATTATAAGCAAAAAAAAAAATCGGATTTTAATAACTAAGTCTTAAAAAGCTACGATCAGTAAAATGGCCATAACTTTCTCAAATTTTAACGAAATTTCAAACCGTTTAATGTTTCGGAAAGCTGAAAACAAGGCCTACAAAACTCAAAAAATATTTTAAAATATTCAATGTTTCCATCATTTTGTGCTCAAATGAAGATGACGGGATTTTGCATGCATTCTTGGCTGTAATTTGCAAAACAACAAAAACAAACAAGCCAATTTCTCTACAAGAAAAAAAATGTAGGATTCAACAAATGTGAGATGAGGCTAGAAGATCAAATAGAATAGGTAAAGTGACAGCCAACACTCCTAAACTATTAAACCACATCCAAACAAGAGAAAACAAAGTAAGCATAAGGAAAATAAAACATTAAATTAAAATACTCCCCATGCTTGAACTTCTCTTGCTCTCCTATTTCTCCTTTTGCAAATATGCCCTCAGATTTGTAGTGTGACTTGTGCAAATACCTACAAATGATAAGTAGAAAGTTGGAGAAGAATAGCTATTAAGCCGAAAATGGAAATGAAGGTTGTTTTTATAGACAACCATTCGAATGGACGATTGAGATTAATCTTCTAGAAAGATTCCAAGATCAATGGATGGTAATGCATGAGAGGGATGTTACGAAATGGATGGTTGAGATTAAGTCTCAGAAAAGATGCCAAGATCAATGGTCTAGAATTGATGCACCAAGAATATGCTATTCTTGGAGGAATCATGACAGGAAGACATGCAAAGACATGCAGGCCATGACAGACATGCAGGCTAAGATAGGCATGCAAGGACATGCAGGGACATGCAAGCTATGACAAGAAATGAATGTTATGACAAGGGATTATGACAGGGTATCTTTGACCAAGTGGTACATAAATAATTTATTTTAAATTATTTATTCGAAAATGTTGGAAATGGACAAGTGGAAAATAAATAATTCATTCAAATTATTTATTTGAAAATAGAATAAATGGACAAGTGGAAAATAAATAATTTATTCAGATTATTTATTTGAAAATAGAGGAAATGAACAAGTGGAAAATAAATAATTTATTCAAATTATTTATTTGGAGAAAATGAAAAGAGTAACATTTAATTAAATTTATTAATTTAATTAAATGGAGAGATGGAAATTAGACCTTAAATAATTAATTTAGATTAACTATTTAATTAGGAGAGGTGGCATGGGATAGTTAAATGATTTTAATAATTATTTAACTATGGAAGAATTAAAGGACCATGAATAGATAAATAATTAATGGTAATTATTTAACTATAGATGAAAGATGACAAAATAATTAAATAAATAATAATTTATTTAACTATTGAAGAAGAGGAGGAAATTAGTGATGCAATTAGTTTATTTAATCGGTCAGGATAGAATAAATATTAGAAAGTGAATTAATTAAATAATTATTAAAAATTATTTAATTAATAGAGGAATATAATCAAACATAATTGAATAACTAAAATTATTCAATTATCGAAGGATGAGGATGAAGAAAAATGACGCTCGAAGGCTTAGGACATTTTTATGTGTCTACAGATATAACATCATATGTAATTCATAACATGTCATCATGATCATAAATTGCATCCATAACATCATAACATAAATCATCACATGGCATCTAGAAATAGGAAATTAAATGCATCTATCATAGAATCATATAAACACATATAGATCGATCAAACTATTGCATATCATATAAATCTCAAAAAATCATAATATCAAGTATACAATGATGTCTGAAATATAAAGAGATACAACATAAAAAATGGTTGTGAATCAAAATATCAGAGGTGTACATCAAAGTCTCAAATATAAAAGAATCCAATCATGAGCTATGTGCTACTATCTCTAGATGGTGTTTGCATCATTGGACAATAGATGTACCAAGATCTCTCGGGTCTCTCAGAAGAGGCTGAGTCACACCCCTGCTCATAGTCCTAGAATGAGTCCTTCCTGATCAAGATTGGGCATAACTAAATCTCTACTTTGAGGGAACTGCATCATGGTACCACCATCTATAGTAGTCTACCTCCTGACCTACACAGAGAACCTCTCTCATGTAATTTGCTACAAATATACCATCAGTCAATCTCTACAACCTCTCGACTGTCAACTATGCCTACTCTGCAACCTGTCTAGTTGCATCTCTCTTAGTTGTCAATGAGGCAATTTGTGCCTATATAGCTGCCAACTATTCGTGTACCTAAGCAAGGGCATGTGCATGAGTCTGGGGCTATGTCTGCATCTAGGTCTGTGTCTAAACCAATAAACCTCTAGCCTAAACTAGTTGGCCATGTAAAGTCTGTACCTGCACCTGTAGATTCACAATCTGAGTTTGCTGATGTTGAGAGGGTATCCCAATCTGTACATGTTACTCTGCAGGGGCTATCAATGATTGTCTCTTATGAGGCAACATGATGTCTCTGACATCCAAAACTGGAATAGATCCACTGGCTCCACCTGATGCACTTGCTTCACTTGGTCCTCCACCTCCTCCACCAACATCTCCTCCATCACCTCCACCCCCGTCTCCACCACCTCCATATCCCTCCTCATCATCATTGCTATCATCCTCATTATTGCTCCTCACATCCTCCTCTACCTCCACATCTTGCTCCTCCTCCACATCCTCCTTCGCATCCACATCCTGCTCCTCCTCCACAACCTCCTCTCTCCTCCATTGGTAGCCATGGACAACTGTAACCTCCTCCTCACTGGGTAGTGGCACTGGCTCATCAAGAACAGATATCCAAGAAAATGGATTCAAGGCAAGGTACTCTGCATAATCTACAGTAATTAGAGGCTAGATAATGTTAGCACGAATATCCCAATCTGAAGGCTATAAGTTTAGGTACTCCTGAACAATAGTATCATATGATACAATGGGTCCCCACTTAGTAGAATCTATCTAACACTGGGCATAATGTGCAGCAACCTAGGGCATGCCCTATACAATGCCATACTGTCTAAGCACCCTCTTGAGCAAAAATCTCTCAATCACAAAATGAGACCTACCAATCAAGAACATAGACTAATAGAGGTATCCCATCTTTGTGTCATCCTCATCCCAGTGATTGCAATCCAAATAGGGCCACTAGGTAGCAACCTTTAAATCATCCAAAACTCTCCACCAATACTCTTAACTTAACCAGTCCGGGCTGAGTAAGACGACCTATATATCTGTGAACATACGAGCTCATGGTCGGTCTCTATCTAACTATCACTAGACATGTAACAACTACATACTCCCATGCCCACACCTAAAGCAATGTAACTCATGAGGAAAAAATGCCACCTTAGAGGTAGACGACAGAATGCAAATCATTGTAAAGATGAGCAAGCATGCACATACCCCATGCATATTTGGTACCGTACACAATCATACTCTTCAAAATATGGCCCCAACCAAAAGAAAGTCCCTTTGACCTATGACCAGGACAAAGGAAGCCTCCAATAAAACCAACAAGTATTGAAGGCAGGGTGGGATAGGCATCCACCATCTCACACTATGGAATCTCGTATCCACAAATCAAATCATCTTGAAACACTTTGTGTAGAGCATCGGTCCCACCCTACTTTGAAGAATCATAAAAAAAAACCTCCCCAACAACGGGTATCCTCAAATTCCACCATACATCCTTAGGAGTGATTGTCATCTCGCTGGTAGAAAGGTGGAAGGTATTATGCTCACTATGCCACCTCTTTGCTAAAGCTATCAAGAGACCCTGATTAATCCTAATTTGGGGCATGTCTAGAAGAGATGACAAACCACATCTCATGATAATGGTTGTCTCGGGTTGCACTACCTGTAGTATCAAATGAAAGGTCCTAGGAAACCGCTCTCTAATTTGTAGGTTCACAAATGACTCATGTCATCACAAAAAAACAAAAAGTCAGAAATCTTTGTCAATCATCAACACCAATTAGCCTATCAAATCTAGTCAGCTCTGTTGAGACTTCACTAAAATCTCGTAAGCAACTATCAAATCAACCTTGCCAATCATGAGGTCAATCATCAAATCTATCAATCAACCTCGCCTATCATGAGGTCAATCATCAATCTTAAATTGTACCTCACCTATCATGAGGTCAATTAATCAAATCAACCTCGCTTATCAAGAGGTTTATCAAATCATAATATAATTATTTATCACTTATCATGAGGATAATTATCATCAATCAATCATCAGACCTTACCTATCATGAGGTTGAACATCATCTACTCTATCAAGATCATCAATCATATCAAATCAATGGCTGACATGATCAAAATTGACAAAATCAACGACAAAATTGACAAATTACATCATTATGATTTCAATGCACTAAAA
>VDFB02162628.1:0-19796 GCA_007258455.2 Sequoia sempervirens
GGTAATCATAGGTTCAATGTTTCTTCTTAGCCATTAATGTATAATGGAGGTAGTGGATTGCATGTTTGAGTAGTGTTTTGAGACTCATCAAAGATGGGAGAATAGTGAATAATACCTTGTGGACTATGAAGTAGTGTCAATAAGGTCGAAAGATCTTAAGATCTACAATACCATGAAACAATAAGTCCCTTATAGTAAGTAGGCAATCTATAGAGCATAGTTTGATTTTATAGAAGGATGCTCATGAAAGGAATCTTCAAGTGATAGTGAGTGAGTTGTTTGAGATTGCAGTTGAGGGTGCAATACCCAGTCTTAAAGGAAGTTAGAAAAGCAGTAAATGTGCAAGAAAATCAAATAGTACACAACAAACAATTCACAATGTTATTTTGCATAATGCCTTGAGTTTGAAGACAAAAATCTCATTGTATCTTGATGAAAGTGGTGACCTTAATGGTCAATCACTGGAAACCATGATTTTAAAACATGCTATTGTGCTTATGGAGGAAAAATTTTAAGCAAGGCAGTGAGTGGTGGTTTGGAACAATGGCAGGTATGAAGGACTTACTTTATATGCATACTGTGCAATCTAGCTTAAGACAACGTTCTTAGAAGAGATTGAAGGTGGATTATGGAACTCAAAAGTTACCATGAAAAGGATTAAAGAAAAGACTAAAATCTATTTAAAAGTCACAGTCATGAAGATATTCAAGATGTCACATGCAAAACCCTAGTAGCTGGAGTAATGAATACAATGCCAAAGAGGATAGTGTGCTAGGGTAGATTTAGGAGATCTCCACATTATCTAATTACAAGGAAATACATCATTTATTTATTTTTTTAATTAAAAGAAATCATTCTAAACCCTATATAGGATATATTGATACTTCAAAAGCCTCTGAAGGAATTTGAGATTATGCAAATATATGTCAAGTAAATACCTAGATTACAAATAGTAGTGGGAACAATGTAAGATTTGTTGAGCATAGCAAGAATGAGATAAGCAACAATAAATCCTATGCCTCCTTGCACACATCTCTCCTGCTGTTCTATGTCATTTTCTTTCTTGAAACACTTCTCCATTTTTTCTTGCGGTCTATGGCGAAAATAATGTTTTGACGAAGGTTTTAGAGTATGTTTATTAAAATGAAAACTCCATTCTAGTGGGCTACACCTGAAAATAAGATTTTGAGAAAAGTTTTAGGGTATGTTTATTAAAGTTTTAGAGTATTTTAGCGAGCTATATTCTTGATTCCTTAAATGATTTATTCAAATGGATTGTGACTAAATAAATGACTAACTATTTAGTCATTTTTATTTTTGTGACTAAATAATTTTTAATCAACGACCAAACTAGTAATTTATTTACTCATTTATAGCTGAGTTGCAAAAACTGAGCATAATTTAGTCAGTTTTAGTTGTTGTGACTAAAATTTTTAGTCACCTAGTCATTTATTTTCCAAGTTCTACTAGTGTGTGCTTTCCTTGTGCGATTAGGGCTCTCTCAATGTTGAGGGCCCTAGGGATAAGCTCATCATAAGAAGTGACACATTGCATCTTTAACTAAAAGGATAAATCTGTATTGACATTAGCAATGATGATTCCGACTTGTTGCTCCTTCTTACTTAATGGGTCACTTGTTTACCAGGCTCGCTCACCTCCATCATTATAGGAAGTTTATGATCAAGTTCAATATTATTTTGATTTTAGGAGTCTAACGGTTGGTGAAATCATAGTAAAATCAAAATTTAATAAGTTTTGGAATTAGCATTTTAAAGTATTTTTTGGGGTCATTAACTTCAGACTATCTTCTCTTTTGCAGGGGTGGTTGCATGCCAAATTTTTTTGGTGTAAAATATCAGAATTATTAGATTTTGCTACCTATCTATGAATAAAAATTATTAGAGTGTGAGTTTGATATTTTTTGAAGATCTAAATAGTCAAGCTTGGTAAAGAAAAATCATGTCAGATAATATTAGTCCAGAACAAAATGAAGAGACAATTGATAGATTGTGGGCCAGATTGAAAAGAAAGGGTGATGGGAACTGTTATTGTCCTTGCAATAATTGCAAGGACTTAAAGACGAGACAAATTTTAATCACAACAGCTGAGAAACATTGTAGGCAGCATGGTCACATTGAAGGGGGGCATGATTATCTTCCATTGGTAAGTTGTTCATTATATGTGTTTATATTGATTGAATTTGTAAATGTTTATATCGTTTTAACATTATATATATATAATCACTTGATCATGATCATGGTTTATTTGTGTCTATCATTATTATAAAGGTGAGGTGCCCTAGGGCACATGATATGAATTATCACGGCCCAAAGAATGTGGTTTTGCAAGCGGACGAACATGGAGCTGTGAATATCGAAGATAAAGTTAATGATCCTATGGAAGAAGATGATCATGCGGGTGTGTGCAAGAAGTTGAGTCCACTTTTTGGCCAAAAAGTGGAAGTGTTTTCCCTGATTTTCAGAATTTGACACATTGACCTTAAAATTTGAAGCACTTAGAGATGAAATCCTTAAAAAAGTCACTAATCATAAAATGTAGTACTCGAAGTCTAATTTCCAAATATGTAATTTATTTCAATACCCAAATTGTAAAAATTGAGTTTCAATAGGCGTTTCTAAAAACCACTATTTAAAAGTCACTTTTTTATACCATACCATGAACATGTATGACATCCATATTTTGACCTAAATTATCATATTTTTCAAAATCCTTTTGGGAAAAGATTTGTGACTCACTGAAGCTTGTTTTCGATATTTGTTTGTCATTTTTTATTGAATTTTTTTTTTTATTAAATTTTTATTAGACATATTTGTCATTTTGAAAAATCGTTGTGTACGACACGCATAAGATGACCTAAACTTATCATTTTTTGATTTTTTTTTTTTTAAATTGAAAATAATTGTCTGAAGTTTGTTCTCGTGCAACCCGTTCATCAAAATGTTATGTTGATCAAAAGTTATTAAAATATTGAAAAAACCTGATAATTCAAGTTTATGGACTAGTTTCATTAGAAATTAATTGAAAAATAGAAAAAATATTCAAATTATTAAAAAATTACATATTTGGAATCAGACATCTCATCTATAATGGGTTTTAATTTCGTAAAAAAAAATCTGCAAAATAGGTCTTCAAACATATGTCCAAAGTAATTATTTTCCTATGACATTAACAGGAACTTCAAGTTGTAGGTCAAACCAGGTCCAAAGCTTAGGTTCGGGTCCCCAAGCCATTTCCCAAACCAAAAAACAAGCCAAAAACCCGCCCAAAAATTCATAATTTAAAAAACGGGATCCCGTTTCACAAAAAAATGGGATCCCATTTTATGAAATGGGATCCCGTTTCAAAATGGGGTCCCATTTCATAAAAAACTACTTTTTATGGTTCTATGAAACAAGATCCCGTTTTGTAAAACAGTCCAAAAACGAAAATTTCTATTTTCGGAAAGTTTTCAAAACGGGGTCCCGTTTTGAAAACTTTCTGAAAATGGAAATTTTTCAAAAATTGGAAGTTTCCGAATATAGAAAGTTTTCAAATGGGATCCCGTTTTGAAAATTTTCCATTTTTGGAAATTTCCGTTTTTGGAAAATTTTCAAAACGAGATCCCGTTTTGAAGAACGGGATCCTATTTTTTAAATTTAGGCTCGGGATCCCGAAGCTAAACGGGATCCCGCTTTCTAAAAACAGGATCCCGCTTTCTAAAAGCGGGATCCCATTTTTTGCAAGCCGAATTATTTTTTTTGCCTAAGGCAAAAACTTCCACGTTTCGTGGACTCATCTTCTTGCACTTACCCATGCACCAAAAAACACAGTTGAAGATGATGGTACATATACATTGATCTATGACACATTTAGTGGCAGAGCTGATCATGATGATCAAGATGAATTTGATGATGTTCATGATTTACCTGTACTTGAGAAGGCATACAAGCCCCTTTATGAAGGCTCCCAAACAACTCTTCTCTCTGTTGTATTGTTGATGTTGATTTTGAAGGTTATGAATTTTTTATCAAACATAGCAATCTCACAGATGTTAAAGTATGTAATATATGTCATCTTTTTTCATCTATTTTAATTGTTGTTAGTTCATCACTAGTAAATAAATGATGAAATATGTACCATTAATATTCTTTATATTAACAAATTATTTTTTGTTGTAGATTGATTGGTGAATTTTTGTTACCACCATCAAATATCTTACCTCGCTCATATCAAGATTTATTTTCCATTATGAAAGATATCAGAATGGAGTATCAAGCAATAGATGCATGTCCCAATTATCATATTATATATCATAAACAACATGAATTTGCAATAGAATGCTCAGAATGTCATATCAATAGATATCAAACATATCAACTAACAAAAAAGGTGTCTACATGAGTTCGCCGTTATATTCCCATTATTCCACGTATGCAATGATTATTTAGGTGTGAAAGCTTAGCATAATTGATGGATTACCATGCACGGAATAGAAGTGGAGATGACATTCTTTGAATGCCTACAGATGGTTCTGCATTTAGGGACATGGAGGAAAAATGGCCACACTTTAAAAAAGAACCTCGTAATCTCAGGCTTTCATTGGGGTGAGGCCGATGTCGATCCATTTTGGAGAGCTGAGATCTATTTACTCGATTAGTAGCTGTTTTTTGTTTTCAACAATGGCATTCCTCCATGGATGTCAATAAAGAGGGAGCACATAATGTTGTCAATGATTGTTCTGGGTATTTGTTTACATCAATTTTCTTTAACGTAGTAGCATCTCATTTGTCTTATTTGTTGCATAATGACTTATATTTTTTTCATTCAATAGTCATGCACATTAATTTATATATATTACAGTAAAATGGTTATAATAATTATGTAATGTTTATGTTCATTCAAGTAGGTAAGTAACAAGTTAAAGATATGAATGTATATATCGAGCCTCTTATCAACGAGTTACTAAAGCTATGGAATGGCGTCACTATGTATGACGTCTCTAGACCAATAGGACAAAGACAATTTCAATTCCATGCAATGCTTGTATGGACAATTCACTCATGATGCCCTAGGGCTAACACACATTTTGTGTGGTATGTTATATGGATTCAACTGCACGTTAACAATATTTAATTTGATGAAGTAGATATCATGAATGTTTTAAAATAATCTATTCATTATATATAATTGTAAAAATTGACATATTTAATCCAATTATATATCATCTTGCAGGTCTTCAAACAAACAAAAAAATTGCATATCCAATTTGTGGTCAAAAGATGAAATCTGGAGTCATTAAATGAGTTTAGGAAAAGAAAGGTGTTTTACATTGGTATGGCACTTTCCTCCATAGAAATCATAAGTATTGAACTACTAACAAACATCTTTTCAATGGGAAAGAGAGAGACCATCAAAACCCACGAGAAAAGAATGACACCTGCACTTTATGGAAAATTTGAATATAATAGAATTAATTGTCAAGGTTATACATCGGATCAAATTGTTTATCTATCATATATGATATGTGTTTTGAATTTATATTTTTATATTTGTGTTGTGTTTACTTTCGTTATATAATTGACAATGATTTTCATTGTTAATTTGTTTAACTTATATGCTTCATGAAGGTCATCAAGGCATTAATGGTGGAAACTTTCATAGGAATTTGAAAAGTTATCGAGACAATTTAGTAGGTTGCCCTACTATGGCTGACTACAAAATTGTGCATTTTGATACAATGCATATCAAAAAGAATATACTCTAAAGTATTATGGAAAATATTGGATGGAAGGCATGACAAAGAAAAATTATTAAAATTTGTAGTGACATTGAGGGAAACCCGATCATGCAATGAAAAATGTCATTCAATTAAATAGATGGAGACCAAATTAATATAAGTGCCCTTGGTTGATAGCAGTAGCAAAGCAATGCTATAAAAGAAGTCATACAAAAATTCGATTCCCCACGGGATTTCTTTGAACACAGCAATATAATAACAAAAGAAAAGGTGAATTTGGGTCAGGGATGAAAATGCATGATTGGCAT
Organism: Sequoia sempervirens; assembly: GCA_007258455.2. Lineage (NCBI taxonomy): Eukaryota > Viridiplantae > Streptophyta > Pinopsida > Cupressales > Cupressaceae > Sequoia > Sequoia sempervirens. The sequence continues at coordinate 6,046 of VDFB02162628.1, forward strand.
ACCTTCATTAAGGTAATTATTCTGGTATATTTTATACACTTGTATAATACATGTACTTTTCAGTGTATTATGTTTAGTACTTTTGGAAAAATAATGAAAAGATCATTTTATAATTGTTGTAGTACGTTCTACCTCTATCTCTCCTAGACAACTTCGACAACAATGTTAAGCAAGTTATATATGATCTTGGAAAATACATGAGGTAAGTAGCGATATTTGTTCAATTTTTTGTATACATCTTATAACTGCCATTTGTTTTAATTGTTATGTAATATACTGTATATTTTTTAAATCTCGTTAATATATTTGTGCCTTGAATCACTTGTAGATGGCTGTCATCTAAAGAAATCCATAAAGAAGATATAAATTATTAGAAGAGAAAAACTCCACCGTCTAATGTGTGAAATGCAAAGTGTCTGCAACCATTTTTCAATGCACAAAGAGCACTACCATACACCAAGTTGAGGAGATTGAATTGTGTGGACCCATACATACAAGGTCAATGTGGATGGTTGAGAGAGACTTGAAGTTTTTGAAGGATTTGGAAACAAAAAGAACACATCTTGAGGATTCTATGGTGGAGGGATATATGGTATACCAGACCATGGTGTACATTATTGAATATCTTCCTAAGTTCACAACAAAGATCCATGTAGATCGCATTTGGGATCCCAAATCCATTAACAAATTCAAAGGGGAGTACCTGATGGGGAAAGGCAGATTGGAAAGTGTGAGATAATTATAAGATGGTCATGGAGATTAACTGGAATACATTTTACATATGGTTTTTATATATATTGTACTTATTTAATTTTTAATCTTCAATATACATCAATTATAAATTAGGGTCGTATAGTGTGGTATTTAACTAATTATACGTCATTTGTGAATTGCAAATTTTTTGATAAAGTTGGTCGAGAGTGGGATGCACTACATTTGTAAGTCACCAACAATCTTGATTGGATGATGGTATGGATTGAGCGATGTCAACAATCTGGTCGTGCATTAACATGGGAGGGTGTGGCTTCATTGGTTAAAGAAGCTCATCGTAATGGAGATTCCAATGCTACACAAAGAGAAATTGATTTAGCATATGGTTTAAGAGATAAATAGGTACATATAAATATATTAATCACCCATATTATTTAGTTATTTTCAAGTATATTACAATTAGCCATATATATAATTTGAGAAATTTTTTCTTTGCATACATTACATTAGGAGAATAAATATGTTTATCAATGATGATATTGCAATAATTTTTACATGTTTGACATATGCAGGTGAGAAACACACAATCTATGTGAATTAGGTAATTCTAAATTTTGAATCAAAATGTTGGATGACATAGAAAACTTTGTGATTTTAGTATATTCCGATCTTTCGGGTGACTAATGTTTCATCTAGAAAGCGACATACATCTAGAAGTCTCAAAAAATCAATACTATGGGAATTTGGATGATATACTTGAGTGTGACTTTAATTCCTTCAAATTAGTTATGTTCGTCATCCAATGGTACATGCCACAATTGAATGAAAATGATGCTGAGAGAACTGTTATTGAACATGATAATGGATTTACCATGGTTAATACAAGGTTGATCGAGTGAACTGGAAATGAGCCCTATGTTCTCCCAAGCCAATGTGAGCAGGTATTTTACTCAGAGGTTCTAGGTAAACTGGGTTGGTCATTTGTTTTTAGACATGATCCAATAGGAAGGCTGGTAAAGTATAATGTGGTGGAAGAAAGATAACAAAAGAACTAAGTGATGTGTCGGGATCAGTTAAGTTGTTAGTGTCCTAAGAAGAATCTTCGAGAAGAGGAGGAACTAGATCATGATGATGTAGGAGTTAATGTTCATGAAGATGATATCCATGTGGATGATGAAATTATTAATTGATATCAATGATGATGATGATGATGACCAATCCTTACAATGTGAATCTGGATTGGATGATATAGAAAAGATTTGGATGAAGAAGAAGATCAATGACATTGAAATGCATTAGTTTGTGATTATATTATCTTTGATATTAATTTCTTGATAGAATTATATTTGACTTATGTGGTTACATAATTAATTCATGATGTTTTTAATTTTTATGCCATTACATAATTAATTTAATGATGTACTTTTTAATGTTTGAAAGGTCAAAAAATTAAAACATTTTAATAGTGATGTTAACAACTTTGAAATTAGTGTGTTTTATGTTTCATGTGATCATAAAAGATTAAAAAGTTAGTTGTAGAGGTGGTTGTTCTATGGTTGACATGTAAAGGCATTTAAAAGGCATAAAGTGATCATTGTAATGGTTGTTGATGGTTGAGGATTTAAAATACAAGATCTTGACATTCAAAAATTTGTGTTTTTCTTCAAAATTTCTGTATTTTTCCTATTATGCAGCACTATATGGTCACATGCAGCCATATTTTGATGTGAAATCAATTCCAAGTCATGAATATATGTGTTATCTTTGATTTGAATCTGATTTGAGGGCTTAAGGCATTGATTTGAGTTAGAAAGCTTCATTTCTTTGCATATAGCTCGGTTACCCTATTTTTGAGGGTTTTGTAGTCCAAACATGATATAAAGGGGATCTTACACTTTTTGTGATTATTGTAGCTTGTGTAAGAGGCCCCATGGATACTGTTGTAATTGTAGGATGCACGAATAGGGTGTAGGATGAGAAAAAAAGAAGGTATAGTTGTTGTCCTCAAGAGTTTTGTGAAGAAAAGCATGTGAAATGAGAGGTTCAAGCCTAGGTTTCAACAAAATATGTATGGGAGATATGATTTTATGAATTTTTATCCATGTGCAGACCTAATGGGTTGTTTCCCCCTCTTCCCTCTCCCTCTTCCCCTTCCCCTCTGAATTCTCCTCTCTCTCTCTCTCTCTCCTATGTCTCTCCACTCTACCCTTAACCCTTAAAACCTTAAACCCTTAAAACCTCTATCCTCTATCTCTCTTCCTCCCTCCCTCTCTCTCTCAGACTCTCCCTCCTACCCCTCTCTCCCTCTCTCGGTCTCTCTCTCCTCACTCACTCCCTCTATCTCTCTCCTCTACCCTTAACCCTTAAACCCTTTACCCTCTATCTATATCCCACTCCCTCCCTCTCTCTCTCAAGTCTCTCCCTCCTCCCCCCTCTCCCTCTCTTAGGTCTCTCTCTCTCTCACTCACATATCTCTCCCCTCTACCCTTTTAACCATCTACCTGATGGAACTTCAAAGTTTTATCCTGCCTTATGTCTTTGGTCATCTATGGTGTTTGGGAAAAGCCTAGGGTTGGGGTTTTACCTTTGTCTTCATGTAAAAAACTAGTATTATCTTACACCTTAGGAAGGATCTATTCAGTCGTTACTTTTTGGGAGGGTTTTTAAAACATCTTAAGTCCCATCGCTTCATTTAGGTCTGGCCCCCTTTAGTTTTATCATTTTATTTCCTTCGTTTAATTTTATTCTCCTAAGTCTTGGATGGTCTCATGCTCCCTCATTTAAGTGACAACTTATGTCATTGTTTGTTGTTGGCCTAGTGATGTCCCCTTATTCCTTTAATAATTTTTTTTATTTTGCAGAGGGACAAGTTTGCATGACCATTGATCAATCATCATTTGATCTCAGCCATTCCCTGCCATCCCACAATGACCCCACCACACTGTCTTGGTTGATTGTGATATCACAGGCAAGCACCACGTGTCTTGTTTGGTGATGCTGAAGGGATGATAAAATACTTTGATGCATCTATTTGATTTTAATATATTATGCAGCGGGTTACTAAAGTGTTTATGAGATGCGCGTGCTTCAAATCAACGCAGATGTTATAATCTCGGTAGGAAAGGTTCTCGATGGTTAAAGACAAAGCTGGTGACTGTGTTGGATGAACTGGATTGCCTATGGTTGAAGATCCATGGTTTCTTGCCATTGCATGATTAGAAGTTGTGAGGTTTTTATCAATTGTGATATCACGGGTGAGCACCACGTGGATTTTGTTGGCAACGCATGGTATGGTCGGCCCCTTGTTGCCACGATGGAGATTATGTCAGTTTGATTTGAAGGTAGTCGTTCGATGATCTGACCAAGGTGAAAGATCAATGGCCAATATTTGAATTTGTATCAAATGTGATTGGAGTCGTTCGTGCAGTGCGCAAGTAAGCTTTAATGGCAGACATGACATCTACTACCACGGTTTGATTGAAATAAATCAATTTTTCTTCTGCTTTTGGTATCATAAAGCATTCAAAACATCTTTTTGGAGCATTTGCAGACCCAAGGATGAAGTTACAAATTGTTACAACAAGAATTTGGGTTTCTGCAAGTGCAAAGCCGTGAGTTCATTTCTATATCTCCTGGTTATTCTGAATTTGAATTTGGGGGAAATTTGTTGTGTGCTTGTCGTAGGGCTTGTCAATTTTTTTAGGGCTATAAGTTAATTGAATTGTGAGAAATTGCAAGGTTTTATTCTGTAATTTTATATTTTGTTAAGCCCTAGTTTGTTTAAAGTTTGAAATAGCAAGGAAGCCCTAGTTTACTCAGGATGGCACCGACAAAGCAGCACTCTGGCCAGATTGATTATTAAGTAGAAACTTATATGATGGTTTCCTGGATCAATTGCCCTTATCGACAAATGATAGGAAGAAGGGGTTGGTTTTGATGTGAGGAAAAACTCTAAAGGAGGGATTAGTATATAATTGTTCTAACATAGCTGATGCTAGGGTTCCTCTTACTGGTCTAGAGATATTCAGATTGTGGTTTGGAAAGAGGAATTTTTCCCACCCCTTTTCTAATGGTTGGATGTATGATATGGGGAAGTTAGTGGTACTGAATGTGTTCCCTGATATAAACTTGCTTAGGGCAGTGGTTGCACGATATGACCCTGTCACACGGGTGATTCGAAATAATGATGGAAAGGTTTTGTTAAGCATCAACAGAGAGGAATTCCAACAGGTTTTTGATCTGAGTGAGCCTAGTACATTCTTGGATCCTATTGATCTTGAAGAGATGAAGTAGGAATATGGGAGGTCGAAATCACTTTTTAGAGCTAAGTTGCTCCCACCTCATTTGGCTAGGGCAGGAGGTTCAAAATTCCATATTAGCCCTAATGACCAAGAACCTTTCAGACTGGATTCCTTTGCAAAGAATTTCTTGGCTACCTTTTACTCATTGTGCCAAATTTTGGGTTTTCACCCCAACACGATGATGCTTATTGCTTACATGTTTATGGGGGTGCAAATGCAACATTTCTCAGTAATTTATGATTTTGCTTCTTTATTGGCAAAAAAGATACATGAAGGGCTATCAAAGTTGCAAAAAAATGATACAGGCACTCCATTTTTCTAGTATTCCATGTTAATGTATATGTTCTTGTATAAGAATGTTGAATTCTTCTCTGAGAAGATGGAGTTAAGGCAGTGGGTTGATGGAGAAAGATTTTCGGTGCAGGTATGGACTTTAGATTTATCATGTAATAGGGAAAACACCAGTTATTTGCATTTTGACAATTGTTTTGCTTCTAGATTGAGAGCCAGGTTGATGGTAAATATACCCAAGATTCCTAAGGAGTTGCATGATTTCCTCGGACCAAAGGGGAGGAAGCCAGAATTAAAGGTTTGCCATAACTGGGGTGATATCATTCAATACCCAATTAGCACTGTCTTGAGGGTGTATGGTTTTCAGGGGACCCCTCATATATTGTCGTACAATGTGCCACCAAGATTGGGGTTTGCAGAAGTCATGTGGTATATTGGTTGTATCCATGAGGACAACCTTACTATGAAAGGTAAAGGAACATTCTTCTCGGATTACACTGTGGTGTCAGATTTTGTTTTTTCAAAGGGAAGCTGGATACATTTTGGGAATTTTTTTGAGGAATACCATTTGAGGTGTGGCCCCAAGTGACAACATGATCCTAAGGGATTATTTTCTCTTTTCAGAAAAAAGGATAAAATGTGGTAAGTTTGTGCATGAGTTCAACTTCCCTAAAGACTTGATTAGAAATGAATTTGACCTAAATAGGCAGGAGTTGGACAAGGAGAAGTGGGTAGCTTATGACAAGCTATTGGCTATTTTGCACAAAATGGATCCAAAGTATGATCCATTGATGGAGTTCAGTCCATATCATAAGAAAATTGACTTCTTGATGGGCAACTTCAAAGAAATCATGGGCACCTTGATGACCAAAAAGATCAACTTGGAGTCAGATTTGGGCATACATGAGCAAGATGCCAGGCCAATTGAAGTGAGGCCAGTTTACCAACCTACAGAAATATGGCATATTTACAAAAGGAAGAGAAATGATAGTAGTGATGAAGAAGAAGAGGATAGAAAGGGAAAGCAAATAATGAAATTGCCTACACAAAAAGGTCCAAAGTTCAAAATGCCTGGAGCAATCAAGATTATTGACTTGGATGCATCACCTGAAAATAGTCCCTCACCACCACCATCAGAGCCAATCCCTAAAATGAAAATAATTGAACAATCACAAGAGGATTTGGTGGATGAGATTGTTGTCACTGACCAGGACATGCAGATGGGTATGCCTTCCCCTCCTAGGTCGGTTGAATTGGTTCTATCTGACCTGGATATGAAAGGAAAATGTGTACAAGATGTAAGAATGGAGGCATGTAAAGAGTTTCTAGATGACAATGCATTTGTAAAAACTTCAGTCTTCTTGCAACTAGTATGGAGAATGAAATTGGAAGAATATCAAGATAAATGCAAGAGGAGAAGAGAATTGAGACCTGATAGGTCAGACCAAGAGAATGATGATGAAGTGAAAGCTGAAATAATGGAAGAGTTCAAGAACATCACTCCTGAGGAGCGGAGAAAATTAGTAAATCAAGTTGGTATCTTGATTTTACCTGAATGGGACATTGCAGATGTTGTAGCTTTCAATACTATTCTAAAGTCCAAGCACCCCTTACAAGACTCTGAAGAAGAGGTCAAGGAAGCATTGCAAGATTCTACCTTCAGTGAAGAGTATGAAACCTTAGAAATTTGGGCTTTGGCCCCTCAAGGGAGAAATCTGAATGTTACTGAAATTAACCCAAATCTAAGAGGAGGGTTGATAATAAAGAGAGCTTCAGAGACCTCAACCATAGAGGCTACTAATTTGACTGTAAATGTGGCCAAATTGGCCCAAAAGACTATTGAAAGAGAGGAGGCTGAAAATAAAAGCTTAATGGAGAAGTACAATTCCATAATTGAGGAATATAGAAAGATGCAGCAAAGGAATGTTGAGCTACAAATTGAGGTGGATAGGTTAAAGAACAAGCAGATTGGGGAGACATCAAGTGCTCCAGGGATCAGAACATTTCCTTCCACATCAAGGTCAGTGCCTCCTGCTTCTCATATTGTGTCTACACCAGGGTCTCCCATTCAAACTCCTTCCCTTAGCCCTACTTTAGAGCTAATTGATGAAGAAATGGAATACTCTGTTGATCCTTCGAAGAAGCAGCTAATGCATAAGATTTCAAAGTTACAAGCATCCTTGAAGGTGAGTGAGGAGAGAATATTCTTAAAGAAAAGGGAGGTTGTAAATGTTGTATTGAGACATTTAAATGAGAAATTTGATGACAAATTGTCATATGTGCATTCTTTATATTCTTATTATTAAGTGCAATAAAGAATATTGATAGGGATCAGGAGGTTGTAGTACCATTAATTGAAAGATGGATCCCTAGGGCCAATGATCTTGACATCATGTATAAAGCTTCAAGGTTTGATGTCAATAATAGGCCCAAATCATTAAGGCCTACTTAGGTATTAGTTAAGTCATTACAAGGTTTTCAGACCTTACCAGATGACTTGAGTAGGAAGATCAGAGAATTGGTAAAGAAATTTGATGATTGGAGCGACATATTTCTACTTGACACAATTGATGGGTAGGGAAATATCAGGTCACTCCAACAATGGAAGGATCGGGAAAATGAAGCCATCAATTGTCAAATTAGATCAATTTATGATGACTCGGATTATGATTTATTGGTGAGCTGTATGGATAAAATTATTAGCACTAGTTCATTCTTTGAATCTTTTGAAAGAGAAGCGAATCATGTGGAATTTAAGTATACACCTTATAGTGACAAGGTAAATGAGGTAATCAATTTTAATTGGCCAACTGATGAGGAATACCAGAAATGGGTAAAAATATATTTAACTGAGGAGTAAAAAGGAGTAGGTTGTTAATGGTTGACAAGTCAGCTGTTGCAATTACAACAGATTATAGTTTTGTTTTTGGTGGCAGTCTTGGCGTGGAATTCTTGAAGCTTTGTTGCTGCATCAATCATTCTCAGCGGGCACGATGAACAAGAGGATTCTCTAGGAAATTATTGTTGTAACAAATTTTGGAATGTCACAAAGCAGTCCAATTGGATGCTGATGTGTGTTCTTTCTGGTCTGATGTTTGTTTGCTCCTTCATTTCTATAAGAAGGATTTCAAGGCTAGAAGTACGGGTCAGCAAGTTAGATATTTTTTGGTCGAGTCTAGGTAGAGTAGCAGAGTAAATTTTTTAAGTTCGATGGTTTTAAGGAAAATGCAATTTAGGTTTTGACTCATTCTATAGTAGGTTTTGAATTCATGGGGATTTGATGTTTTATGATAGTACTAGCATTTGAATTGAAATGATTAATTCAAACTCACGTCTCTCCATTGTACATGCATATTTGAATTTTGAATAAGATAATCAAGTGTTGTCTCATTCATCTCACTATTGTGATGTGTATGATTTATGTTTTGGATTTAATTCAAGGAATTAATTAAAATGCTTGAATGGGATTGTAGGTGGATATGTTTTGTATAAGGATTTGATAAGTAGTATTGGGTTAGAATACATGTTGATGAAATTGTAAAGCAATGTTCTCAAGGATCTTATATGTTATGTGCTAAGTCTATCATAAACCCTTAGATGTTTATGAATTTGACTCCCTCAATGGATATATGGCACTGATCTAAGTTGTACTAATTTATATAGTTCAGTATTTTGTTTGTCTTTACCTAGCACTTGCTACAAATTGCAAATCAATGACTATTTTACACTGTGGAATGTGTTGTAGTTATCTCATCCTCCAAATAGTTGATATTACTGATGAACAACCAATTCTATTAAGTATTATCCTATTATGTTGAGCTATTCAATGAGATTATTTATTGTTGTTAATGTTGTTTACGATAATGGTGTAGAGGTTGTAAACGCATTAAGGGATCACCCTCTTGGGTCTTGCAGAGCCCAAAGTATAGGAGGTCTTTAAAATCCTCGTCAGTTGGTCCATAAGTGAACCTTAACCATAAGTGAACCTTGATCCTAATTAAATCATAACCCTAACCATACTACAGTTGAACCCTAACACTAAGTGAACCTTAACTATAATCCTAACATTAAACCTAATTCTAACCTAATGCTAATTTAACCCTAACCCTACAACTAACATAAAAGATTTATTTTGTAACCCTAATTGAACCCAAACTCTAATCATAATTACACTCTAACCCTAATCCTTATCCTACTTGAACCCTTAACCATAATTGAACCCAAACCCTAATCCTAATTACACTCTAACTCTAACCTAAATTAAACCCTAACCATGATCATATCACTAATTAAACCTTAACCATTATCATATCACTAATTAAACCCTAACCCTAATTTTAATTGTAATACTAATTGAACCCTAACCCTAACCCTTATTAAATCCTAACCCTACTTGAACCCTTACCCTAGCCTAAAATTAATCCTAGCCATATACCTAATTGTTCCTAAAATTATTTGAACCCTAACCTTAGTTGAGTCCTAACCCTAACCCCAACCTTAATCCTAACCTTTTCCTAAAGCTTTATCCTATAACCCTAACCTAATCTTAACCCTAGTTTAACCCTAATCCTAATTGAATAGAAACCCTAATCTTAATGCTAATTAAATCCTAACTGAATATTAACCCTTATCATAATTGTAACCCTAACTCTAGTCCTAGTTTTATTCTAACCCCAACCCTTACCTAGATCCCAAACTTTATCCTAAAACCCTAACCCTAATTTTAAACATTAATTGAATCCTAACCTAACCATAGTTGAATCTTAACCATAATAATTCCCTAACCCTAATACTAATTAATCTCCAACCCTAACCCTAATATTAACTTGTAGCTCCTAATCAAAACCCTAATTGAACCATAATCCTAACCATAACCCTAATGTTGAACCATAATCAAAACCCTAATCCTAAATCCCTAGTTGAACTATTACCCTAACCTAACATTAACCCTAACCCTAACCCTAATTGTATTGAACCTTAATTGAATCGTAACCTAACCCTAACCCCAACCCCAACCCTAAACTTTACCCCATGTTTTATCCTATAACGCTAACGCTAACCACAACCCTAATTGAGCCCTATCCTAACCCTAACCATAATTGAACTATAACCCTAATTAAACCCAAACCATAACTCAAACCCTAATCCTAATTCTAACCCTAATGTTGACCCCAAGATTCATTTTGAAACCCTAACCCTAACCCCAACCTTCACCCTAATCTTGACTCCAAGATTTATCTTAGAGCCCTAATTGAATCCTAACTCCAATTGAACCCTAACCCTAATTAAATTTTAATCCTAAACTTAAACCTAACCCTAATTGAATACTAACCAAAAGGCTTATCTTAATTATAACCCTAACCCTAGCTATAATTCAAACTCTATTCATAATTATAATTTTAATACTAACCCTAATTCTAATGGTGACCCTAATTCTAATTGTAATACTAATTGAATCCTAAACCTTATTAAAACCTAGCACTAATTTAAGCCTTACCCTAGCTTGAAATTAATCATAGCCCTAACCCTAATTGAATTCTAACCCTCACCCTAGTTGAGTCCTAATCCCCCAACCCTAATCCTAACCTTTATCCAAAGCTTTATCCTATAATTCTAACCTTAACCCTAATTGAACCCTTTTGAACCCTAACACTAATTGAATCCTAATCTTAATTGAACCCCAACCCCAATGGAAATCCTAATTGAACCATAACCCTAATTGAACATCAATTGAATCCTAATCCTAACCATAGTTGAATCTTAACTGTAATCAAACCCTAAGACTAATTAATCTCTAACCCTAACCCTAACCCTAACCCTTTTTCTAACTCTAACCCTAATATTAATTTTAAAACTTTTTTTTATGTTTAATAATAAATTAATTATAGTTTCTTTGTATTTAATTTTATAATTTTAAATTGATTTTATATTTGCATTTATTATGAAAATCCTATCTTATTTTAATATTTTTGTACAATAAAACCTTTAGTAAAAGCTTAAACTAATAATATTGAATATTCTTTATATCTTAAATAACATAATTAATAAACAATTTTTTTATGTGTAATAGTGAATTTAGGATATTCCTTTTTTATTTAATTTTCTTTTTCTAATTTTAAATAAATTAATTTAAAACTTAAAAAAATATACTTATTTTTCATTCCTTAACAATTTTATTTCTACTCTATTATTTAGAAATGATTTTATTTCTATTTTAATATTTCTTTTTTAATTTTAAGTATATTATTTTAGAAACTTACTTTTTATGTGAAGTAGTTTAACATATTATTTTTATATCTTATTTTTATAAATAATTATTATTATATAAAAAATCTCAAGAGATATCTTTTTTTTTCAAACAAGATATTAATTTAGAGCAATCAAAATCATTTTTTAATTTAAAATCATCCCTCTTCTTTGAATACCAGCAGCTCGCTCGCCTGTGATATCGTGATTGATAAAGACCTCGCAACTTCTGATCACGCAATGGTGGGCAACTATGGATCTCAACCATCAATAATCATGTTCATTCAACATAGTCGCCAGCTTTGTCATTAACCATCAAGCACCTTTCCTACTGAGATTATAACATCTCTATTGATTTTAAACATGTGCATCTCATAAATGCTTTAGTAACCCGCTACATAATGTATTAAAACCAAATAAATGTATCAAAGTATTTCTATCATCTCTTCGGCTTCATTAAATGAGACACGTGGCACTCGCTCGTGATATCACAATCAACCAAAATAGTGTGGTGGGGTCATCACGGGATGGCATGGAACAGTTGAGATAAAATGATAATTGATCTACGGTCACACAAACTTGTCCCTCTACAAAATATAAAACATTTATTAAACTAGCATATATATATATATTTAATAATATATATAAAATATGCTGAGAGATATCCTTCTTGAGGCGCCTATTTTTTAAATCAATTTCTCACATAAAAGTGCAATAGGCGCCTCAAGAAGGATATCTCTAGTGTATTTTATATATATTATTAAATATATATATACTAGTAGCAGTGTGACCCAAGATGTAATATCTTAAATAAATTATTTTTATATTTTTTATATTTTATATTAAATTATTATAATAATATATATTTATAATATGATATTATAATATTTGTAATTCAATTTTTAAAAATAATATATATAATTTAATATTTAAATGTTAAGTTAAAATATATAAATATATTTTTAGTATATTTATAATATTATAATAAAACATATTATATCATCAATATTTAGTTAAGATTATTAAAAAATATTTAGTTAGGATTAGGGTTAGGGTTAAGGTTAAGAGATATAGTTAAGGTTAGGGTTAGGACTAGAGATATAGTTAGGGTCAAGGATAGAGTTAATATATAGTTAGGATTGGGGTTAGGGTTAATATTAGGATGGGAGACAGGGTTTGCATCAAAATTAGGGTTAGAGTTATCATCAAGATTAGCTTAGGATTAGGGTTTGGGTTAGCATTAATATTAGGGTTATAATTAGGTTTAGGGTCAAGTTTAGGGTTAATAGATATAGTTAGGGTTGGGGTAATAATTGGGGTTAAGGTTATCAGGATTAGGGTTATAGTTATGTTTTGGATCAAGTTTAGGGTTAGGATTATGGTTAGGTTGGGTTTAAGAGATATAGTTAGGTTTAGGGTTTAGGTTAGGATTAGGGCTAGAGATATAGTTAATCTTATGGCTAGGGTAGAGATATAGTTAGGTTTAGAAATATGGTTAACATTAGGATGAGGGTTAGGGTTTGCATCAAAATTAGGGTTAGGGTTAGCTTGAAGAATAGTTTAGGATTAGGGTTAGGATTAGCATTAGGAATAGGATTATCCTTATTTTATCCTTAACCCTAAGCTTTATCGTAGAACCCTAACCCTAACCCCAACCCTAACCACAACCTTAACCCTAACACTAACGCTAACCCTAACCCTAAACCTAATGCTAACTCTAACTCTAACTGTAACCATAAATATAACTCAGGCCCTGACATTGATGCTAGACTTAACCTTAACCATAAGACTATTGTTAACCCCATTTCTTTCACTAACCCTAACCATAACCCTAAGTGAACCTTAACCATAATCCTAACGCTAAACCTAATTCTAACCTAATGTTGATTTAACCCTAACCCTACAACTAACCTAAAAGATTTATCTTGTAACCCTAATTTAACCCAAACTATAATCATAATTACACTCTAACCCTAATCCTTATTCTAGTTGAACCCTTAACCATAATTGAACCTAATCCTTAATCCTAATTACACTCTAACTCTAACCTAACCTAACCCTAACACTAATGCTAACCCTAACCCTAACCCTAACCATAAATATAACTCAGAACCCAACACTAATACTAGCCCTAACCTTAACCATAAGCCTATTGCTAACCCCATTTTCTTTCACTAACCCTAACCATCAACCCTAACCCTA
>VDFB02162631.1:0-17427 GCA_007258455.2 Sequoia sempervirens
TTTAATCTTTTTGTATTTGTAAATTGTAGGCATTGAAGCCCTTGGTTAGAGTTCTCCGTTTGGTAGATGGGGATCAAAACCCAATGGGGTATATTTATGAGGCCATGGATAGGGCTAAAGAGTCCATACAACTTATTAGAAGGGGGACAACCTCAAATTCAATTCCATTTGGGAGATCATTGATCGGAGGTGGAACAATCAACTCCATTAACCCATCCATGCAGTAGGGTACTTCCTAACCCTTGTTTTTTCTATTCGGATAGCTTCTTAGGTCCTAATGGAGATCCTATGGAGGGCCTCACGACATGCATTCAAAGGATGACACCCCAGGTTGAGGTGAGAGAACTCATTATTCAAGAATGATAGAGTTATAGGATTGAAAGGGGTAGGTTCTTTTCTTCGGAGCTAGCTATCCAAGGAAGAACCACTTAGACACCAAGTAATAAAATTTGAAGTCTTTATATCACATGCATCTTACAAGTTACAAATTTCAAATTTACAACTATTGATAATTTGATAAAATATGGTTTGACTTTGCTTTCTAACTCTTCAATATTTTATTTTGAAGATTCTTGGTGGATAGATTGGGGTGCAAATACCACAAATCTCCAAAGATTAGCCCTCCATATTTTGTGCCAACCATGTAGTGCATCCAATTGTGAGCGTAATTGGAGCTTGTTTGAGGCCATCCACATGAAGAAGAGGATCAAATTAGCTCAAAAATGCCTCAATGACCTTGTTTGTGTAATACAATCTTCGGCTTCACACAAGAAGGGTGGAGGAAAAATTAGAGAAGCTCATTGATTTGGATGAGATTGATCCTTATAGCAATTGGACAGGGTGGGATGAGTGATGAAATTCTTGATTTTGAGAGGCAGGCATTAGAGGATGCGGGTGCAATAGGAGATATAGGATTGGATGACATTGATGAGGCTGAGGAGGAGTCATTGCCATCTACTAGCAGGATGGAGGTTGAGTTAGAGCCTTCTATGCCAAGCAAGGAGCCACAACAGACTCCAAGGATTGGAACCTCAATCTCTCCCTGAGTTTTAACTAGATTAGGGAAGAGGAAGATGTAAAATGTTGTATTTTCATTTTGTAATATGTAATTTATGAATTATGATGATGATTTTCAAAGGCAATCATCATAAATTCATAATAGTTGTCAGCTATCCATTCTATTAGCCATCAAGATTCCACATGATGATGCAATATTGTACTCAATTTGTATTCAAATTAATTGAATTTAATAGAAAACATCTTTTTACTCATTTATGGACTCATAAAATACATCTTGTCATTGAATTTTGCAAAAACATAATGTTTCTAAAGAAATTTAAGCAATTTTTTAAGTTGCCGAGTTTTCGCTGAGTCAAAATTTTTGGGTTTGCCGAGTTTTTGCTGGTCTGATTCTGCTAACTATGGCTTGAAGCATGCATCTAGGGCATGGTACATCAAAATCGACAAGTATTAGGTTGAACAGGGATTTCAGTGGAGTCTTTTAGATGCCAATCTGTATGTCAAAAGCATGGGTAATGATCTCATTCTTCTCATCGTATATGTGGATGATATCATTATTACAAGTAGTGAGGCAAGTGCTATTAAACAAATCAAATCTGTTATTAATAAAGCTTTTGATATGACTGATTTAGGCCTCCTACATTATTGTCTAGGTGTAGAAGTTTGGCAAACAGGTGTTAGTAATTTATATATCTTACAACCACTAAACCAAATTTGAGCTAAGCTGTGAGTTTCGTTTCCAGATTCATGACAGCACCAAATGTAGAACATTGGATTGCAGCAAAGAGGGTGTTGAGATATGTGAAAGGGACACTTGACTTTGGCATTTTGTACAGTAGAAGCAAAGATCTTAGGTTGGTTGGGTTCATAGATTTAGATTGGGCAGGTTTGTTGATGACAAAAAATCCACTTCTGAATATGTTTTCAGTGTTGGCATGGGTGTAGTCACATAAAAAAGCCATCAATTCATTCATAAGAATCATAGTATAAAATAAAATCACTTCATAGGTATATACGTGTAAGGATGGGTGAAAACGAGTTTGTTTGGAAAGTTTAATGAATCAAAAAGCATACTTAGGGTTATACAAAATCTTAAAAGGTGTGCAGCGGTATAGAGGGCTCATCAGCTCTCACTCCATTACCCATGGGTATTAAGCTTTGGGCTTCTCTAATGCCTCTCATTGATCTCACAATCTACAAGTCTTTGGTGGGGAGTCTTATCTACCTCAAGCTTACTTGACTTAACATTTCCTTTGGTGTCAGTTTAGTTTTGAGGTTCATGCAGATACCTTGTGCTCGATATCTTTAGGCAACTGAGCATATCCTTTGATATGTCAAGGGTGCACTACGGTTCAGGATTCATTACACAAGGAGTAATACTTCTCTGTTTTTAGGATTTTGTGATGCTGACTATGCAGGGGATCTTGATAGTTGAAAGAGCATCTCTAGTTACATTTTTTTTCTTGGGTCTAGTCCTTTTTGGTGGAGAACAAAGAAGCATGCTTCTACCTTTCAGCTCATGTGGCTTTAGGCCCTTTTTTCATAGATTGGTTTTCCTTAGACAACCCCCAAAATCATTCACTGTGATAGCTTGAGTGCCATTAAGATGTTCTGCAGTCCAATTCATTGTCAGTAGACAAAACACATTGAGATTCATATGTACCATATCAAGCAATTATTTTTAGGATGGTTATGTGCATTTTCAACATGTTTCCGTTGCTGAGAAACTCACTGACATATTCACAGAGACTGTTTCTAAGGATGTGTTCCCGTAAGCTTTACATGCAGATTGAACATTAGGAGTCCCCTTCTAGGAGGGATGATGTAGAGTAAGGTGATAGCAGCAGTCTCACATTCAATCGTAGGGGAAGATGTTGTAGTGTGTAATTTTAAGTTAGGCCTTCTCTTAAAGGGGATCTATAAGGTCCATGTGTCCTTGCACACCTAGTGTATTGTGTAATCTATATAGAACCTTTTCCACCTCTCTTTCCAATGGCTGAGATGTGTATATATAAGCATGGTAAGGTCATTGTTTGTATCTCACTCTATTCGATTATATTCAACGTGATTTTGTTAGCCTATGGGCACTGACAATCTCTTGTGCCCCTTATTCCTATGTGCACTTTCTTGGAATTGTTTCTTTTGGTTCTCAGCGTATGTGGCATTTGTTCCTTATGCAGTGATCTTCATAATTCCTTCAATATATAGGATGAAGCATTGTTTACTTCTGTGTTGCAAAAGTACTTGAATCCCTTATGTCTAGTCTTGTTTAGCCTTTGTTTTCCACAAAAAAAAGAAGGATTTCTTCTGGTTACTTACTTCCTTTATAAGTGAATAAGGAGCTGGCAATCCTCTGGGATACACTACATGCAAACTGATCAATGTATTGCACAAGGAGCTATTGCCATAACATTTGATACTAGAAGCTACAAAATAAAGGTGTTTCTTTTCTCTTCTTTACTATGTTTTTGTCTCTTCTTTGAAATTGTTTTGTTGTCTTCTATTCTTTGGTCCAAGCTCCTCCATCATTGAACCTTCTAAAACTTATTCCAAGTCCCCCTATTACAAGATGCGATAGGCAACTACATTAAGGGGAATAGGGGTTTGGGAGAGGTTTTCAATCTATATGGACCTTTATAACATTATAAATAAACTGTCAAACAATAGATAATAAACAATGAATAAATTTGCAATCAACCATGTGTATAGGGATTTAGTGGCTCAAAGGAGGACTGGGAATGGACTTCTGATCAGCCCAAAGCGCCAAGTCAAGTCTGTAACCATGGTTGCAAAAACATTGAAGTGGAACTTATTGGCATATATTAAACTTGATTTTATATGAATCTGTGCTTGTTATAACCACTGCTATATTCATTAGATGTCTGACCACATTTGTGTTCATGATGCAGATTGTACAATCTTATCTGGTTTTCCTCTGCAATTGATGAAGAAACTCTCTAAATGAGGTTCACTCTCAGTTTTAGTAGAACTCTACTGAGCGGTGGCTGTTATATTCATTAGATGTCTAAACACATTTATGTTCATGGTGCAGATTGTACAGTCTTGTCTGATTTTCCTCTCCAATTAATGAAGAAATTCTTATCTTCTGTCCCTAAATGAGGACCCTCAGTTTTAGTTGAACTCTAATGAGTAGCGGCTGGTATCATTTAAGGTCAATCACATGTGAGGATGTGTTTACTCCACAACAAGATTCACCCTATGTGCTGGTATCTTCTATAGAAGCAGGGTTTATACAGATTGGAAACAATTACATGAGCTAGCCTATTTTGAAATTTTCCAAAGTGGGACCTATTTATGTTAAGTTTTGGATCTTGGCATTTGTGGTTGGTTAGCTACCTTTCTTATAAACTATGGAAAATTGGTTGTATATGTATGTTGCCCAGTACCTAGGTGAGTTGGAAGCCCAGCTGGGAAAAGGACTAGAGAGTGAGTTGCAGCCAATTATTCTAAGGCTGGGAAAAGGATAGGAGAGTGAGTTGCAGCCAAGTATTCTAAGGGCAATCTTCACCGTCTGTTCAGAAAAGGATCTCCACCACATGAAGTGGAGGCAGAAGACATATAAGTAGAGAGAGATACATAAACAGATATAGGTGATGTGAGGAAAAGTAGAGTAGAAGATAGAGTAGAGGGTAGTAGAAATTAAGAGTGTTAAGCAGGTTTTGTGCAATCTTGTTGTACACGCAAAACCCAGATTGTATGGTATACTTGATGCAAAGAGCTTTAAGGGGTTAATATAATGAAACAATTATTACATTCTGAGTTGTCTTCATTGTCTCTAAGTATGAAGCCTTTAGTAATCCCTTAAAATGGCTAAGCACTGCAGTTCTGTGCAAGCCATCATAACAGTAGCAATCCTTTCACATGATACTTCCTAGTGATGCTTCGCTAGGCAAATGACTGATGGGGGATCTTGGGAATCTGTTGTGCCTCAATCAGCTCTTGGGTTCTCCTGGGCTTGAGTGAGAGGCTGGTGTAGTGTTCCCCTTGTTGGGTGGTTGTTGTTCTGCATTGGACCAGGGGGGAAGCCACAAAGCGGCCTGCATATGCCCAGAAATGTACTATTTCCAAGTTGCGAGGTTGAAAAAGTGGAAATGTCCTCTTGAATGCCTAGAGATCAAGAGTTATCATCAAATGACCATATAGACATAATGACTAAGACAAGAACATAAGTCTTTAAGGTAACCAACTTTTGGTCAAACCAGGGTCTAGGAATATACAAATTGTCCATGGTTGATACAATGAACAAATCCTTCAAATTCCAATTCTGCCTTATCTGAGAAAAATAAAGGAAGATCCACTTGAATAACATTTTAGCAATTTTCGTATTATCTGGGTCACCTCCTGAATGTTGCAGCCTCTCAGACTTGGATTCTCTTTTCCCCTCCATTTTTTCTTCTTTCTTTTTTTCTCACCTGCAAATATTACTCTCTATGCAAGCCTATTTGGCACTACTTTACTTACTTTAGTATTGTATGTTGCAAACCTGTAGAGGAAACAGCTAAAGAAAGATTGAACAAATCTTGTTTTATCTTTTACCATGGACTAATATCTCCTGTAGGTTATCCAATCTTCATTTAATAATTCATGCAGAAATGCTCAATTCTGGTGTGATTTATAGGTCTTCTTATATAAATACATGCATATCCACACGTCATTCCACCTAATATTCGTAAGTCATATTTTTGTCCAAAATAGCTGGTTTCTTCTGTATCTCTTATTTGTTGGCATTTGCCTTGCAAAATAATAAAGAATTGAATTCAATTTGTTGTTTATCAATTTACCATATTTTGATTACAAGAGCACTGTCATTATAATAATAGTTACACTTGTACTTTGAATATTTAATCAAATTGTAAAGAGGTCTCTATTCAAGTCAGTTCTCATCACTATTTAAATTTAAAATATTAGCTTATGATGCCACCAGCTTCACATTTGTTGGTTGTGAATGACTTAAAGGCCTTGTGTCTGAATTTTATCTGATTGGTTGTGGCAGTTATAAAGCATCTTGGGTGCGTGAGTCAGAGATTCCACCGAATCAGTACACGTTTCTTCAAGTTGCAGGTGATACTTTTTTTTGAATGATTATGCTATTCTATATTTTAGGTTATTAGAGCAAAGTTCTCTTGCAATGATTACCAAAGCCATAGCTCACTTTGTAAGATTCTGAATTGGAACAAAATAAAAGATCTGGGTGCAAACTTACTAGGGTATTAGCTTTTCTTTTACAGTTTAAAGGATATCTTGAATGTCTTGTCTTACTACATCAAGTGTTGGAGATCATAGGTAGCTATAAAACCAGATTTTTGCTTCTGATGAGCCAAATTTCTAGCAAATTCTCAGAAGTCTTTTTTCAAAAAAGGTTAAACATTTACTGAAAGGAGCTTAAAAAGCCTTTTCTATGCAATTTCATTATTTTTAGTTGGAGCTGATGGACACTCCCCATTTACATGTTACAACTAAGTGAACTAACAACTAATGTTAAAATTTAATGTGAAAGATAATTCCGAATTGTCTTTTGGAAAGGGTATAATTCTCTGAGCTCTCTATTTGTGTCAATTGCATGATTAGATGCATTGAATAATCATAAATTCTTTGGCACTTGGATTTTTTGGAGAAGTCATTAAATGAGAAGGATGACTAATAGTTTTAACCATAGTTGCCGGGAGACGCGTCTTCCCCCCACTGATACGCGTCTCCGGTACTGCACCAGTCCCCTGAGACGGCAAAAAAAATCGGAAACTTTTACGAAGTCTCCTGCCGTCTCCCAAGTCTCCGGAAATAAAAAATGGCGTCTCTCGAAAAGTCTCCCGCGTCTCCCGCCAAGTCTCCACCGTTTTGAGGGCATAAAACATGAAAAACGCGATTTTAAAAGGTAAAGACTCAAAAGAGGCATCATTTTAGTGCGACTGGGAGGAGATTGGAGAGGCGACGACACTGAGGTAAGTAATATTACTTACTGATAACATTATTAATTTATTACACTTATGACTTACGTCTTAGTATCTTACAGTATTTAAAAAAAAAAAAATTTCTGGTTTTTTATTTGCTTGGCCTGTGGGCATTCTCCGTCTAGAAGTAGACCATCTTCGTTTGGGCAAGGCTGTTGCCTATTAGTGACTGTTAGTGTTTATTAATTTTTAGATTGTTTTATTTAGCATCACCAGTAATCTCAACAAGAGACAATGCTCTTGTCGAGATTATTGGTGATGCTAAATAAAACAATCTGAAAAATAGTAATATAGTATAGCATCAATATCACCAAAAATCTCCACAAGCCAATACGGTAATAGTAAATACCATGTTATTTTCATAGTTCATCCTGACTGTCAAGCAAATTTCAGATTCTCCAACTTTGCATTGATTCAGATTTATAATTTTATTGATTCATTTTTCAATTATCAGTCTTCTGTTGAGTGTGTTGTGTGCTGTGTGCATTGTGCAATCAATAATCATGATTCATTTTCATAATTTCCTCAAAGACATATTCTTCTTTGTTTCCTTTTTCAGAACTTTAGCTACAACCATTTCAAATTTTCATGTTTTTGAATTTTCTTTGTTTCCTCTTTCATAACTTTAGCTACAGCCATTAAATGGTGCAGCTATTAATTTTTAAATTTTTCTTTCTGTGAACCTTTTTGACCCCATAGAATGGTAGAGACCCAGAAACGAACCAGACAAAGAGATAGGGAGATGGGCGGTGGGGAGGCTTGGCCTTACAGACCATTATGCTTAAGGTCGCCCTACTATACTATAGCAGATTCGAATCAGTTGAGTCTATCTATCCACCCGAAGTCACGGCCCTACTATTCTATAGCTGCTGTGTTAAACTCTAAAGTCTAATCATAATGTCTTTTTGTTTTTTGTTTTTGTGTAGAAATTGAATCATTGAATCAAGAATGTCGAGTGGGGGAAACAAACAAGGCTTGTATCCGTTGTGGAAGTATGTTGATCGTGTTAAGGGGCCGAAGGGTTCAGGTGGAACCTCCACGATCTCATGCAAATTATGCCCAATGTCATGGCAAGGTACTTACATGAGGGTGAGGGCTCATTTCCTTCACAAACCTGGAAAAGGTGTTGATCCTTGTATAAATGAGGTGGAGCGATATGAGACTGTGAGGGATGAAGAAAGGGCTAGTGGTAAAGTTTCTAATATGAGCTCTCACGCTTCAACAAACACTGCTGCAAATCAAAATCAGAATATCAATAGAGAGGTAGAGGTGGATGTGTCTTCAAGAGATGTAGCAGCAGAAAGTTCTCACAAGAGGCCACACACTGGTAGCTCAAACCCCATTGGAAAATTATTTGATGTGCAAGGTCGAGAAGCGGTTGATGCAGCAATTGCACGCTTCTTTTATGCCAATGGAATACCATTTAATGTTGCTCGATCACCTTTCTATACAGAGATGGTCCAAGCAATCAACAATGCACCAGCTGGATATAGACCACCTATGTATGAAAAGCTTCGCACTACTCTAATTGATAAAGAAAAAATTCGATTAGAGCAACAAACTGCACCATTGAAAAGAGTGTGGATTTCAGAAGGATGCAGCATTGTGATGGATGGTTGGACGGATACTAGAAACCGTCCACTACTTAATATCATGGTAACATGTAGCAAAGGGCCTTATTTTTTGAAGGCATTGGATTGTTCGGGGCATGAAAAAAATGCAGAGTATCTTTTTAACCAGCTATGTGATGGCATTGAGGAGGTAGGGGCATCAAATGTAGTCCAAATTGTTACAGATGCTGCCCCTGTTTGTAAAGCAGCAGGTATGTTGGTGCAAAAGAAATACAAGCATATTTTTTGGACACCATGTTGTGTGCATTCATTGAATAATGCACTCAAAGATATTGGCAAGTTTGAGTGGGTTTTAGCTCTCATAGAAAAGGGCAGAAAAATTCAAATGTTTATATGCAACCATCACCAAACACAAGCTATTTATCGAAAATTTGCCAAGGTGGAGCTTCTCAAACCAGCTGATACAAGGTTTGCTTCCTATTTTATTCTTCTTCACCGTCTTTTTGAAGTGAAAGGTGCTTTGTGTTCCACGGTTGTTAGTGATGCATGGGCAGCTTGGAGGCAATCTACATCAACTGATGCAGTTGAGGTGAGAGCTATGATCCTTGATGAGAATTTTTGGGCTGAGGTTAAATTTGTTGTGGACTTTATTCAGCCCATATGTGAGGTGATCAAATTTGCTGATTCAGACAAGCCATGTTTGGGGGAAATTTATGAAGAAATAGATTCCATGTGTGAAAGAATTAAGCAAATAACAGATGCAAAAGATCCTTCACTATATCCTTTGATAGAAGGAAAGTTACATGGAAGATGGAACAAACTTAATACACCTCTTCATTGTGCTGCCTATGCCTTAAATCCTAAATGGCATAATATAGAAGAGACCAATAAGAGGGCTCCATATGAGGATAGAGAGGTAATGAAGGGGTTTTGGGCTGCAATAAAAAAGATATATGGCCGAGGTGAGGAAGCATCAATTATAAGGAGTCAATGGAATAAGTTTTCACGTGGTCATGGTGACTTTTCTTCTGTGGAAGCTTTATATGATATGCGAGCAAAGAAAGACCCTATAGAGTGGTGGTGGAACCATGGAGGTGAAACACCTGAATTGCAATCATTTGCAATAAGATTACTCTCACAAGTAGCTAGCTCTTCATCTTGTGAGAGAAATTGGAGTACTTATGGTTTTATTCATTCACTAAAGAGGAACCGATTGGGGTCAAAGAAAGCAGAGAACCTGGTGTACATTCATAGCTCACTTCGCCTTCTCTCTCGTGTAGATCCTGCATACAATGAGAGTCCTTCAGCAAAATGGGACCAAATTTCACCTGATGAAGATGTTGCAACCATAGTGGATGAAGCGGTTGAACCAGATGGCCTTATTGATTTACCCCCAGTTCTACTACCACCAGAGGAACCTGAGTTAGAGAGTGATGAGTATTTGGAGAGCCTCATAATTGAGGACCTTGACATGGATGATATTGATGTGATGTAGATGATGTGAGATATCAGATAGATTTCTGATTTTTTTTTTTGTTTGCATATCTATTATTAGCCAATTGAACTATCAATATTTCTGATTTTCAATATGTAATCGAATATGTAATGTCAAATGTGAACTTAGAAGTTAAAACTATGATTATGGAATTTGAAGTATGAACTCTTTGACTCTTTGACACAATGTGACAATGATATTTGGATTTGAATTTTGTGTATTTAAAGTTAATGTTCATTCTGAAACTTTACTACTGCTATTGTTTTGAAAGTTCAATGTCATTATATTTTCAGATTTTCTATATATTATTAATTTTTATATTAAAAAAAAAAATGGCATCTCCAAGTACCCCCCGTCTCCTATTTTCAAAAAAATGCCGTACCGGTACTGGTACCAGTCTCCCGTACCAGTACCAGTACTAGTCTCGCAGCAACTATGGTTTTAACAGCTACCCTACAAATAAACATGGATGTTTCTTGTAGATTTTTTACTTGAGAAAATTTCCTGCTATGAGTAAGGCATGAAGTATTGTTATCAATAGGACAGTTTGAAAGTTTTAGATCTATCCTTCATTCCAAAAATCCTCATATTATAATCTGATTGACACGGTGTGTATCTTTGAGTTTTGAAGTTACCTTTGAAATATTCGAATAATTTTTCCAAATTTTTCAATTACAATAAGTAAGAGGCAATACGGTCGTTAGGGTTAGCTCTAAACCAAAACGATATTGAAGCAACTCTAACCAGAATGTACACTAGGATCCTGATATGGGAAAGGTGTGAGCATTGGTCAGAGGATCTGAATGCAGAAACAGAGCTGGAAGGAACTCTAACCAAGAATGGCGCCAATGATGGTGAGCATATGGTCAGAGGGTCTTAATTGAAATGCTTATACAAAAACTCTAACCAAGAATGCGCCGGCGAACGACGAGCATGTGGTCAGAGGATCCCTACCATCTAATATACTGAAAGCAAACTCAACACCAAGTATGTGCTACCCAATTCCAGAATGGAAATGAGGCAACCATATGGCGGAGATCAAAGAAATACAATTGCGACTACAGAATGTAAAGTAAGACTAAGAGAAATGCTGACAGTACTACTGTTCAGCTTACAATGAAATATTTAATGCCTGCAAGATCAAGTATTAGAGCTCTTCAAATTGCTGCAACAACAAGGAATCTTTCACAAAGCCTTTAATGATTTCCTAACACCAATCCAAGAAGGAAAATGCAGATTTCTCAAATCTGTTATGACAGACCTGCACTTTAAAATATGTAACCAGGAACACAGAGACTCAATGAAAAGCTCATAACTCACTCATCTCTCACTCAAATTTCATGATCTCTGATGCAAAATGTTCCCAGTATGAAGGCGCCCCAGTTGACAGCAGAAAACTGACTCAAAATGCAGATATTTATTAATGGCACGAATCCCAAGAAAATGCAGATGGTACGGCCCAGCAAGAGGGGAGATTTCACTATATAAAATCTAGTTCTTTCTTAAAAAATCTACAACTTGGCAGAGAGGGTCGCCCTTCCTAGACAAGATGAAATATGTAGTACCCAGAATGATCCTTTTTGGTATTTTTGATTTACGAATAAAAACTACAATCTGCTGTGTTATCAGCAATTCCAGAAATAACATCAATGCAAATAACAAATCTCCAAATGAAAGAACAACTCTACAATGCAACCTTACTACAAATCACTCAAAACTACACTACATCACCACTAGTCTCTATCTCTCAAGCGAGAAGCAATGCCAAGCTAGGAGGCTTACATTCCTCGAAGCAATCCCACAGCCAATCCGGCAGCATAACATTCCTGTAGACAAAAGATAACCAAGTGAAGACCCCAGATGTCCTTTTATAATTTGTGAAGACCCTTCCAGAAGCTTCAAGAAACACTAATCTTCTTTTTTGAACCAAACCCTAATCCTCCAATAGGTGGCGTCCCACTTTCCCAAGCAATACTTGACTTTTTAATATCAACTTATCTCCTCCTTGAAGTTGGCGTCCAACTTATGCTTGGATTAAACTTTTTATAAGAAAATATAATTAATTTCCTTCAATGAAGCACCCACCCATAAAGAACATCTTTTAAAACAACTTAAAGTGATGTAGCTAGACTAGGGGGGGTCAATGTTAAAATATAACATTACATAGCATTATTTAATTAAAATGAACTTATCTCCTCGAAAGATGCACCCCTAGGCCAAGTTTGGTCAACCCAACTGAACTGACTGAGAATGGAAATCATCTGTACTGAAGACTGCCTGAATACTGCCAAAAATAGAATTTACTAAAAATAGTAAATTGATGAAGGTGCTCGGAATGCCAAGAAAAACACATCACCCTTGACTCTTTGAAAACCGAGGAAGAATCCATGGGTTCAATCCTGGTGCGAGGCAACCTCAAACATGAAACCCAGGCAACCACCAGTAGCCCTCACCGGGGTGCGGAGATAAGCCAGCGGTCCAACGGAGAGATCATGCTTTCGAGAAGGGACAGTCCGCCCTCACCAAGATTGCTTGTCCTCAAGCAATCGCAAACCTGGATGCTGCAGAATCTCATCATTCTCCCAAGTCGCATCCTCCATAGGCAAGTTCTTCCACTTCACCAAGTATTCTCTTATTGTTCTTTTTCTCAAAGACGCTCTCTGGAATCAAGAATCTCCTCTGGAATCAAAACCAACTATCCTTCTTCATCCAAAGGTGGTAACTGTGATGAAGCAACAACATTGTGTCCAAGTGCCTTCTTGAGGCGAGACACGTGGAAGACATTGTGTACTCTGCTATTCGAAGGTAGCTCCAACTCATAAGCTACTGCTCCCACCTTTCTGATAACCTTGAACGGCCCATAGAAACGAGGTTTGAGCTTCTCAGCTCCACTCTTCTTGAGAGTAGACTGTATGTAAAGGTAGTGGAGATAAACCATATCTCCAACCTCGAAGAAGCTCAACATGCATGATCAGCATACATCTTCACGATTTTGTGAATCTGAAGATTGTTCTTCAATGATTTCATGATATCTTGACTCTGCTGCAATAAATCCTTGGCTTGAGGGGCTTTGCTATCACCAAACACCAAATCAGCAAAGCTAGGGGCCTCATAACCATAAAGAGCCATGAAAGGTGACATCCTTATTGACATGTGAAAAGAAGAGTTATAGCAATACTCGCCTATGTGAAGCCACTTCACCCATGCTCTTTGCTGTTCTAAAACATAGTTCCTCAAGTAGCCTTCCAACCACTTGTTCACTATCTCTGTTTGTCCGTCGGTTTGAGGATGATAACTAGTGCTTGGAGTAAGCACTGTACCACTCATTCTAAAGACCTCTTGCCAAAAAGTACTTAGGAACTTGCTGTCCCTATCACTCACAATGTTTTTTGGCAACCCATGTAACCTAAACACCTCATGAAAAAACAGATCTGCAACTTGGGCGGCTGTAAAAGAGCTGGTAATGGCGAAGAAGTGAGCAAATTTTGTTAGTCTATCCACTACAACATAGATACAGTCCTTCCCTTGGACCTTGGGCAACCCCGTGATGAAGTCCATCGATATGCTTTCCCATTTTTGATTGGGAATAGGGAGAGGTTGCAGCAGACCAGCAGGTAGAGTATGCTCATTCTTGTTCATTTGACAAGTGGGACACTCCTGAATGTAGCGTTGAACTTCCCCTTTCAGCCCTTTCCAAGAAAATCTTTCCCGGATCTGCCTATATGTCTTGAAGAACCCTTGATGACCAGCAAGCGGAATGTCATGAAATGTCAACAAAATCTTCTTTTTGAGCTTAGAATCAGCCACCAAAAAGATTCTACCCTTGTAGTGTATCAGCCCTTCAACCACCTTGTACCTTTCGTCATGAAAAGTACCCTCAATGATGCTGGTTGCAAACTGATTTTTGGCATAATCAGCAAGCAACATGTCCTTCCAATCAGCAGTAAGCTCACACAATGAGCTCAAATGGGGTCTCCTAGATAGAGCATCAACCACAATGTTGTTTTTTCCCTTGACATACTCAATGTCAAAATCGTAAGCTTGAAGCTTACTCACCCACTTTTGTTGCCTCTCGTTCAGATCCTTCTGATGCATGAAGTGCTTGAGACTATTGTGATCAGTCTTGACCACAAACTTGCTTCCCACCAAATACTGTCTGAACTTAGCTAATGCATGCATAATGGCAAGCATTTCCTTATCATAGATGGAGTAGGTCCTCTCAACACCTCTTAGTTTTCTGCTCTCAAACACAATGGGATGTTTGTCTTGCATCAAAACAGCCCCAACTCCTTCACCGGATGCATCACATTGTAGCTCGAAAAGCTTGGAAAAATCTGGAATAGCCAGAACCGGACAAGAGCTCATGATCCCCTTAAACTTATCAAAAGTAGTTTGAGCCTTTTCTGACCAACAAAAAGCCCCCTTTTTCGTGAGGTCAGTAATAGGAGCAGCATTCTGTGAGTAGCCTTTCATAAATCTTCTGTAAAATCCACAAAGACCCAAGAACCCTTTCAAATGAGTCAAGTTCTTAGGAGGTGGCCAATCAACAACTGCCTTGATCTTTTCAGGATCGACCTTCACTCCCTCAGCACTGATTATGTCACCAAGGTAACGTAGCTCCTTCATTCCAAATTCACATTTGGATTCTTTGGCAAACAAGCTCTCAGATTCTAGGATGCTAAGCACTTCCTCCAAGTGCTTGAGATGTTCTTCCCATGTCTTGCTGAAAATCAGGATGTCGTCAAAAAATATCAATACAAACTTCCTCAAATGCTTCTGAAAGACTCTGTTCATGCAAGACTGGAAGGTAGCAGGAGCATTAGTCAACCCAAATGGCATGACTAGAAACTCGAAGTGGCCATAGTGACATCTAAAAGTTGTCTTCTCAACATCAGATCCTCTCATCCGAATCTAGTAGTAGCCCGATCTCAAATCGATCTTTGAAAAGAACTTGGCTTCATGTAGCTCATCAATGAGCTCATCTATCCTCAAAATGGGGTATCGGTTTTTGATGGTGCTTTGATTCAAAGCACGATAGTCCACACACATGCGAATGGTACCATCCTTCTTCTTCACAAGAACAACTGCTGAAGCGAAGGGACTCTTGCTTGGACGAATGAAGCCCATCTCCAAGAGTTCCTGAATGTTTTTCTCAATCTCGTCCTTCTGTTTCTTAGGGTACCGATATGGAGTTGTAATAACTGGTTTAGCTCCTTCCTTGAGCTCTATGACATGCTCCAAACCCCGTTCAGGTGGTGGTCCAGGAGTTAAATCAGCAAATACCTTGCTCTTCTTTGTGAGTAAAGACTGAATATCAGGAGGATAGTCTCTCTTAGTTTCAATCGGACTAACAAGAAGAATCATACATTCTGCAGCCCATTCAACCTGATCATGGCGAATCAGCCTTGCCATTCTCTTGAATGACACAATCCGAGGACCCCCATTGGACATTCCTCTTAGTACTACCTTCTTCCCATCAGATTGAAACTTAAGCTCCATGGTTTGCAGATTTAGAGAGATCTCTCCAAGTGATCGCAGCCACTGAATGCCTAGAACGACATCCGTATCTCCAATGTTGACTACATAGAAGTCGTCCTTGACTTCATAGTTTCCCAATTGCATAGTCATGTTTGAGATCTTCTTGGTGCATGAGATGTGAAACCCATCCGCAACCATAACCTTGAAGCCTTCAAACTCTTCTGTTTGCAGCCCCTTCTTTGCCACCACAACTTCATCAATGAAGTTATGCGTTGCCCCGGTGTCAATCAAAGCAACTATTCGCTGCCCCTTAATCATCCCTAACTTTGAAGGATTCATTCTTTTGAAAGCTCGAAAGTTGAGCCAAGGTATCTCCACTCCCCTTTTCATCTTCAGACTCTTCTGGAGCTCTTTCCACTTCACTATCATCAAAATCAGACTGCTGGTCTGAAAAATCAGAATTACTTTCACCAGCTGAATAGTACTCAATCTGATGAAATTTGACTCCCTTTGGGCAAACATGATCTTGAGACCATTTTTCTCTACACCAGAAACATAACGTCTTTCTTCTGAGTTCGTTAAGTGTCTCTGGATCCAATCTTGTGACATGAGGTTTATGCTGTTTGAACTCCTTATGATGAGGTCTTTGATGAGGTCTTTTTCCTTTATCCCCTTTGTGAAATGATGGCTTGGATTGAAACTTTGCTTCAGGAGCAGCCCACTCCATGTTTCTTGCTTTCTTCATTGCCTCCTGTAGGGAGGGTGGATCAAAAGCTTTAATCCAACCCTTGAGTGGTTCCATCAATCCTTCACTGAAAAGGATCACCAACCGCCTTTCCGTGATTCCAGTGACCATTACGGAAAGTCTCTGAAACTCAGCTATGTAGGCATCAACTGTGCCATACTGCTTCAACTGTGCCAACTCCCTGAAATGCACCTCTGGATCTTTCTTCTCAAATCTTTCTATGAGTCTAGTGGTGAACTCATCATAGGTGGTGATAGACCGATGACCCAAAGTGACTAGGCCATGGTACCACCATTCATGTGCCACCCCATCTAGGTGCAGCTTAGCGAACTTAATCGCCTCCTCTTCTGCCATGGGTCTAAGAGCTAGATAGTTATCTAACTTCTACATCCAAGCTCGAGCTAAACTGTTATCACTCCCGTCATAGTGTGGAAGTATAACCTTGTTGACAGCTTGATACAAATCCCCTTGAACTGTTGTTCTTCTTTGCTCATAATGTCTCCCTTGTCCTTTATTCTTTCTTTTATGATCCATAAAATCATTATAGGACATATTCATCTTGATTTCATCAGGGAGAGAATCATACTCTACACGGCCAAGTCTCAACTGTTCCACGAATGAAGTATTTTCTTCTGGATCAGGTTGAGTGTTTACTGGTGCCAAGAAGGTGGGTTTGAATGGCCTGGAAGAAATGTATGTGTTGTTTGAAACAGGCTGAGCAGCATGTCCATCATGCTGGT
Organism: Sequoia sempervirens; assembly: GCA_007258455.2. Taxonomy (NCBI): domain Eukaryota; kingdom Viridiplantae; phylum Streptophyta; class Pinopsida; order Cupressales; family Cupressaceae; genus Sequoia; species Sequoia sempervirens. Next base: position 17,019 of record VDFB02162631.1, read on the forward strand.
TGGGGGCACTGTGTTCTCCTCTATGTCCTGGGTTGCTTTGTGGAATTGTGTTCTGGCCCACTTTCCCCATCATGAGAGATACCATATCCATTAAGGCATCCATCTTCCTTTCAAATCTCTTTCCCGGACTTATCGATCTCTCTCTTCCCTTTCCACTATCATCTCTGTTGCTGGTAAACCTCTCGTTACACCCGACTGACCTCTCACCTTCTGCCATATCTGTTTCCTGAGAAGACTCCCAATGAGCCCTCAAGACCTCTGATGCTGTCTGACCTTCTGGAGCCTGATAGGGCTGAAACTGTTTTCCAACTTTCTTGTCTTCCCTTGCTATGTATCTCTTTTCTCTGTCACTCATAGGCGGTTTGTTCACAGGATGGCAAGATCTTGGCTATGATACCACTGAAATATT
>VDFB02162633.1:0-16753 GCA_007258455.2 Sequoia sempervirens
AAAAGTGGGCGGAAATAGTTACACCCCTAAAGTCCATATGGGGCAATGGCCCAAAACATAAAAGCACAAACAAGATTGTTAGGTGATGAGAGTGGTAGCAATGGGGGGAGGAAGAGGATCTTGGTTATCCAATTTACCCTATACATTAACGAGGTTTGGAGTGTCCACATGAGGGTCCCACCCATCATTGTCCTTTTTTCTTTTTAGTAGCATGAACATGCAATACGACAAGAGCCACATGAGATAATTTGTTGGAATCAAACTAGCTAGAGGCATCTCTCACAAACCACCCAAAAGTTTCTCCCATAGGAAATAGAGAGGCATAGCACCAAAGAGTAGGTTGTGACTAGTCTCACTAACCATGATGATAGCCACAAGAAGGTGAGCGACCCCTAGAGGAAGAGGGAGATGAAGGAAATCTTGCAACCACACAAGGGGATCTTAGCTATTTAAGATACCCTAGATTAAATAAAATACAAAAAAAAAAAAAAAACTTGCAAACTTTAACTTGAGGTTCATTCATGTATATACTATTTTTTTACAAATCCAATGGAACCATAAACTCAAAATAAATATTGACAGTTGTAAAATAAGTTAATAGGTGACACAATTTTAAAACCCTCAAGGAAAATATTTTTTCATGACAACAAGCATGTTAAATATATAAAGAAAAAAATATTTTGATAAAGGAAAAATTACTATTAAAAGCTCAAAAATGTGTCACACTTTTGACCAACAAAGTGGTTTGGCTGAAACAATTTTTTCCTAAATAGTTTTAAGTGGAATAGTTTCAATTGAACTACTTGGTACAAAGAGTTTTAGGTGAAACTCTTTCACCTAAAACTATTAAATCAATATATTTTAATTTTAAAATTCAAATCATGTTGAATTTTAAATGTAATATTTTGATTGAATCATTTTCAAGGGAAAGGGTTTTGGTCAAAATACTTTCACCTAAAATTATTTGTGGCAACTTACATAAAACCTTTGTTTTTGGGAAAATTCAACAAAAAATCAACTTCAACTCTAGATATCTCCAACCAAGGGTACTTTTGTGAAAAAATTGAAAATGCTCCTTTTTAGAGTTCATAGTCTAATCCAAATATTAATTAGTCTTACTATATTTTTATTTTTATTTTTATTTTTTTTATCGCATTTAGGTTATTATAATCAAACATGAGGTTGTTTCTATCTCAAAGGATCTTGAGTCTCATACGATTGATAATGTCAAGATCCCTCCTCCTTCAATGTTACCTAAAGCTTCTATCTTAGCTTCTTCCCCTATTCCAACTTGTGAAGTTGGTGCTCCTCCATTTATTTTTACAATTAAATCCACTTGTTTGATCTCTCCTATTGGGTGCTCCTCTTCTCATGAGTTATTCCTTGTTGTGACCTTGGTGAAGGCTTCACCTCCCCCTTCTCTTGAATTTGTGGATTTGGATGATGGAATTTATTGGATAGTAGTCCATAAGAGGAAGAAAGGTATTTTGAAGCATGTATCTCAGTCTCATACCTGATTTAAGGGTGTGAGACTTGCTATACCTAATTACAATTTTTTTAAAATTTTGTATCTATTGTTATTAGTACTTTTGTTGTAGCTAAAATTTTGGTTGAATTTTATGTGCCACCAACTTTGTAAGGGTAGATTTCCTTGTAAACCCAATTTTATCTTACCAAAAACATGAGGTTGATCAGAAATAAATATTAAAATATTAAAATAGTTTTTAAAAAATTAAAATATATGGTACACTAAAGGAGAGAATCTTCTCCAAGATAGTATACTTTTTTTAAAATGATAAAAAAAATTAGATAAAAGATGATGTTCCATGAAAACTATGACATTTTGATTAAGTTTGACTTAAAACAATTATTAAAAAAATGTTCATCAAAAGCTATTTTTTTCCATGCACTATATATTCAAGTTATATGTGGCAAAAAAATTCTCACTTAAAGAAAATGAGCAATTAAAATTCTTCTATTAAATTTATACAAAATACATATCCAACTAATTTTTAATTTTTTTTAAAATTATAAAGAGAAACTGAATTAAAAGCTCTACATTTCATTATTTTATACAATTTTAAAATTAAAAATATAAATGAATTTAAAAGTGTTTTTTTTTTGGCCATTTTTTTATAAAAGTGTGATATAGTTCTAAACTTTAACCCTCATAGAATATTTATTGACATATAATTTATTATTAGTAATGTATTAAGATAAATCAAATCAAAGACATGTTTCAAATTATGCAAGAGATCAAAATCTATATGAAATATCTCACATTCCACAAGATATCAAGAGATTAAAAAAACTATAGGCTATATAAAATATCATGTCGTTGCTCATTAACAATAATGTAAGCTTGTTGGTTGATCCTTGGTTTGTGATGGCTGGAGGATGCTCGTGCTTGGTGTTGGACTTCTCTCTGTGCCTATGTGGGTTGCCTTGTTTGGTTTGGAGTTGATGGCTCTGCTGTCCTGTGGTGGAGGGTTTCGACCTCTTGGTTTCTTTCTCCTCCCGACTTTCCTTTTTTGGGGGTTTGGTGTGGGGCTTTTGGATAATGATGGGGTTTGGTGCTTAAGCTTCCCTTGGATTTTGGTTTGGCTCCTTATGTAGTGGCTAAGGATTGGGTTTTTTGGCTATCTACCAAGCAGTTGGTGAGTGTGGGTTTCTCTGAGGAAGTCCGGTTGCAGAAGGGGCCTCTTTTTGTTCCTATTCAGAATAATAGGAAGGCTTGGTGGTTTTTCATGCTGGTCTATTATGCTTCTGGCTTCTTCTTGGTCATCCCTTGCTTTTTCTTGTTGCTTGATTGGTGGTTTTGCTTTGGGGGTTTTTGTTCTTGGAGTGTTTTGGGATCTTCTTGTCCCCTCTTTGAGGTGTGGTGGTGTTTCCTTCTAGTTGGATGTTGGGAGTCTTGGCTTATCTTTGGCTCTAACTGGCATGTTGGGGTTGCTTGGTGTTCTTTCTTGTTGGCTCTTCTCCTGATTTCCTTCTTGCTTGGGCTCCCTTGTTCCTCTTGGGGGTTGGGTGTTCTTGTTGTTCTGAGGTTGGGACCCTGTCGCTGGTGGTCTTTTGGCCTAGGGTTCTTTTTGCTGATGGGTGGCTATTGCTAGGGTTTGTGGTCTTCTCTTGGGTTGAGCTGATACTATTTGCTCAATTGTTTTGGCCTTTTGTGAAGGCTTAGAAGTTGGTGAGTGATGGGCTTGTTGCTGGGTTGTTTTCTTTGGAATCCCAGATGAGTTCTTTTGTGAGTGTTGTTAAGGTGGACATATGGTGTTTAATTGAGACTTTTATCCTTGTCCACAATTTGTTTCTGGTGCAGTGTTTACCGAAGGATGATACAGTTGTTTGCTTGACTACTTTGTTAGTTGTCTCCTCTGGTCCTATGGAGGTGGACCTCCCACAACTGTTCTTATTGAGGTGGGCACTGCTCCTATGGAGGTGGAGGTGGTGGGTGCTGGTGATTTCTAGCTATGGTGGTCTTGCTGCTTGTAGCATCCTCTCCAATAGAGGGGAGCTCTCTCCTTTTGAGGTGGTTGTGGAGTTGGTTTCCTATTGCCAAAATGTTTCTAAGAGTTGGTGCTGCTAGACCTTTCCTTGGATGTTTTGGGCTCCTTGGATTCTCTTGCTTTGCTGCAGGCTAGGTGGTATTATTCAGAGCTGCCTTCCTAGTTCGAGATGTGGCTTTGAGCCTAGTGGTTTGTTGTGCTCTCCATCTCCCCTAGTGAGGAAGGATGTTTGAATTTTCTCAATTTTTTGATTAGGGGTCTATTGGTGTCTTACACCATTATGCAAATTATCTTTTTTGGCTCAGTGGTGTCTTCCATGAACGACTAGTTTGTTGATGTCTGGAGGATGCAGGTGGGTTCTGTGTGTTTCTAAAGGGTTTCTGGTCTCGGTTAAAACTGGGTTGTTTAAGGGTCTCAGGCCCTTGCTTGTTTGTAAGATGCAACATGTGTAGTCTTGCTAATCTTTTGAGGCTACTGTGGGGCTGCTAATGGTTTATGATGTATCTTAATTTTAGCTTACCTTTCTTTGTATTGGGTTTCAGGCCCCATCAAAACTTGCATTTTACCTCTAATAAAAAACAATAATGTAGGCTTCTTATATGTGTTATAAAAAAAATAGACAACTTCCTCTAAAAATAAGTGCTAAAATAATGGTATAATACATACTTGAATAATTACACCAAGAGTTAGTTATAAGAAATATAAAATTCTATAACAAATTTAACATTTTTTTAATTCTTTGGTATTTAGCTATATACACTAGTAATACAAGTTAGTTTAGATTATGTGAAGACTCTAAACAATCTGTAACCATTCATTTACTAATAATTTTTTTAATAAAATATGGAGCAATTTAAAACGATTTGTAGCCTTGTCCAGCCAACTTAAACATTATACTTCAAGAATTTAAGATACAAATAAATTACAAATAACTCACAAAGATGAGTAAATTCATAATAGTTGGATCATACAATAGGATACAAATTAGACAAGAAATTTGTGGGAACATAACAATATTATCTAAAAAAATATAAGTATGTATGAATGAATTTAATTCAATTCCCAAGTTTTAAAATTCAACTTATACATTGGGTAAGTGCACAAAGTTGTGAGTCAATTAAGATGCCACTTTTATTTTTTACTCAAATCGAACATTTGGCGAGTTCCAAATTTGGCACTCACTAAATGGCTCGGATGATCAAGCCTAAGGCTTGGTCATACCAAGCCTATTTGGCAAGCGCCAAATTTGGCGCTCATCAAATGTGAATGATGAATTTTTAGAATGAATTTTATTTCTCTTTCTTTTTTTCTTTGTCTTTGTCTTTGTCTTTCTCTGTCAGTGAAACTATATACATGAAAATTTACATATGGACATTTACTTTCTTATACTTTAAGTTATATTTCATGCATATAGTTTCAAGATGCTTGAGACTGGTTTCAAATCTCTTGGAGCTATAATGCAAGTTCTAGTTTTTGGAAGATCTCCATTCCTTTATCCATTCCATCCATTATCCATTCCATCCCTTCCATTCATGGCCTCTCCTGTTTCCTCCCTCCACTCTCTCCTTGGCTCCATTCTCTCTTTCTCCATCCATCCACCCCTCTATCTTTCCTCCTTTCTCCCCTTCTTCCCTCTTTCCTCTCTCCTCCACCTCTCTCTTTCAGATTCTCTCTCTCTACCCCATCTCTATCTAACCTGTCTCTTTTCTCTCTCCTCCTTCCCTCTCTCATCTCCACCTTCCTCCTTCCATCTCTGCTCTCTCTATCATCTCTCTCTCTCTCTCTCTCTCTCTCTCTCTCTCCATCTCCATCCACTCCATCTTTCCTCTCTCCACTCTCCTTCCCTCTCCCATTCTCTCTCTCTATTTCTATCCTACCCCTCACCTCGCTCTCCCCCCCACTCCCCCCTCCTCTCCACTTACATCTATCTCACCTCTCTCCCTCCTACATCTCCCTACTCCCCTCTCTCCTCCCTATCTACTTCTCTCTTCCCTATACACTTCTCTCTACCTCTCCCTCCCTTCTTCCATCTCTCTCAATGTCCATTTCCTCCTTTTTTTGTTATCAAATGTTAGTTGCATGAGAGAAAGTAAGAAGTAGAATAAAGAGAGTGAGGGAGATAGAGAGAATAAAGAGGTATAAATTGAGATAGATAAGTAAGAGAAAGGAGGATCAAAATCAAAAACGCGCGCGTCGAAATCCGGAATCGCGTCGAGATCGGCATCTTTGCGCTCAATCCGAAACCAATCATTTCATCGCGCGTCAATCAAAATCAAAGATCGGCGCCAGTCACTCCTCGGTCATCGCTTTCAGTCCCGATAAGTTCTAGAGGATTCACCACCAGTTTTATTGCTTACTTTTTCATTTTTATCGCTCTTTTCTTTCTCACCACTATAGGAGCACTCTTCTACAACCTTCTCATCTTTTAGAGGAAAATTTTCTACTTTTTGTGCTTCAGTCTTCTCTGAGAGATCTTGCTTATCTTCTTGACTCTGCTAAGTATTTACCTCCACATCAATTATCTCCTAATCTAAAGGGGTATTATCTATCAACACATCTCATTTCTTCTCAAGCTCATGCTCATATTGTTCATTAAAAAGCTCATTGTCTTTCAGAAAGGGTGTATTTTGTTGCATCTAATCTTCATTACCCATAGGAAATCCTAACTCTTTAGCAAGATCTTCAATTTTTTTCAATGTCGTATTCCTCAACCTCTCAATGTCTTCCTTATCCCCTCTCATAAGAGTGCTAGCTCTTTATTTTGTCCTGAATTTCTTGCTATAGAACTTAGAAAACTTGTGTCTATCCTCATGAGATAGTAAGGAACAAATCTTCTCCAATTCACTTTGCATCATCTTCAATAGCCTCTTGTCTTCTTGCATTCAACACACCTTTTAGATCATCTAGAAATTGATCTTCTTTCACACTTAAGCCAATATAAAATGTCACCATTATTTCACTATAGCCTCTTCAATTGTAGCCTTGTCTTCATCATTTGCATCCAAAAACATTTCAACAATTTCCTTCAGCATACCAAACTCTATAATACCACTGAACAATGCATCTAACTTAATAGGGCTACACTTTTGGACTACAGGGGTCTTTTCAAATTTCTTAACTATTCCTTTTTATTTTTCCTTATCTTTAGATGATCTTTCTTCTTCTCTAGAATTAGAATTATTTTATCTTATTTGAAAAACAAAAGATTTCTTTTCCTTTTCTACTTCCTCTTCTTTGTCTATATCCACTACATTAAATTTATTTCTTTTTGTATCCGTCTCTTCTTGAGAGACTTGGGACCTTCTTTTCTAAACCAATTGGGTTCCTTCTTCTTCTTCATCTTCACAACTGATATTCTTTTCTCTGGTTGTTTTTCTTTCCTTCTCCTCTTGGGAGACTTGTTACACAGAGGTACTGGATGTACCTTTCTTCTTTGAATCACATGTTGGATTTTTTCTAGAGGGAGGGGTTCCAGAAGGCTTTGTGACAGTAGGTGATGTGAGAACTGAGGTCCTACATGACCTTCTTCACTTTTTTGGAGTCTCTGGAGGAGCAGACGTACCTTTGGATTTCTCCATAGGACCCTCAAGGTCACCAAACTCTCTCTCCAAATCAGCCTTCATCTTCTCAACCTTTTCTACAATGTCTTTTCTTTTCCTCTCTAGGTTTACTTGACTATTTTTCTCGGTACCATACCTTTCAAAAAATGTATCTCTAGGTTTTCTCAACACTATCTCTACAAGACTAGTGCATATAGACTCATCCACCTCATAAGGTAGTTCCAGAACCCAAACAGTTCTAGGTTCAATTGCTTCCATATAGCAGTAGTCTCTACTAACCATGAATGTTATGTCATTCTTCTATTTATCCACAACACTTTACAAAATCCTATATCTCTCTTGCATCCAAGATTGAATTTTTTTGAAGAATCCCCATAACATGGAGTTTTGGGATTCGAGGTTTGTAAACCTTCTCAAATGATCTCTTATTTGCATAACTACTAGAATACTATCATACCATATAATATTCTTTACACTAGACAACCCATTTATAAAGTTAAACAACAAAAAAATAACAAGAGTACCATATCAGAATGGGTACCTTGACTCTTTTGTCTTCTACAAGTTCTCCATTAACTATAGTCTCAGAAGCTCATACAAATCAATGTCTAAACCTTCCTTCACCATCTCGTGTGTTGTGTGTATTGCGGTGGTAGATACAATATTCTTTCTGTTTGTATAGAAGATCTTATAACCAATCATCATAGAAGCATACTTCATCATCAGATCATCAATGTAATTCACATTAGGGAAAAATTAACAAAATTTACTTTGGTAAGCTTCATTACCACCTCATTCTTCATTACCTTCAATGCTGAAATTGTTCCAATGGAGCACAAACTATTTACAACCCTAATTGCATCCTTGTTTATTATGTGTGACAAGTCCAACCACATGAATTTTTCATGTATTATGCTAAGCACATATTTTATCCACTCATATTCATGACAAAAATTGGGAAAATCATTCTACACATCCAATTTCTTCTCCATCAAGCTAGAGTACTCTGGTTTTAGTTTGAAATCATCTCCAGTTAGAACCTTTTCCCTAAAATTTTCCATCTTGAAGTGGTCATACTCTTTCATCTTCGTATGAATGTATTTATGAACATCCTTTATATGTATTACACCACTCGAAACCCTAGAAAATGCACCTTCAAGATCTACCTCAGATTTGAATGGGTGTTTCTTGAAATTAGGTCTTGGTCACTCAAGTACATCAATAACTTGAGGAGTATACATCTTGAACTTCTTTCAAACTAGGGTTTTGTAGGAAATTGATAAATACCTTTGGAATTCATCAATAGGGTTTCACACAATGCACCAAAATTTCTTCAACTCTCTTTTTCTCTGCTCTCCACTTCAAATGCTTGATCACAAGTGACCTAATGTGTATTAATTGTAGTAGATAAAGTTAGGTTGAAAATGTTGGTGTGAATATGTCTTGTACTTAGTAATTTACCTTTCTAGGGACTTAGGGGACTTATTCACATATTAAGCTTACTTAGGATATAATATTCCTTCTAAAAGTCTTAGTTGGCTTTTCTAGAACTTATCTTATTAGCTTCTAAAGTATGATTCCTAGGTAGTTAGATTGTTAGTTATCACATTTCATAGGATTAAGACACATGTCACAATCATGTTCAATCCTATTCCTCACTTTTCCTATATATAAGCAAGGTCATTATCATTTGTAACATACTTCATACCTCATCATCATTTTTGATGTCTCAATATCAAGCAAGCTCATATTCTTGCATACCCTCTTGTAGAAGGTTTTCATTATTTTTTGCAGGTGGTCTGGCGTATAGAGCTAATCTACAACTTTTACATGGTATCAAATCCAAGCCTTGCAAAACCATTCTTAGATATGAGGGTTGATCTATTTCTAGTGAGAGATTTAGGCTATTTTTAGTAAGGCTGAGTATGCTCTTTTCTTGGATCATATGATGACCTAGAGAATAAAAAAACTTGAAAGAAATACCAAATTTGGGGTCTTTCTTTGAGATTTTTTATTGCAGGTTAATTTTGGCACATGTTGGTAATTCGAGTTGACCATTGAGTCCAAGGTGTCTGAGAAAGTCAATATTGACTTTTATTTCATCAAAATCTAACATATTTTTCTAGATCTGCAAGGGTTTGAAATTGAGAGGTGGTTACCAGATTTAGGAGGTAGCTTATTTTTGGAGCACTTTGGGACAAAATCTACCCTCCCATTATGTCTAGAAGGCACAAAATCCCCCATTTTTATATAAAATACTTCATACTTTGAAGAATTTTTTTGGTGATTTTTTTTAAATTTTAGGTGACTATCTTAAATTTGACGGCCAAATGACCATCACAATGGAATGTGTTAAATTTGATGGTTAGACGGATATCATAATAGTGCTCAGCCCTATTTTCCAGCTTCTAGTCACATGGGGTCCGCCTGCCTACCCTTAGGGGCCTTATTTTTAGCCCCTCATGTCTTAATTGCGCAATTTTCTTAAAATCATCATAACTTTTGACTCAGGTATCAGATTTTTGAAAACGAGATATCGTTGGAAAGCTAGTTCTGAGCACTTCCTAGTGTTTTGGGTACACTTTATTACCAACAAAATTCAAATATCGCATTTGGAGCTTCAAGCTCATAAATTCTTGCCTGGATCTCCATTTTTTGTGATTTTTGTGGCATCTGAAAGGTATTAAGGAGCTCTATCTATGTGCATGTGCACTTTTTCTAGATTCAACACCATGTATTATTTATTCAGTATTTTTCACATTTTTCATTGACTAATTACTTGGACTTCCTAACTCTTGGAGAGGTTCTATTAGTTTGGGAAGGATTCATTTGCAATATACATCTTATTTGGGGGTTTCTAATTGCTATTGAAGGTTAATGTCTTTGTAATTTTGGAGATTTATCATAGTTCATTATGGGGTTTTCATTTGATCCTTCTCTGATTATATTTAGAAGGGGAAAATATAAACAATGTAGAGATGGCATCATAAAACATCTCCAATCACTTCATTTGTTGCCACATTTGTATAATCTTGTCCCCCCTCCAGGTACAGGTAGTAAGAAATTTGCTTGGAATTGCAAAAGGTATGATGTCTTAGGAGTTATTGCTATGCATGATGATGATGAAATTTTGAATGCTATTGATCATTTTGAGTGCCCTCATACTCTTTGGACTAAAATTTGGGAGATATATGGAGATCCTGATACTCCACCATTCCCAAATGATCCTATTTCAGATTGTCTTGTGCCTCTTCATTTTTTAGACATGATACCCTATGACTATACTACTATCTGAGAGTTTGAGGATTTGAAATACTTTGTGTCTTCAATGAGGATGTTGAGGGTTCTCCATATGCTCCTTCCCCATCAAAGTTAGTTGTTGTTCCTTCACCTTCATTAATTCATTGTGTAGAGTCATTGATTCAGGCTCCCATCATTCCTACTTAGTAGGAGCATTCATCTTTTGTTGGTGATTCATTGAGAAATTCTAGTAATTCATTACAATAGGTATCTAATTGTCTTCTTGATTGGGATTCATATTTATCAAACATTATATCCTTGTTTGTGGAGTCTCACATTTCAGATTCGAAGGACACATTTGAGGGGTTATCTCTCCTCTTTGATGATAGTAATTGCATAACTATTTCCAAAACATCTTTATCTTTAGATCTTGTTCAACATAATTTTCTACATATTATTAGTTTGTCACCTTCTTCCTTGATTGGGAATGTATCCAATTGGATTGTGGAAGCTTCATCTTTAATGGACAAGGAGACACATGAGCAATTTTCAAAGACATCATCACACATATTTATGATTATCTATTTTAATTCCTATCCAAAAAGGGAAGCATTCTTGCATTTGTACTTGGTTATGTTTCTTTCAAAAGGGAGACAAGTTCTTTGTTGAAATTGGATCATGTTTTGTCTTCAAAAACTTACCATTTTTTTAGGTGATTACACATTTTAGGGGGGCTACATAGTCTCTGTATTTCCCTCTTATGGGGGGAATATTGATTGTAATGTATATGTGTGATGGATCGTGTACTTAGGTGGTATCATGGAGTCCTCCATATTTCATCACTTGACTATTTTCATTTCTCTCTTTTGGGGAGGAGTTTTGTCCTACAGGGTTTTCTTCTTTTCTCCATTTGTGAGAGATTTTATTTGCATTTGTACATGGGTACCTAAAATGGCCTTGTAGTTGGGAACCATCTTTACATATTTTTTTGTATCATTTGCATAATAATCTTCTCCCTAAGTTGCACTTAAGGAGAGGGTGTTGGTGTGAATGTCTTGTACCTAGTAATTTACCTTGTTAGGGACTTAGGGGACTAATTCACATGTTAAGTATACTTAGGATATAAGATTCCTTCTAGAAGTCTTAGTTGGCTTTTCTAGAACTTATCTTATTAGCTTATAATGTATGATTCCTAGGTAGTTAGGTTGTTAGTTGCCAGATGTCATAAGATTAAGAGACATGTCACAATCATGTTCAATCCTATTCCTCACCTTTCCTATATAAGCAACAAGGTCACTATACTCATTTGTAACATACTTCATCCCTCATCATCATTTTTGATAGGTCTCAATATCAAGCAAGCTCATATTCTTGCATACCCTCTTGTAGAAAGTTTTCATTGTTTTTGGAGGTGGTCTTTGTTAGGAAAAGGTGTGTTGTACACCTTGCATAATGTATTTAATGTAATTATTCTTGGAGCCACTTTAGTGTTGCAGGCAACATTGGGACATAAGTTAAGTTGCTAAAAATGTAATTATTTAATATTGGGGAAAATAAATAAATAAAGTACCCAATATTAAATATGGGGACATGGTTTTGTAATCTCATGGTTTTAGTCACATGGTTTTGTGTAATACCACTTGGTGGTTTTATGGGAGCTTGTTTCTATAAAAGCAACCACATGGGTAGTTGTTTATGATGGTCAATTGGTAGGTTAGCTTTGGTTAGCATTTGTGAGGGTTTGAAGCATGGCATGGGATGTGTGGTTGCATGCTTGTTCACATGGATTGCTTGGAGAGGGCTTGTTGCTTCAATGGTGTTCATGGAGACTCTGAAGATGTATTGTAATCTTTATTGCTTGAATAATGCATGAGATGGATGCTTTTTTGGAGGTGGGTTTTTGTCTCTTGAGAATTTATATCTTGTGTCATATTTTCATGGGTATGTTATCTATTCTCTTGCATGTGGATTTTGAATACTTAGTTGCATAGATTTCACTTTTGGGTTATGTGGAAATTGTCTTTAAATGGCTGCAATTTTCCAACAAGTGGTATTCAAAGCCATGGTTGTGGTTGTATAACCCTTGGTTGAGAAATTTTTTGTTTAAGTTTGAATCTATGCATTGCATGAGAGAATAAAAGGCATGGAAAGATATGAGGGTATTGTGGGTTGTATATTGCAGATCTGAGGGTTTTGGGTTTGTTGTTTTGATGGGTTGTTTGCAGATTTGGGGTGTGAGAAATTTTGGGTGAAAAGGGTTTTTTGGCTATGTATTCAAATGGGGTTTTGTGGGGGAAAATTTACATAAGACCTCCTAGAACAAAATAGACCGCATAATTGGATATGGGTTGGCCGAGAGACAAATTTTGATACTCTGGCTATTCATTACTAAGTAAGAAAAATACAAAAAAAAATTTAGCCCGACTTGGTACATCTGACCATCTAGGGCATTCTTGAGGGAAAAATAATATTTCACAAATTAGCCATGAAAAATCATTCTTACAAAATATAAATAAACAAAAATTTAAAATAAAGCGAGGCCAGGATAAAGAGATTATTTGAGATTTTTTTTGAAAAATAATAAAATATAAATAAATAAATCTGAGGGGGGGTTGGCTCCCCACTCCCCTCTGGTCGTCGTACCCTGCAGGCGGAAGGGTGGCAGGCCTTGTTGGTAGGGTACTGCTGGCCAGCGGCTTAGCCGCTGGCGGGTACCCTGTCTGGCAGGTCCTGTTGGGCCCCGCCACACTAACCGTTGAACAACCTTTTTTTTAAAGGCTTTTTAAATTTTTTAAAAAAATTAATCCGCCATAAATCTACTTGTGAAAATATATAAGGCCGACCATTGGAAATTTTTCATATGCAAAATTTAATTGGATTTAAAATTTTTTTGGGTTCGCCACTAGGGGAGCGATGCCGCCTAGGTGGGGCTGTTGTCCCACCACTAGTGAGCCACTAGGGGTGGTGATTTTTTGCCTTATAGACAAATTGAGCGACTTTCTTCTAGGGGGCATAACTTTCGCCCAGGTGCTCCATTTTTTGACTTCTTGGACACGTTGGAAAGCTGACTTAGTGCTCTACATTGTGGTGACAATTATTTTCTAATATTTTATAGTTTTGATAGTGTTTTTGTAGCTGGAAGTCAAGTGTTTGTTTTGAGCTTCAAGAGGTGATATCGGGTGCATATGGAGTCAAATTTTGGACTTTGAATAGTCAACGAAAAGCTTGTTCAAAGAACTACATAGTGGATCAAGTTTGGAGTTATTTTGGCATGGTTTATTTGCTGTCTTCTTTATCTGAGTTGTTTATGGGTTACTTTTAGTATGGTGATACTATGAGTTTATGGATGATCGGATCTTGGAGATTTGATGTTGGATTCATTGTATGCTCAGTTATACATATCAGATTATTCTCTCATTTGGCATGGTTATCAATATATGATTGGATTTTTATGTTGCATTGTTGTATCTATAAGTTGTGCAATGTTGTAGGTGGTCTATACTTACATGTTGCATTTATGACTTGGACATGGGTTGTCTTTGCCCATAGATATTTCAGTGTTGATGAATGTTCAATTTTGGTGGCTTGGTTTAGTCACTTGGTTTTCTGGTTTTGTTGTCATGTTGAGGAGGTGAGATGGTATTACTAGGTACAGTCATGATAGGATACCTATGCAGTTGACTATGATTATGCAGCTATGTGGACACGGTTGGGTTGAATTGTTGGTACATTTGGTGGTGATCATGGTGTCATGGATGTTTCTTGAGCTTTAGATAATTTTGCATGTCATGATGGTTTATGCAAGTGCATTGTTGGTCATGTTGGATTAGTTCCTAATTATGGTTGTGGTGGTGTATCTTCTTGGTATGAGGATCATGGTTTTACTTTTCCTTTTGGGAGCTCTTGTTACATTTGAGTTCTTTGATTGTGTGAGGACCTTTTGCTTGATATTCATGAGTATATTGTTATCATGATGTCATGGATAACTTGATTGCAATTTTTAGTGGGAGCTTTTGACAGTGATGGATTGATGGTATTGGATATGTTTAAGATGGTTTGGCATTGAAGGTATCTTCTTGGCTTGGAGATTTTGGTTCTACTTGTTATGTTACTAACAATTCAGTTGTGTGTGTAGACATGGGTCATCTTCATGGAGAGGATGGTAGTAATGATGCCATGTGTGACTCGGTATCACAGTTTAGTGGGAGTTGTTGGAAGTAATGTGGATTCACCATTTGATAGTGGATGATCTTCTGTAGTGATTGTTGGTGTCATGGATGGACTCTTGGATTCTACTTTTATGTAGTGATGGTTCATTGGCATCTTTGGTTTCATTGACAGGGGATGGTTTGATTCATATTGATTACATATGTTATTTCTTGGTTAGAGTGTTATAGTATTATGCCATAGTTTACTCTTTATCACGTGTTAGAGTTTTGGCATGGTACGTTCTCTTGAGACCAGGATGTATGCATTGTTGTATGTGATCTTCTAGGAGGAGATGATGAGATCATGATGTCATGCTTATGTTCCTGATTCATGAGTGGAGTTTTGATATTGATCTTGTGTGGTTCTCTTGGTATTGGGTAAATCGATCATTTGCTTGATTACTTCATGATGGTGCTATGTTGCATTTGGAGTTTGGCATGGTTTGGTTGGTTATAGGTACTCATGGATACTCAGAGACATAGGTGAGGCTTGATTTCTCTTATGCTTTGATTCCTCATAGATCAAGCATAATTCGCCTATACCGATATTTTGTATTGATATCTCCGGGTGCGAACGAGGGAAATCTAATTATTTAACCATATTTTAGCTCGAAATTCATGTTCATGTTGTTTTACAAGTTGCATTGATGCTCAAAATGCAAACAACGATGCTATTTCAATAGTGTCTCCATATAGCGAGACCCAAGCAATTTGATACAACAATGCATATTTAATTGGCCAACATCGATTTAAATATAGTGATGCATATTTAAATTTGAAGTATCATGGATTGAAAATGGTGATGCTCACCTTCACTAGACTGATGCTTTTAAAGTTCAAATCATGACACACTCGTTTACAATGACGCCCATCAAAACGATGATGCAATTGTGCTCAATGGTCCTTCTATAGAGTGACACTCAAATTTGTTGGAATATGTGCCTCAATCCTTATTGACATGGAACTCTTGAAGGGAAAAGTCACTGTGACAGTGTTCATGTCTGGGTGACTAATAGTTCTAAAGCTCTTGAAATAATCCTATCGCTGTGATAGAGTTGATGTCTTGCCAAATGAAGTCTATCATTGTGACTCTCTGAGTTCGGCATGACCTTTTGGCAATCGGAAGAACTCTGGGCAACAGTTGATCCTATCGAAGCCAACACAGAGCTTGGGGAGATCTCAGTTGAGAAGGTAAGTCTCACGAACAAGGGTTTTCTCTTGGTCTTCATGGAGACTTAAAGACTTCTAAGATGAAGTCTTGGTGGACCGCATGGGTCTCGCCAACGTGAGGATTCTCGAGGTCTTCAAGTAGCACAAAAGATCTCATTGAGAAGTTCTAGCTAAAGTTATAAGTCAATCTCGAGAATTTCATTCGCTATCTTTAAAAGTTTCTGAGAAATGTCTTGGTGAAGGGCTTGAGTCTTGCCGACTCGGTAAGACACGATGGAGCTCGATGAAACGTCACGGCAAAAGTCTTGAATCTTGCCGATAGTAAGTCTTTGGTAAGACCTAGGGAGCTCAGAGAATGGTCACGATGATAGACATGAGTCTTGGCGACAGTGTGACTTTCGGTGGAAGTTCTGCTTCAATATGAGTCTCACCGAAGAGTGATAGTCATGCCGAGTGGCTCATGTCGGCATGACTTGAAGATTTCGACATAAGGTCTTGGCAACATCGGTATGTCTTGTCGATGGTTTCTCTGAATTTGATATGACTTGTTCCATTCGATATGAGTCTCTCCGATAAGGGAAACCTTTGCCGATAGAATCAATTTGGACATTGATGGTTTCATTATGACATGTAATAGTCATTATAGCATCTTTCTGACTCGTGGAAGCTATAGCGATACTGATAGAGAAACTTTATGGCATTGGGGAGACACTGTGAGTGTCTCACCAATATGCCAACAAAGTTGAACGCTCTTGACCAGCCTGACCATCCTATGTGGAGCTTCGTGGACCAATCACAGGAAGCAGTTTTCAAGCAAGATGACGGTTGATTTTATGCATTAGTTGCAACACTGGAAAAACAGCATGCAGGGAAAAATCAAGGCTCGAATGGAAACTGTCTATGATTGGAAATGGTGGATAAGGATGCATAGAAGACAAAATCTGAAGTGAATAATATTTAAATCAGATCGATTCTATTTTAAAAAAGATGTGATGAGTTTATCGAATTGGTGGACAGAGAGCTTTTGAGAGAGCTTTGAACCGTGGAAAGTAGTGGAAGCACAGGA
>VDFB02162634.1:0-11390 GCA_007258455.2 Sequoia sempervirens
AGTATTTCAACTTGGGACCATAGTTAAATTTGGATATATAAATGTGTGTGCCAAAGAAACAAAATGAAAAGAATAACATTTGGATCTATATCCTTGATATGTTTGAAGCTAAGTCTAGTCTAGGCTCAAGTTAATGGCTAAACTTTTGCAAATAATAATGCAACTTGGTTTGTCTAGTACATATGTGTTTAGTTTATTTGTTGTGTTATTAGTTGGATGATAGTTAAGGTGTCCACTACGAAATGGTAGATGATGGGGAGGTGATGTTGGAGTATTTGACACTTGAAATAATGTTGTAGATGCATTGAAAAGGTGTAGATGCATTGAAATTATAGACCTCTCATCCCCTAACAGATAGTTGATAGTTTTGATATTCATTTTTCTCATGAAAGGTGTTTAACAAGACAAAAATATACGCAAAATGGGGAAGCAAAATACTATATTGAAAATGCTTTAAAGGTTCCCGGCAAATGCAATTTGAATTCAAGATGACGATATGTGTGTGAGATGAAGTAGATGGCATCTTTGAGCCCTTTCCTATACTCAATGGATGCCCCATTTTATTTTGAACCCTTGCATCTGCTTCCTCTTGCTCTGCAATATATTTTGCTATTTTATGAGGTGATATAGGTATTCCATTTTTTTTGGACATGGTCTAATTCCCTTCCTAGTAGTCGCACACAAATGCGCTTTCACCCAACTATAGGAACTAGTGTATTTCTTTTCACACCCGGGGCATATCCAAACACATGTCCCCCCACATGAAATTTGCTCTACTATTTCTACATGTCTCCATAGCAGTGGAAGCCGGGTCAATTTTGAATGAGGGATTAGTATTGGTGATGGAAGTTGAACTGTCTGCCATGATAATTAGAAAGTACAAACCTTCAAGTAGCAATTTCTAATTTAAAAATTGTTAAGAAAAGTTTGATTAAATTAATTAAATAAATAATAAACTTATTATCTATAATTCAAAATTATAAATCTAAACATAAATTATAATTTTTTTAAATTATATAATTATAAAATATAATATATAATATATTTTATTAATAATTTAATTATATAAGATAATAAGACTATAAGTCTATAAGTAAAATTGTGAAATAAATTAATAATAATTAATAAGTTGTATAACTATAATATTATATTATTATGAAATCAGAAATATAATAGTATTAAATATGTAAATTTAAATTTTAAAATAGTAAATATAAAATTATATATCTTAATTATTATAAATTTATATAGTGGAATATGCAAAATAAATAAAAAGGAATCATATGTAATATATATTATATATTGATATGAAATATTTATCATTTAACAAATATTAAAAAATATATTAAGTTTTATTATATATAATAAATTTGGTTATTTATTAAATATAATATACAATATGAAATGTCTAAAACATTTAAAATCTAAATTTAAGACCATTTATATTATCATCATTTAGAAACAATTGGAAATAAAAGCAAAGACAAATCCTACTTTGATGCACATTTCCCTCTGAGATTAAGCATTTTTTCCCTGGTTTGTTTGAGTCATGCGTTAGAGATCTCTTGCGCCGTTGTTTCTCTTTGAGCCGTCGTTTGTGCATTTTCTTGTGAGCCATCATTTTTTTGTGTGAGTGAAAAAGAGTCAATTAAACATTGGAAAATGAAAACAAAAAACAAAACACTTTTGCAAATGAAAACACGCAAATTTTGCGTTTCTATTGGATATTTTTGTCCTAAAATCATGAAGTTTGATATAAAAAAGTCAAAAAATGGTCAAAAACGTGTTTGAAAAGCCACGTCGTCACCAAAAACAACTGGAATCGATTTTGAAAATTTGGAATCGAACCCACAAGTTGGAAAGTGATTCTTGTGTGATTCCCAACTAATTCGTACTTGTATCCGTGTTTGAAATGATTCATCTTTGGAAATGACGCCCTTAGCATAGCAATTCAACAACCTAGAGAAACACCTTAGCACAAGAATCATTACTCCAATTGTGCTGATCATCAAATAACATTCAATGAACTTCAAAGAAATGTTGCCACCCTAGCCCACCAATCACAAGCTAATAAACAACATAGTGAATACACAAAGTATTGGATAGAAAATTAATACTACGCATGTTCCACACTCTACGTAACAACCATGGGAGGGGCTTCTACACTACTTAGGGTGGCAAAAAAAGAACTCAATCCCCTACGCATATTTGAGTTGGTTGTCATAAAGGTTTAAATAGGTGCTTGATCAATTCCAACATTGGTGAGAAATTCTGCATCCAAATTTGATTTTTGACAACAATGCTTAAATAAAATGACATTAAAAGATTTGTATAAATCCCTTGTGTCCTCTAGAAAGTACCTATTCTTCTGGTTTAGATAATAATCCTTACACAATCCTTGAATCACCGCTGAAGAATCACCTTCCATCACTAAGTGCTTGCCTCCCATTGAGGAGGCTAAGGCAATACCAGCCATAACATCATCCCATTACACTTGAATATGTGTTCTACACCTAATAAATAGAGGCCCCCCTTTAACAAATAGGCCATATGTGCTTTGAATCATAATGCCAACCCCTTGCTCTACAATGGCTTTCCTTGGAAACCCCATCAAAATTAATCTTGGAAAACTCATCAGGGAGTTTCACCCAAGAAGCATCTTTTCTTGCTAATTGTTTGTTGATTACCCTATTAACAAGGGAGAAAGTGTGATGTCTATATTTTAATTAGAGGAGCCAACATTTTTAATATGCCGTCTATGGCTTCACCTATCTTATTGTTTCAATAGTTGTAATGTCCCCTCTCGGGGATATACCTGATTTTTGTCCAAAAATAAAAATTCCAACAATACAATTTATTTGCAAAGAGTATTCTATAAATAAACTACACAATTACAATATAATTTAGATAAAACCGTAATAAATTAGCATCAAGTATTATGATCATAGATAATCCCTATTGAAAACACCATATTTTAAATACATTTGGATCCATTTCATAACTTATTTCCAACAACCAACCATATTAGGAATTTGGTGGGAAAGCATGATAGGATGTCAGGAGCTTGTCCTCCTCAATCAAGCCCAAGGGCACAAAATGAGCCTTTGAGTCATTTGGCCCTTTGGCCCCAAGTATTGGCACATCCATCTTGGGGTTGTCGTACTCGATGAGGGAACCAATACTGCTACATCTCCTTATCACACATTTCACAGTGATTCCAAATATGATTGCTTGTTGGAAATCAAATAAATAATTACCAATATTTCTTGATGAATTAACAATTTAAATTAATAAATACCTTAAAGCTTCTTAATAAATTTATAAATAAATAAACAATAAATGCAACCACATTGCATACCAATCACTTTCCAATATTTAAATTGTTTCTCTTTTTTAATCAAAATTCTTATTCCAAATCAGACCTAATCGATGATCCAATAATGATCCAATGATGATCCTCTCCAATGGTTTGTTCTCCCCTTTATATCCTTCAATTAGAGGAAGTCACACCCCTTCATTAACATTGCCTTGCAAGAGTCACACCCTTTCAAGTTAAGTGATGCCTTTATTACTAATGTTGCCACTAATAATCCTTAATGAAACTTAGTTGGCCCTATTTTAAAATAAATTGCTTATTTAATTTCTTCTAATTCTAGTTGGTCCTTTAAATTAGTTGCTATTACTTTAACTCCTTAATATAGGTTGGCTGCCATTAAATCTAATAGCCCAATTTTATTTATTTATAAAGGCTGTGATTTATATTAATTAAGGGCCGCTAACCCTAGTTTAGCAGAGGCATGGCAATAGTAAACAACAATTTGTAATTTGTAATTTTGTAAATTTGCACCTAGGAAAATTTCCCATTAATTTACCCTTACCTTAGCTTTACAAGTTCGATGATGCAAAAACCTGCCACCTTCATCCTGATTTTCCCATGTGTCCCTGTTGTTTTGTGTTAGTGGAGGAATTTTTGTTGGGGATATGCATGCACTGCACTACTGTCTTGATAGATTCATACGCTTAGAATCTGCAGAAACGTTATTATTCCTGATTGCCTATGAAGGTAAAATCTTTTGTTGACTATTGGCAGATGAAAAATGACTCTACCTCCATTTATCCAATCAAACTACATTCCTTGAGACTCTCATGCTAGTTCTTTCACTCTCAAGTAAATTTTCTCATTCTTGCAACTCTTCTTGATCACTCTAGCTCATTCTTGGCTCTCTACCATTCTTTCTTGTTGCTACTAGCTTGCTACTTGGTCTCTATAGTATCTTCTTGTTTCAACACCATCGTCATTGCAAGTTCACAAAGCTTTACCTCCTTGGCGTGGTGGTGTCATCTTTCTCCTTCCTCTATCGGCCTTGACTGCTTATAACAATGAAGGTGATATTGTGTCTTTTCATTTACTTGCATTTTCATCTTGTAAAGTAGCATTTAGGTTGTCATTGGTCTCTACTATATTGTGCCATTGCTATTCTCTCCTTTATCACTTTTCTCCATATACTGCTTTATCCATGGGTGCGAGGGCACAAAATGGGTTTGACAAGGTAGACCTCAAGCCTGACAACACTTTTCACTCTTTCTGTATTGTAGGTACAAGTTCCTTTGCTTGGGCTATAGTTGGAGAAGTGTGGACCATGTGTGAGTTGTCTCTCTCTTTCTTTGTCATTTCATCATTAGATAGATTTATAGTATTCTTCTTGTTGTATTGCTTATTTTTGCATTTTCCTATTAGCTGTTATACTACAAAACTCTCCAATATCCAGGGTCATAGAAAGTAGACCTCAAGAGTTTTCTAGCGTCATTGAACCTCTGTTAAGTATAGGACACCAACCGTCCACACAGACTCGGTGTGACATGTTGAAGTCACGATTTCCACGTTAACGTCCTCGGGCGAGCTATCGATTTGTAGTTTGAGACCCTTGCGGTTTGCTGCGTGCACGGTTTCTAAAAGCTTACCCTATCATTAGTAGAAGAGAAATAGGGTCTTGCTCTCCCTTCCTTTTCAATCCATCTCTTCTTTCTTTACCTATTGATCAATCTGAGGTAGTTTAGGGTAGTTCATTCCTTGAGGCTCTCCCATGACCTGGAACCTTGAGGGTGATGAATCCCCCTACTCTGTACATTTTTGGTGAACTTGATGTGAAGTTCTTGTTTTCATTTCTTTGTGTTGGAAATCTTTCTCTCGTGTCTTGGGTGCATTATAGATTCATGTGTTGTGAAGTTTTATGAGCTTTATGACTTAATTATACAACCTCAGAGCACATGGTTAGAAGGATTTTGCAACATATAGGGATGGAATCTAAGGTCACCGGTCCGACCTTTGAGGAAGTAATTTCAAGGATGTCTATTGGATTCCCCAGCCTCTTTGGAGAAGCTTCCACACATGTTCCTACCCCTCCCGCTTCTCCTTTCACTTCATCTATGGAGGAAGATGATGCTCTTGAAGTCCCCTTAGAGAAAATTCTTTCCTTGGATAGAAGACTTAGGGAGTTTGAGAAGTATTTGGAGAAAGAAAAAACTCTTGCTAAAGCCGCTGCAGTTGTTAATAGATCGAGAGCTATGTTGGATAAGGACCAAAGAGGTCTACAATTTCTCTGCGGCTTTGCAAACATTGTGGACACTCACGTCTCGGCCTATAATTATAACCCAGGTGTCGCCCAATACTTTGGCTCTAAGATTGCTGAAAGACAACTAGAAGTCTCAATGCCTAAGGTGTCTGTATGAATGACCAAGACTGGACCTTCTATTAACACCACCTTTGGTCCTCAACCGACCCCCACTATTAAAGTAAGCAAGGTACGCTTGGGTTTCAGTTCCACCACTCCTAATTCTCTTGGCGCTAATCCTAGAGCCCATACTAGTCCCGATGGCGAGGTCTCTATTGGTATGGGGGCTAGTGGCTCTGGTGGTTCTGGTGGTGGTTCCACTGGTCTTGTTTCATCCTATGACCCTATCTTAAATGCTTTATTATAGAATATGGGATATATGCAAAACTAGTTGGAAAACCTTTCCACCTCTTCTTCTCAACCAATGTTTCAACCTTTCTTTCATCACAATCCTTTATCTATTGCTATTCTAAACACTCCTACCCCTCAGGGGATGGAGATTCCAAAATTTGGAAAGTATGGTGGTTGTGGAGACCCTCAGATGCTTGTTTCGACATGTAATGCTATGTGCACTGACTTCTTCCACCACGATGCTTTGATGGAAAATATTTTTTTGCGATCCCTTAAGGACACCACCCTTGAGTGGTATTGCAATTTTCCAAAAAATTTCTTCTTTTCGCTGATTAGTTGGTAAATCATTCATGAGGCAGTTCTAAGCTAACATTGGGCAAGATGGATTTCTTCTTAGTGTTTTTGAGAAGCAAGAGGTATTTCCCAAAAGAATAAATTCATAAGGCTAGTCGGCCTACTTATTATAAACAAAATATTGAATTCCTAGGGTCGGCCTCAAGAGGAGAGCAACGCCTAGACATGTATATATTGGAGAAAGAGTCTCCTCATTCAACATTCACATTCAGATTCAAATAAGCAGAAGTTCGCCTAAACAAGTAGAGATTCGCCTAACAAGCATAAATTTGCCAATAAGGAGATTGCTAATCAAAAGGAGTTTATTATTCTACTCAGAAATTTGCACTCTTACAATGCTGTTTTATACTGGTGTATTCTGCCTTTTATTGGCTCTCAAGTGCAACTCTTGCACTATTGTATCTGATCTATAATTGATTAAATTCCTGCTGGGTTTTTCCATTGAGTAGAAGGGTTTTCCCAGGATAATTTGTTGTGTCTTCTGTTCTGTGTTATGTTTCTTTTTGCTTTGCATATTTGATCTAAAAAAATTAACATGGTATCAGAGCAAGGTTCAGGAATATCCGATCAGATTTGACTAAGCAATTCATTGAACATTATTCCTACATCAAGAGCAGATCCTCAGCAGAAAAAGAGCAGCAGATAGAAAGACGTGTGGCATATTAGAGCAGATATATAAGGTGACAAGGAGCAGACCTCCAGTCTGATTTGGAGCAGAATTTGTTGTGGTTTTGGTGCAGTTCTCTCACCTATTTTAGAGCAGATCTAATTGCAGTCTTGGTGCTGATCTATAAGGCGAGTTTGGAGCAAATTTCGTAGTGTTTTTGGAGTAATCATTAAAGCAGTTTTGGAGCAGACTTGAGCAGACTTGTGTGCAGTATGTTTCAAACCTTTTTGAAGCTGAAATCGTTAAGAATATAAGCAGACTTTGAAGGTGTATTATTGCAGACCTAAGAAGCAGATTTAAGGGCAGAAATCATATTTCTTTTGAGCAGTTATATTGAAGATAAAGTTCAGATTTGAAAGTATTTATTGAATATCAAATTGCAGATCTGAGTGTAGGTTAAGTGAGTAGAAATTCAAAGCATATTTGTGTAGTGAGCAAATTTTGTTGAAGACCTTGAAGGGATCTAGGGCAGATCCAACATTCGTATTTTATACATAATTACGGTTGCTTTCGAATTTGAGTAGAAGACAATTCTTTAGGGCAGTTACTCGAAAAAAGAAGATGGTGACCGGTGTCAAGGTAGAAGATAGGCTTGATGGAGCTTCAAACTTCAACTCTTGGAAACCTAGTGTACTCATTGCCTTAGAAGAGAATGATCTTCTAGAATTCGTAGAAAATGACATGCCTAAGCCATCTGAAGACATAAAGAAAATTTAGTGGAAGAAAAATGGCACGAAGGCTAGAAAGATCATGATAGACTTTGTGATGGATCACCTAGTACCGATCATCTCCAAGATGAAGACAGCTAAAGAAATGTTTGATACTCTAAAAGGACTGTATGAGATCAACAATACCAGCAGAGCCCTTGCTCTGAGACAACAGCTCCATCATGTAAAAATGGCTAAAGAAGATTCAATCATTTCATTCTTTATGAAGATCTCTGATTTGAGAGATCAGTTGAGCACTATTGGGGATATAGTTGCAGATAGAGATCTTGTTATGTTGGCACTAAATGGTCTTCCCAATCTTGGGAGCCTTTTATTCAGAGCATCAATGGGAGATCCAAGTTGCCCAAGTTTGATCGCCTTCGGGCTGACTGTATTTAAGAAAAAACCAAATTGGCAGCAAGAGGAAATGGGCGAAACTCCCATAATGAAGAAAATCAAGTTCTTACTGCACATGCTACTAGAGAAAGAGGCAAAGGAAGAGAAGGAAAAAGAGGCACCTTCAAGAGAAATCGAGACAGAAAAACAGATTATGTTCCAAAATTGAAAATGAAGGATCTTTCTCATATTCAATGTTACAAATGTGACAAGTATGGACACTATGCCCGGGACTGTAAATTAAAGTTATCGCAACATGTTTCTACTGTAGAAATTGACGTAGAGACATCTCAGAAGGAGTCAAGTCATTCTAAAGTCAATTCAGAAGGATTCCTATTCATCTCCACTCTTTCAAGTAATGTACAATCTAACAATGATACTTGGTTGACAGATAGTGGTGCTTCACGTCACATTACAGGCTACAAAGAGCATCTTACAGACTTAGTAGAGAAAGAGTCTAATTTACAGGTTATAATTGGAGATGATATTAATTATGTTGTAAAGGGAGTTGGGGCCGCTTCCTTCCAACTAGACTTGGGTATCCCTCTTTCATTGAGTGATGTATTGTTCGTACCTAGGATCAAAAGGAACCTTGTCTCCATTTCAGCCTTGGAGGACAAAGGGTACAAGGTTGCCTTCTCTGAAGGAAAGGTTCTTGCATGGCCGAAGAACGCCAACATAAATTCAGCTCGCATGATTGGTATTCGTCAGGAGAACCTATACAGATTGTCATTACGACTAGTTACTTCGAAGAGGAGGAAACCTTCAGGAGATCTAAAGGATACTTCATGGAGGTGGAAATGACATTCAAAGGGAGTCTAACAAACCAACAGAGGCTACAAAGGATGTGGAAAATGACGCCCTCACTAAGAGGAAGTCACAACATCATTAAGATTTGTTGTAGTGTATATTTCTCTGAGACGGAGAAATATGAGGTGAAAGCCCTTGTAGTGTATATTTCTCTAAGATAGAAAAATATGAGGTGAAAGCCCTTGCAGTGTATATTTCTCTGAGACTGAGAAATATGAGGTGAAAGCCCTTGTAGTGTATATTTCTCTGAGACTGAGAAATTTGAGGTGAAAGCCCTTATACAAGATCACATCTCTGAGACTGTGTTGTGTTTTCCACAATTGGGTGTAGCCATTGTGGACGTCATGTTGAGAGAATCCATGACCAAACATTTGAGAATACCTCCCTAGCTAAGAGGGAGTGTTAGTGTTTTTTGAGTAGCTGCGGGAGGTATTTCCCAAAAGAATAGATTCGTAAACAAATTATTGAATTCCTAGGGTCGGCACAAGAGGAGAGCAACACCTAGACATGTATATATATTGGAGAAAGAGTCTCTTCATTCAACATTCACATACAGATTCAAATAAGCAGAAATTTGCCTAAACAAGCAGAGATTCGCCTAATAAGCAGAAGTTCGCCAATAAGGAGATTGCTAATCAAAAGGAGTTTATTATTCTGCTCAGAAATTTGCATTACTTACAGCGTTGTTTTATACTGGTGTATTCTTCCTTTTATTGGTTCTCAAGTGCAACTCTTGCACTATTGTATCTGATCTATAATTGATTAAATTCCTGCTGGGTTTTTTTCCCTTGAGTAGAAGGGTTTTCCCAGGATAATTTGTTGTGTCTTCTATTATGTGTTATGTTTCTTTCTGCTTTGCATATCTGATCTAAAAATTAACATACATCAATGATAATTGCAACCTCTTTTTAAAAAATTTAATTAACTTTTTTATTTAGTATTTTTAGCCATCCACACACCATCCCCAATTTTGGGAAAATAGTGCCATCCCATGCTAGAGACTATGAAAAACTGCTGGAAAGTAAAACATTTCAGCACTCCTAAATTATTTCAGCTAATGGGCCATGCAGAGAAAATCATTCTATGATTGAGATCAATATTAGAAAGAATGGTGTAATCGGTTATGGCCTTTAGAGACCAGCATCAATTTTAAATTCAGCACCAACACTAGCATTGGATCCTTAAGTGTCAGCTCCTATTGACAAGACAATCAAGCTGAGGTCTGATTAGATTACCATTAATAATTGTCAAAGCCTTGGTTTAATGTAATTAAAGGGAGACAAATTATGTTTTGTGTGTATATATATATATATATATATTTAAATACAAATTCATAATATATATATAATTTTCCATCCATATGATTTATGCTCTTATCTCACATTCTTCCTTCTTATATAGCCTTTTAATGCCTCTTCATAGCATCTAGTGATGGTAGATCTTAATAACTCTCTTCCCATGACTTTACCTCTTCCTTTATTATTTCAATACTTATAATGACTTATTTATGCATGAAATATGGTATTTAGGTTGTTTAACCTCCTTATGACCCATAGACAAGTCCAAAATCAATATAGAATAATGTACGACACCACAAAACCTCATGTTCATCTCTCTTGAATGCTTAACTCTCTTGTGCAGTATTGTTATGGACTCAGCAACACAAGAGAATATTATATGTGGAAGAGTGGTGATAATTCATGTACCACTATTATCTTGCTAATATTCACCACAAGCCTTAAAACATTGTCTTGTCCTTGAGATAACTTGGTGAAATAGCATCTTTTATGTGCATCAAAGGGGCCAATGAGGAATTCATTACCTCTTTAGTTATTCTCAGTCTGTATATGGGTTTATATATATGACACCCCTTTATTCTTCTATCCATCCTATTACGACAAATTTTCTAGAAGCTTCTCAATGTCCCAAATGCGTGAGGTATCTTCATCTTGACTTTGATTTTCTACAACTAAAACAACTCAAAGTTTTAGGACCAAATTGAAGACCAGATCAAAACTCTGTCAATATAGTAAGCAAGTTTCCGATCAAAAAAATTGAAAAACCAAATGAGAAGCAAGATTAGCCCTAGCGTTGGAAATGGCATTGCTAATTACAGTTTCAGAAAATAAAAATACAACTTTGCGTACAAGTATTGCCATTTTTGCATAAAATGGAATGCATCTTATATTGCGCTGAATATCAGGAAAGTTAAAATTGCCGAGCAACAAAGGTCCAAGGAAAGTCTCGTTTCCATAAGAGCTGGAAGGGTCCAAGAGGCATACTGTCTTCATTAGGATAGTTCTCAATTGTGCTTAATGAGGGGTAGCATATTCTTAAAAGACATCTAAACATCAGATTTGACCAGGAAGGGGGGGTTAGTTTTTGAGTTGATGAGGCTCAGAGATCAAATGCGAGAACATGCATAATAATACACCCAAGTTCCAGATGGAGCAACAAAGGACATACACCAATTGCCTAAGGTCGGCGATCCCA
>VDFB02162635.1:0-37329 GCA_007258455.2 Sequoia sempervirens
AAGCAGAATCTTCTAGACATCGTCATTGACATCCTTTGCCTCCAAGTAATCTCACAGCCCTTCTACATGCATCCTCGTCTCCTGTATAGGGCTTCAACATGGTGAGCCCGCACTCATAGACAACAATAAGGGTTCTACAACATCTTACTAGTATATGTGGTTTTCAACGCCTATGCAATCATAACCTTCACTTGCAAATTTGTATCAGAAAAGAAATTGAAATTGAAAATCTTATTTTCAAAAGCAATATTACCACTTCTATCACCTAGAAGTTACAGTACTTCACATTTTCATTGCAGTGTATATGCTGCAAACTAGTGCACTATTGCTAACAAATTCTCTTTTATGACTTGGATCCGCATAGAACAGTGGTCTTGAGCAATAGCTTGGTTCATCATCATCTAAGTGCATATATTCAATCTTAACAATAGCGACTTTTGGCACATACACTAGCATTCCATTGGGCATTATGCTAACCTTTTCAAAGGTGCACTTAGCTCATCCATATATGACACATCCACATGATCTTCATTATCAACGCTTTCACTTACTCACAGTGTCTTCAGAAGCCTCTCCATTATTATTTCAGTTATAATAGCTTCTTGCTTCTTCACATATATTTCTTAAACTGTGGTTGGCTTTACCATTAGTTGTTACTTCTACATGCTACTCCATGATTCAATCCTAGCCTTCAACCATGCACTTCCTAGCATGGTAAAGGAACTACTCCATGGGGAATGTTTTGACATGTTTCTCTACTAGCAACATCTTTACCCAAACTAAATCTTCTTTAAACAATTTATAACATAGAGGAGTCAAAAGCTTAAAGCTTCATCAATCAAAGAGAAGGTTGATACACAAACTGAATGATGTACAAATTAATAGCACCTTTCAAAAATACTTCAATTGCACATGTCCATGCTAGATCCTAACACTTTAGTTGAGCGTTCAACTCGGGTGTCTAGGCAGCAAATCACACGTGAATGCTTTGGTGCTAGTTAAGTCATCCTAATAACCACTCAAATAAGTACTAAGGAAACTCAACCCAAAATTCCTCATATAAATTGCTAGCAAATAATTCTTCCTTTCTCTATTTAAAAAATCTATACACCTTTTGGTGGCTCAGCTTCAACGAATCTTTATATTTTGTATGAAAAGCATCTACATATCTCACTACATGTTATTTCCCAAGATGTTACAACCAGTACAGAGGATCAAAAAAGGTCCCAGCAACAAAACCAAAATGTTAACCATTTTCTCTAACGATAAGATTTACACAAATATCATGGCTAACTCATTGTTGTAGCTCCTACACATTGGCTTCACAATCACATATCTCACCCAAAGTGTGTGAAGAGTTCATTACCTTCTTTTAGAGACTTCTATACTGAGCATAAGAAAATATAGATGACTGTAATCTACAGATTAAGAATTACATTTCTACAAAACTTTTAAACATAAAAACCAAGACATCCATTGAACCAGTTAGAGAACTATATTAGAACCAGATATGTTTCTTTCTATTCATCTTCTCTTCTTTTCCACTATCTTCATCGCACACCTATATTACAAATACAATGCAATTATGCAGGTATAAATAGGCATATTTTCCTTTCTCAAATATGCACCCTAAAGATATACATTCACAAAGTTATACACAAGAATAATACTTGGTCAAATATGCATGCTAGTATGAGTACATTTACAAATATGTGCACTTGGTACAGCTTGTTAAAAACCTGTGGGATTGGTCCACAATGGTGCCAACAGATAGCCTTTTTAGCAAATTAGTTTTCAAGGACATTCAGAATATGGCATACTGAAGGTATTGCCATGGGTTGTCTTCTGCCTTGGTGGTTGTCTGCAGTTTTTCAATAATGATTCATGTTGTAATCCTTTGTTTTCAATATTGATTTTGCACAAGTTGAATCGTACTATTTATTAATTGGCTACTGATTTTAAAGTTTGACACATAGGTAGTTTTCATTGATTCTCGCTATTTTATATGCAATTATTCCTTCACTATTGAGTATTGGGAATAGAGAATCTTTTGTCTATGCAGGGAAGTTTTCCTCCTGTTCTTTTGGTATTCCATAGTGTCACTCAACGAGTTTTTGTTTATCTATTTTTTCTTTTGGGTATTGGACTTGGAAATTGAACAGTTGCCTCTCCATAAGCCCATATTGAAGAGTTTCAGGTAACTGAGATTTTCAAGAAAACAAAAAATTCAATTCACTGTAATTGATTAAGCACTCATGAAGTATTTTACATTATTCCAAACATAATTCTGATTTAAATAATCTATGCAATATGACTTACAGTATCATGTGGAAACAGTATTCCAAGCAGAGCATTGATTTGTGTGTTAAAAATGCCATCACCCGCACCCCATGCTGCTGCCATGCCTAGTATATAGATTAAGCCTACTTGACTACTTCCATCGAAGCTGTTTGATAAACACAACAATCCAGAAAATAATAACTAAAAAGCTGAAATGATAAATGATAATGCTATCCTTAAAAGCATAAAAATCTCCGTTATAATCCTACAGATCACCTTGAATATCAAAATTTCAGAATACAAAAATCACCTGTGACTCAACCATAGTCGGAAAAGTACAATGGCTTGAAACAAAATCCCAATATTAGTAATAATGCTGATGGATAGCAGACCAGTTGTCAGGCGCCCAGCCACCAATGAAAACTCCATGAAATATCAAGTTCATGTGTTAGCAATGACAATAAACAATACAAATTAATTCCAGCGGTAAGCACATTAATTTCTGAACAAACAATATTGCACTCCTGTAAAAGAGCACACATTAATGTTCTTCAAAATCATATATTTTTCATAATTGGATACTCAAAAATGTTCAACAGAGGAGAATCATATTTTCACAAAATTAATTTCACAAGACAGTATAAAATGTAATCATTTTCAACCTCCTCCAGAATGTCAGATTGATCACTGTCGATTCCCTTTTTCGGAAGGGTTTCATATGTTAAACTACATGTAACTATCCCTTCCCAAGCATACAAGTGACCAAACCTTATTGGTTCTATTCCAACTGCAAAATTACCCATTTAAATAAAGTATGTGACAAAAACTTGGCAGCACAAGAAATAATATGATGGAACTGAAAATCAAAAACTAAAAAAAGGATTCATTCTGGCCATACTTACTGTTTGCGGTTCTCAGGTACAAGAGGTAAAGAACTCAACCTCAGGAAAGTATTAACCAAATATTTTCGGCATGAATAAACTGAAGCAGTATGCCAATGTAAACATTTTTCAAAATGTCATGCCCCCTTTTCCCCTCCAATGATATCCTTTCTTATTATTATTATTTAAAATTGTGTTTTTCAACACTATATATTATATATATAGTAAAATATAAATAAAATAAAGTGAAAATTCAAAATTTAAAGGTGGCACCAAATTTGGGTCCATGAGACCTATCCTTGGAGACGTATATTTACAAGTTACATCCTTCCCTCTGGGGCATGCAAGTTTGATGAATTTTCCTTCTTATTGAGATTTTGACTTTTTGAGCAATCGATCAAGGACAGAAACCCTTGATTTCTGATTGGCAGAGGTGAGGATGAAACCCCAAGCCTCTTTGAGCATTTCTGCTTCGGAAATTGCATGTGAGCTTAACCAGATACACTTGATTGCAGGAAAGAGGGGACAACTTTGGAGATATCTGCCCAGTTGTGAGCTGCCTTAGATCCTGTGCATAAACCCTTTCCTTCGGATCTTCTTTGGGAGCAGGCTGAAGTGAACTATAAGGTAAATCTGCATGCTAAGCCTTGCCACCACAAACCCCAATGCATTGCAGGAGATCTGATATATACAGGAGACTGTGTATCATTTAGAGGTGCTGAATTTGTTGATTTCACAGGGCATATTTGGAGATATCAGCACAGCATCCACACCTACATCCGCCACCCCATTCTGGATAGTTTGAGCTTAAGAAAAGCAGAAGTGAGGTGAATTCAGGTCAGGTGCAACCTCAAGGAGAAATTATGATCTGAAAGTGTTATCTATGCATTTATTAGGGCAGCCTGGTGGCACCTATGTTCAGGTTATCATATAAACCTCTACTGCTGTAAACTGAATTGAATCTGGTGTCATTTCAATATGTGACAGTATATACATATATTTATTTTGATTCAGATCTACAAAAATAAAATTCCAGTCTGTTGCCTACAAGGAGTTTAAATAGGAGTTACAACTGTTACAGTTTGTGATTGCATGTATAGGGTCTGATTAATGATCATAATTACCCAGTTCATAAGAGAACAAGAAATCAAATATAGCGAGTACAGCAACCCTATATCAGCACAGAATCAGTGTGAAGCAGCCGCCCTAGGTCATTACACAAAGGACCTTTTAAATGTGCTATTGGATGACAAAACAAATGGGCATTACTTCTTCCAAAAGAGATATTATTTGCTGATATATTTTCTTCCCTATTTACATTCTAGAATTTGAATTTGCAATCAAATTTTTATATCTTACTATTTTCACATTAGAAAGTGAATTTGGAGGAGAAATATGTTAGAAAACATTAAGGTACATAGTTTTTATATACAAACAGAACTGTCTTAATAAAATACAAGCATTAAAGAATCAACAAAGCAAATGGACAAATACCAACAGCCAAGGGAGAGATGGTGACCTACTAGTAACTAAATGATGGTTTCAGGAACAGAATTCACAGGATTGTTTTCTTCACATAAAGAAAATTAATGATCATTTAAATTTATTTATGCACTGTTCTAAACATTTTATTTTAGCCTTGTTAAAAGAACAAATTTTACTTAAAAATGGTTGAAGATGGAGGCGACGTGCAGGGTGTTGGGAGTCTGCAGCACCACGTGCTACGGCACGCAGGCCCTAGCCGCTGCCTCTGTGGCTTTATTATGCATGTTTCAGTGCTGGAAGGGGGTCTTTAGGTGCATTTGCTTGCTCATATTGTTGTGGGAATCGCCTGGTGTGGTTTTTGCTGTTGAGTGCAGGGTGTGGCGTTTGGCATTTGGGGTTTCTTCCTTTTGCTGTGCATTGGCTGAGGCGTGGAGGGTGATTTTGTTTTGTGGATGCTTTTTTATATTCTTCTCTCTTTGTTTGAGAAATAGCCTCACAGGGAGGCTCAAATCTCAATCAAAACGCACCATTTCGAGAGGTGTTGTTGGGAAATGATCCAAATTTATCCTTGCATGCAAACGCGGTGGATTTTTCAAACAAATCTTTGAGTGGAGAGGTCACATGGCAAAGCCGGGGCCCTCGTATCCCGAAAGTGAATGGGTTCCTAGAAAGGAGTCACAATCGTCCAGTTCTGGTGATTCAACCAAAGTCAATCAAGGAAGATGTTAATTACTTGGTTAATCATGCATTAATCTATAAGTTTATGGGGATCCGCGTTCCTCTCCCTTCTTTGGAATCATGGGCTCGCCGAACATGGAGCCCAGAGGATGAGATGGAGGTGATGATAGCGGCGAATAACTATTTTATGGTGGTGTTCAATTGTTTGCCAGCTAAAAATAAGGCCTTTGAGGGGGGGCCTTATTTCTTTAATCAGGTTGGTCTTTTCATCAAACCTTTGCATGTTGGCTTTAATCCAATAGAGGAGCTTCCGTCAAGAGTTCCTATTTGGGTGAGACTTCCTTGGTTCCCTCTAGAGTTCTAGAGGAATGACATTCTTCACATTATTGCCTTACTACTTGGCAAGCTAGTGGGCCCGTCCCAGCAAACTCTAGATAAAAAGGTTATATGTTTTGCTTGAATTTGCATTGAAATTGATTTAAATAAACCTTTACCAGATTCTATGGAAAATTCAGCTTGGCCCTTCTTCATGGATTCAACAATTAGACTACAAAGCTCTTCCTTTCTGCTATCGGATTTGTCATGAATATGGGTATTTACAGAGGAAGTGTCATAGGCTTGACTCAGCAGGGGTCCAATCTTGGATGCCTCCTCATCAAACATCAAAAGCTAACAAGGGGAAAGCTCCTATCTCGATGGAAGATGCAAATAAGGATGGTTTCATTCCAGTAAAGCCTCGCAACAAGGGCAAAGGACGAAAAAGCCCTTTGTAGGATAGTCAAGGTGAAGGGGTGTTTAATTGCTTTGATGCACTAGGTGATTTGGAGCTGCAAGAGGGTTTTCAAGAGGGGATGAATTTTGAATCTGGAAATCTAGGAATAATCTAGGAAGGTTCCAAGGAAGATGTTATTCTGGGCAGTCCTCAGGAGGGGTTTCTTGCATTACAGATGGATGCAGATTTGCCTCCTAGGATCTCTTGTGCTCTGGACACTATTGTAAATTCTGGGAAGGAAAAAGCTTCAATACTTGTTGAGTCTGCACCCCTGTTGGAAAAGGGTGATCTAGATACAAGCAAGGTGTGCAAATCCTTGCCCACGTTAGGATTGCAGCAAAAAATCCTAAAGAGGGGTGCTGCAGAGAAATCTTCTAAAGCATGACATAAGAAGGATCAAGAAAAGATTAAACTTATAGGAGAGACTTGTTGATGCGTGTTTTATGACACACCAAACATCAGAATAAAATGCCCAAAGACACCCTATCCTCTCTTGAAAAACCACCGCGTATGCTAAGATTGCGAGAAGATCATATGGCAATTCCAAGGTTCCTTATGTCAAGTATTGATGTGCGGATAAGCTCAATGGTTGTTGTGATATGCTGGTAACACAAAGGGACTTATGCTAGGCTTGTTCAATTCACAATGAAGGTCTAGACAATGAAGCTCTATTGTTTGGGTCTGGATCAAACAAACTAAAAAAAGGAGATAAAGGTTTAGAATTTCTAGTCTACTTCCTAAGAATTCAAGAGACGGTATTGACTTGGTGGAACCAATAACCACGCTTTGCTTCGCCACTCAACGACAACTACACAAAGGGGTGCAATCTTCAAGGGAATGTGCTTATGATTTTCATGCCATGAATAACTACCATCAAATTGAACAATATTTATCCGCAGAAGTTAAGCATCGACAAAGTAAGCTCAGCTAACTTTACGCATTGAATGAAAATCATCCATTCAAAGAAAGTATGAGCAAAAGTTTCACCATAAATCAATACTTATCATATCTTGCATTCATCTAACATACATGAAATAAAATCTAAACTATGATGAGGGATAAGAACCATGCCAACTCCAAAATAAGAGAAGTAATCACCATCAAAACAATGCATGCATTACTTATTACTTTGGCAGTCATACACAACAATTACTTATCTCAACATGTTTTGCAACATGCTCCCATGCTTTACAAATGAGGGGTGAGCTCAATTTATAGGCTCCCCAATTACAATTCAATGGCCAAGATTGATTTAGGATCAATGGCCGAGATTACAAAATAAAACCCTAATTAGGGCTTGCCATAACTAACTCCTTCTCGACCAATGAGAAAATTACATTCGAGGACACTTGTCCTTTTTGCTAAATATGAACCAACAGTAAAATAGAAAGTTGTTGCATGTTGATTTGGAATAATTTGATTGGTTGGAAGATGACGAGGGGCCACCTCAACGCGCTGGATGTCTTCCTTGGTCACTTTGGTCTTGTTCCATGTGCTTGCCTTAGAATATTTTCCTTGCCCATGACTCTGTCCTTTTTGTTTCTTCTAGCTTTGATCTTGGATGGAAATTTGTTTGGAATACTTTTCTTGTCACCATCTGATTCTGAGTGGAGGCTTGTCTTTAATTCTTCAAGAGATGAAATCCTTCAAGAAGTTGCCCTGATCGCTTCAATAGGTCTGGGATTGTAGATGAAATCCCCCCAAGATGTCCGAATATTCTTTTAAGTGCCTTGAATTTGGAGAAGAATGCCTATGTGCTCTTGCCACAATGGAGGAAATTGGAACTTTCTCTGTGAAGAATTTCCCATACTTAACCAAATTTTGGCTATTCAATTTCATTTTGTAACACCTTCATGTGGACTATTCAACATTTTGGCCAAGATTTCGGATAAACTTTGCCTGTGCATTTGTCTTCAATTCTGAGTCTGGCTTGTGCCATGTAGGGCGATTCCATCCTTGGTTAAGGATTTTATTCATTTCCTCTTTACTTTCCCTCTTTATTCTTCCTGTTTTCCTTCCAACACTAGTCAATTTTCTGAATCTCCCTCCCCAAGGTATCAACACTTAGCGAATTTTCTTATCCTCTCCTTGGGCGGACTTTACTTGTGTCTTGACATCTTCATTTTGTTCCTAGACGGACTTGACAGCAGTTTAGACATTCTTACTTGAGCTAAGTTGGACTTTGCATGTGCGTTGCCATTTCCTTGGCGGACTTCATATGAGCTTGGACGTTTTCTCACTTGGCCTAGGTCGGACTTTGCTCCTCTTGTGCCAAGTCGGACTTTGTCTTGGTTTGGACATTGTTCACTTTGAACAAAGTCGGACTTTATGATGCTCAAGACATTTTCTTTTCTACGCCATGGTCGGACTTTACTAGCTCTTGGACATGCTTGCTCAAGGAGATCGGACTTTCTAGCTTCTTGGACGTTGCTTGTTGAGGGGAGGTCGGACTTTACTTGTGCCTTTCCAATTTTTGAATTTTATACTTAGCCAATTTTTGCTTTGAGTTTCCTTGGCTGGGTGGACTTCACTAAGCCTTGGACATGTGCATGGCGGACTTTCAAAGTCTTTTTCCAACTTCATATTAGGGTGAAGAGATATGTCAGACTTTCATCTTTTCTTTCCATAATCCTTGATGTCTTGGACAGACTTCTTGTTAGTTTCCATTCCATTCCTCAACTCAAGGTAGGGTGGACTTGGTAATGGCCTTGACATGTGTCCAACGGATTCTTGGAGAGTTTCCATTTCTCCTTGGATCTCTCATACTCTTGCCATTTCTGCTGGGCGGGACTTGCAAAGTTTCTTTCCATTCTCCCTTCAGGGCTGGCAGACTTTCCAACTTCTTTTACAAGTGCAAGTCGGACTTGGAAAAGTTCTTTCCACTTCCATTTAGGCATGGTGGACTTCAAAGATGATTTTCCATTCTCATTCAAGAGCTGGGTGGACTTTCCTTGCTCTTTTCCATCTCCTCATCCAAGGTAAGGCGGACTTGCAAGAAGTTTTTCCATTTGCTTCTTTTCCAATGGCTGGCGGACTTGGAAGTTTTCCTTCCAACCATCTTCAAGAGCCCCTGCCATGATCTTGGGCGAATTTACTCAAACTTTCATTATCTCAGCCAAGAATCTTATGATTTTTTCATTGCCTCTTTCATCTAGAGGTCTGATTTTTATATGCTTTTCATTCTTTTTCCAGATTTTTACTTGTTTTCATCAGATTTTTGATTGATTTTTTATCCAATAGCCTGATTTTTTGGTTGCTTTTGATTGATTTTCTCAGATTTTCCCATGCCTTTTGAATTTTTAGATTTTTCATTGACTTTTTTGAAATTTTTCATGCTAGGATGAAAACATTAATCCCTTAATCAGTGGGTCCCGGGCACTTTCCAAAGATGGAAACCCTGCCAAAAATAGAAACTCGTCCAAAAAATAGCAACCTTCCAAAAATGGCCCCTAAAAAATAGGAAGTCCAAAATGGGCCAAAAGTGCCAAAAATAAAGTCCCTAAAAAATAGGGGTTCCAGAGTGGAAACCCCCAAAAGGTAGGAGGTGTCAGAATTGACTGAAACGACAGTCGATCTTCGTCCTTCAGGCCCTCTAAGCCTTCTGATGATGTTTGTGCATTGATTCGGGCTCAAATTCTTTACTTGGCTCGGGTGACCCCTCAAAAACTCCTCATTGTAAAAGAAACATGGTAATAAGCAGTTGTGACGCAGAGGCGAAAACCCAAAAAGCAAAAACAAAGGGTCCCCATTTGCAATGGGGCAATGTGTGAAAAGGTCACAACAAGACTATGATGGAATTTGGGTCAATCAAAACCATTGACTCACACTTTTCCAATCCTCATAAATGATTATCCTCTCTTGGAATGTAAGGGGCTTGAACAACAGCCCTAGACAAAAAGTTGTTCGAGAGCTAATCAAATCTCAATCGCTGGATATATAGTTTCTTCAAGAGACAAAGTTGTCTATGGATAATATGTGTAGTATGGCCACTAAATTGTGGTGGAAGTGTCAATGTCAATGCATTGGTGCTCAGGGCAATGCAGGGAGAGTTGCTTGTTTATGGAATCCATTGAAGATTTCTCCTCTATGGTGGCTCTCTAGCAAATCCTCCGTTTCCAGGGTTGCTTTGTGCCTAGAGAATGGTGAGATTATCATGTTCTCCAATGTCTATGCCTCGACCGACTCTTCTAGTAAAACTAGTTTACAGTCTCATATCCGCTATATCTGATCCTTAGCTCCCTTCTACCCTTGGATCTTGGTTGGGGATCTTAATGCTATTGCCATTTTGGAAGAGAAGAGGGGGGAAGTGGAAAGAATGGAGCCTTCCTCCATTCTTCTTAGAGAAAACATATTGCTATGAACCTGGTGGACATAAAGCCTAGTAATGGATCTTTCACATGGTGTAATAGGCGTTGTGGAAAAGATTCTATTTCAAAGAGGTTGGATATATTTTTGGTGTCTAGTTATTGGGTTAGCAACAACTGGGCATCCAGCTCTGAGATATTGGAGTGGTGGGGTTCAAATCACTGGCCTATCAAATTTTCAGCTACTTTAGTGGGGGCTAAAAAGAATCCTTCCTTCAAGTTCTAGTTAATGTGGCTGCAAGAACCCTAGTTATATGATCTTATGATTGGCTAGTGGAGCAAAGGTAGACCAACCTTTGGCACAGCAATATATTCCTTCGTCAAAAGGCTGCAATTTGTGAAGTTTCAACTTAAGAGGTGGAATAGAAATTGTTTTGGCAATATCTTCCAAGCTAAGTCGGATGCTCAGTCTCATTTGGACACCATCACCCGCCAAATCAGGGAATATGGCCTATTAGAGGTTTCCCTTAGAGAAGAGTCGAGTGCTTTGAAGGAGCTGGAGGAATGGGAGTTACAAGAGGAAATGTGTTGGAACCATAAGGCCTGGATTGATTGGCTTCAAGAAAGAGACAAAAAAATGCTTTCTTTTTTAATTCGGTCTAGGCTAGAAGGCATGGGAATATGATCTCTTCCCTTGTCTCTTCTCGTGGGGCTCAAGTAACCTCCTTAAGGGTCATTTCTAGAGAGGTTTCTTGGCACTACTCCTCTTTATTCATGGAGGACTCACCCTGTGTAGAAGAAGAGGAAAATCTTATCACGTCTTGCATCCCCTCTTTAGTTCCTTTGGAGGTGAATGAAGAACTAGTTACGCCTATTTCTCTAGAAGAATCACAGGTTATTGTGTTTTAGATGAAGAATGGGAAGGCCCCTAGACCTGACGGATTCCTAGCTTTCCAGGAGTATTGGGAGATCACAAAATTTGACCTGTTAGAGGTTGTCTAGGAATCCTAAAGGAACAAACAAATGTTGAAAGCTATGAATGCTACTTTCCTAGCCCTTATTCCCAAAAAAGAGGGGGCTAATTCTTTGAACTTGTTTAGACCCATTGCCCTCTGTAATGTGATCTATAAGACTATCTCTAAGTTAATTGTAGAGAGATTAAGCCTTGGATGAATAAGTTCATCTCTGAAGAGCAAGAAGGATATGTGTCAAGCAAACAAATAAAGAATGGGGTGGTCATTGTAGCTGAGGCCATTCATTCTATGGCGAATTCAAAAGATAAGGCAATGTTCATCAAATTAGACATGGCAAAAGCTTATGCTCAGGTTAAATGGTCTTTTCTGCAAAAGGTCCTCCTAAAGCTTGGGTTTAGTGGTGATTGGGTGAATTGGGTGATGAGTTGTGTATCTGTTGTCCCTAATTTTTGACTTGTTAAAAATTGGGATAACCTATCAAAATTTTAATAAAATTTGAAATTTTCTCTTTTAAGGCACGTTTTACGAGGTGCAAAAGTTAGAAAATTTCAGTTTTGGGTCTATAGTCCTTTTGGTTAACATTTTTCACTCACTCTTGTCCGTTTTCGTGAAATTCTGAGTCATTTTTAGTGTGTTTTTGGTCAATTTCGGGTTTTTGGGGCATCACTGCAAGTAGGGGTTTTGGTTTCTTATTACAAGTAAGTGATAGGAACTTTTTGCTCTTATTACAAGTTACTTTTTGTTTTAATTTTAAGTTATAGGAACTTTTTATATAACTTACAAGTGTAGGAACTTTTTGCTCACTTTACAAGTTACTTTTTAAAAGTTACTTGCAATATATTATAAAAGTCGATTTCACTTAAGACTTGTAATGAGCCCAAAAAGTTCCTATTTGAGTTAAGTGACTTGTAATGAGCTCAAAAAGGTCCGATTTCTTCTTTATTTCTTTTAAAGTCACTTGTAATGACTCCAAAAAGGTCCGATTTCATGAAAATTAACTTGTAAAGTGCCTTGAAAAGCCCGATTTGAGTTTTTAAGCTTGCAATGTGTCATAAAAAACCCGATTTCTGAAAAATGAACTTGTAATGGCCTTTTGAAAACCCGATTTCTCTTGTTGCAGGTCTGTTCCTCTTTATTTTTGTTGTTTCTCTTCATTTTAATGTCTTTAATCTCTGACTTTTTGGGACGCCATTGTGTGAGTTTGAGTTTGCATTTGATAGAAATGCTCTTTGGATGAAAAACACGTTTTCCTCTTCCAATAAAAGCGTTCTTTGCTGAAAACGTTTTTCTTCATATGCAAAACGCGTTTTGCCTTGTCTTTCATACGCCATTCATTTCTCCTTCCATCTCATACGCCTTCACTAAAAACGTCTTTCATTCACTAAAAACGTGTTTCACATTTTCATTTCATGCCCTACGCCATTCAAGTAATGTCGTTTATTTCATAAATAAAAACGTTCTTTGCTGGAACATTATTCATTTCATTCAAAATGCCTCTCATTTTCAGCATTTTTCATTCATTGAAAATGCCCTTTGTTGAAGCACATTTTCAGCTATCTCCCTCATTCAAACTTTTTTAAATTTTTTTTTATGTCAAGTGCCTTTCATTGCTAAAAACGTTTTCCATTCCATTTTCATTCGCCCGTCATTCATTCCATTTCATTTTCATTTGCCTCATTTCACCTCATTCATATTTCTCCATCATCTCATTTCCATTTTCTTCAGAAAAAAGAAAGAAAAATGATGCCCTTGGCTGCAAATCGGGATTTTATAAACCAACTGCAAGTAGGAAGTTTTGGTCAAAAGTGCAAGTAAAAGTTTTAAAAATAAACTTGCAATGACCTCTCATTTTTCCTACCTTGCACTTTTTACTTGCAATGGCTTCCAAAAATCCCGATTACACTATGCACTTGTATGTAGTTTCCAAAACCCGAAATTCACTTGTGAGCCCATTTTTGCATCAATTTATCCCTTCCCTTGTCAGTCTTGTTTACACACATGATCTATCAAACCAACAAATCAAGGCATGGGCATTGTTTTATAACAATTTCATCTTGAATAAGGTGTTATGGGTTCTTCATCAGTGAACAAAAGAAGAAGAGATACAACAGTAATTCATGGGGCAGCCCGAAGGTCAATAATCCTCATGAAACCATCTAGGGACAAAGTAAATCAAGCATGGAAAAAGAACGCAACGAAGAGAAGAACTTCCTTCCTAAAGAAATGGTACTACTCCAAGCCTGTGATAAGGTTGAAGTTCGCCAAGGACACAAAGATCATTAAGAATGCAAATTCCCGTTCCAAGTTTGAGATGTCTTCACCAATCCTAAATACTTCAAGTTCTAAAATCCTGAAGCAGCATGAAGATCATCGCAGATGAAGGATGATGTAGTTAGAGTCGTGTCTTGGACACTTAGAATAATTTCAATTATGCATTTGTAATTTTGTTTTGACAAATTACATGTAAAGTCAGAAATTGTAATGGCAAGTGGCCATGCTACTCGCATTATTGAAGATTGTAATTACATGTAATCAAAGTTACAAGTCAAATTACAATAGGACTTGTAATTTGGAATAAGTCAATTACAAGTAGTTGGTGGTTGAGAGAATTTCTCAAGTTAGTTGGGATCCTCCCACCTTTTTCTCATGACCTCTCTCCTATAAATACTTGAGAGGGTCCTTTGTAATCTTTATCTTTTTGGCAAGCAAGAAAATTCTGCAGAATTTTGTACTCATAAAGACTTTGAGCTTTATAGTTATAAGTTGTTATTTTTCAAGTAATATCAAAGAGTTGGAAATTTCAAACTTTGTGTTGAAGTCCTACTTTGCATCCATTGTGTTCTTATGTCATTTTGGAGCATTACTTTG
Source organism: Sequoia sempervirens (assembly GCA_007258455.2). Lineage (NCBI taxonomy): Eukaryota > Viridiplantae > Streptophyta > Pinopsida > Cupressales > Cupressaceae > Sequoia > Sequoia sempervirens. The sequence goes on from VDFB02162635.1 coordinate 14,243, forward strand.
TGATTATTTGGAGATTGTGGAAAATTGCTAAGGAGAGCTTCAATTGAAATATTTGCAGACTTTGTGCTGTGAATGTTGAAGGTTGAATTCATAATTTGAATTTAGAAATAAGAAGAATTGCAAGTCTTTGTGCTCGTAATAATTCTCATTTGTAGTAATTAATAGATACATCATACTTGCAGACTTTGTGCTGTCTTGTGTTGTATATTGTCATTAGATTATCTTTCAAAAGGGTAGATAGGATCTCAGATTTTCAAGACTTTGTGCTTGAAATTGTTTTCCCGTCCCGAAGGAAGTGACGGAAGTCTTTGAGCTTTCAGGAAACTTCATTTCCTTTCTCTTGATTTTATTGCAAGCTGCTGTAAAGTTTATTTAAAAGTTAATGTTACTTTTCTGAAAAGAGAAAAGGATTTAATCTTTCCTGAAACAAGAGGAAAGGTTATCGTTCCACCCATATTTGTTTTAGTTAGTAGGAAAGGGGGAGCCTTCCCTTAATTAGGAGAGTTTTATCTCACACACTTTGGCTGAAACCACCATTTTGCTAAACCTCACAAGTTTACAAAATATTCAAAAAGATCAACAACTTCCTACTTTGTTATTGTCAATGGGGAGCCATCCGAGTTGTTTGGTGCCTCTTGTGGTCTCCGTCAGGGAGGCCCTTTGTCGCCCTATTTGTTTATTCTTTTAGCAAAGGGTTTGGGAAGAAGTATTAAGTATCATGTTAGGAAAGGTGATATACAGGGGTGGAGTTGGGGCAATGGCCTACCTCCTTAGTCTCATTTGCAATTTGTAGATGATACCACTTTGATGGGTGTAGCTAAAATCAAAGAGGCTACTAACATTAGGCGGGCTTTAGACACCTATCTTGTAGCCTCAGGACAAAAGATCAATGAAGAAAAATCCTCCATTTTTTTCTTCAATAACCCCCCCCCCCCCCCCCTTATTCAACATCGAATTGCTCGCATTCCTAGATTTCAAATTGGAGCTCTCCCACTAGTGTATTGTCTTGGTATTCCTCTCTTAGCTAGATCACTTTCGAGGGGAACTTGGCAAAAGGTGCTTGATAAAGTCCGTGAATGGGTTAGCCATTGGGCCCATCGATGGCTCTCCTTTGTTGGGAGAGTTTTGTTGTTGAAACAGTGATTCAAGCTCTTCCCATTTACAGGTGTATGGTCCAGACAACTCCTACAAGCTTCAATAAGGACCTGGATGCTTTGGCAAGGCAATTCTTATGCGTTGGAAATTTGGCTTCATCAAAGTGGAGTTTGGTAAAGTGGGAGACTATATGTAGATCTTTGTAGGAGGGTGGTCTAGTTTTGTGATAGGCTAGCCTTTTTGGCCAGGCCTTGGCTGCTAAGCTTTATTGGAGGTGGTGCATTAATTAGGATTTTGCCTGGGCTAAGATTCTCACAGCTAAGTATTTGAGGGGAGTGGCGAATGAGGATGTGCCAAGAAGTTGCCCAATGGGCAAGGGTTCTATGATTTGGGACACTCTCAAAAGGGTGCTAAACTAATTAAGCGGGGCCTATTTTGGATATGTAATAGGGGGCAGAAGCTCTTTTCTGGTCTGATTCTTGGGATGGATTCCCCCCTATTCTTTCCATGTAACCACATTTACAAAATCTTTGTAATAGTCTCATTGAGGCTAGGCGGGTTAAGGTGGACTACAAAGTTGCTCAGAATCTGGGATTGGAGGTGGTTTACGGATGGAAGGATCCATCATAATGGCCACTTGGGGGTTCTGTTGAGGACTGCACAGATTTAAAAAAGATTTTGGTAGGTAGAGTGTGCAATTCTTTGAGAGGGAGTGACACTCTTGCATGGAGCCCAAATCCTACAAGAGTTTATGTAGTGGCTTTTGGTTATCAGGAGTTGAACTTCCAAAAATATGGAGGAGCTGAAGTCACACGGTGGAAGAACGTGTGGAACAAGTTTGCTTGGCCTAAATGCAATTTCTTCATATGGTTGGTTGTCTAGAATAGGTGTCTTACTTGGGACAATCTTCAGAAGAGAGGATTCTAAGGTCCTTCTATTTGTGTTCTTTGTAGTAATGGTGAGGAGAGCTCCTCTCATTTGTTCTTTCAGTGTTCCTTTTCTAGAGACATTTGGCACCTTTGGTGGGGAGTCTGGAAGTAGGCTTGTGTTCATGCCTCTTCTATGGTTGAATTCTGGAGAAGCTTGGGCAGGCTTCCAGAAAAGGCCTTCTTTTTTCAGGTGGCATGGAGCATTGGCCCCATGTTTATCCTTTGGTAGCTATGGCCGGAAAGAAATCAAATAATTTTTCAAGGGAAAAGACTAGTGGTTCAGCAGATTTGGTAGCACATCATGGGCATGATTCATGAGACGGTGTATGCAAAGTGTGAGGTTTCTTTACCCTTGGAATCTGAAGAGGAAGCTTTGATGAAGAGGCTAGGTTTTTATGAGAAAGGTCTAAAATCTCCATTGGTAAAGGGGAGTCAACAACCCAGAAGGAAAACCCAGAGAGGTGGGAAATGGTCTCCACCTCCTTGTGGAGTTTTGAAGATTAATACTAATGGCTCATCTAGGGGAAACCCTGGGCATGTTGGAGTGGGAGGAGTTGGGAAGGGCTGTTTAGGAGTTGTTTTTTTCTTCTTTTCATCTATAAGGGACATCATACTAACAACCTGATGGAAGGTCTTGCTATCCTCATAGCTCTTGAAAGGACCTGTGCTCTGGGCTGGCATAGGATTGTGTGTGAGTCTAACTCTCAGATTGTGATTACCATGTTGCATAATCAAAAGTTGGATGGAGTCAATTGGCAACTGGCTTCAATGGTTCGGAAAATTCTTCGGCTAAGTGAGATGATGGATGGAACTTCTTTTGTCCACATTTCGAGGGAGTGGAATGGCATGGCTGATTGCTTGGCCAAGTGGGCTTCTAAGCAATTGGGGGATTGGAAGGTTGACAAACGGGAGCAATTATCTCGACTTCAACTAGAGACTTTGGATAGGCTGATTTTAGAGGATGGCTGCTTAATGGTTTGATGTGGATGGCTTGCTTTTGTTCTTTTGTGGGGTGTGGTTGCGGTGTTGCTGGTCGGGATTTGGGCCCCTGGCCTGGCCTTGCAGTTGATTCCTATTCTTGATTGTATTTATTTTCTGATGATCTAATAAATTTTTACCCTCTTTATTCAAAAAAAAAGAAATTACTTAAAAAACAAATTGAAATCTTAAAGAAATTGATTAAACCACTTGAATATGAAGCTCTTCAAAAGCAAATTGAGGAGCCCAAAAAAAGAATAGAGGGAGAAAAAAGGCAAGAAAGAAAGATTGAAAAGTTTATATCGTATATTCAAAGAGGTATTAAACTTGCAATAGTAAAAAGAATCACAATATAACATCAGATAAAGGGTTAACCAAGAAGGTCAAGGAAATATTGAGATTTAAAAGCATTATCAATCATTTTTCTCTCAAATCATGTGCTTAAAGAAGGACAGGACTATCAGAAACAAGAAAATTTTAAAAGCATTGATGCAGAAGTAAGAAATAGGTTTGAAGAAGTTGTAAGCAAGAAGATCAAGGGAGCATTGAACTCATATGAAAGGAATGAAGAAATAAGATAACCAATCCAAACCAGCATTGCAACTTAAGCTTGAAAAAGTGGGAGAAATAGAACAAGAACAAAAACAAATTCAAATATAATTTGATAAGCTTCATGTTAGGATTAGTGAGAAGCAGATGAGATTAGAATTCATGTTTTTCAACATACAAGAGAGGGAAGATTCTTGTAATGCAATAACTACAAGGATTTAGGATTATTAACGCTGTTGAAAGAATTTATCTGTGAGTGTTGAATCATATCTGCATTCTCATTGTGAAAGCCAACTAGATATCTTCATTGCTATAACTATAAGAGTTGGCAGAAAAGACACTATCATACAAGAGTATGGAGAAAAATACACAATAATGCCATGGGAAATGACATCTTGTTGAAAATCAACAATGTGAATGGAAATAATATCACTGAAATATTTTCTAATTTCTTTATGTTGTAATCAATTGGTCAAGGTTCTTCTTAAATCTTAGATCCATATACATGTATGCAATTTTTCCTGTTCTATGAGCTCAGTACTCTTCATCCAACACAGTGCTAATAAGGAATTTGTTTCCTATAACTAAATATCAGAGTAGTTACTGGAACCTGCCTATATGACCTCTTAAAATTTTCAGCAAAACAGAATATCTCTTACAACTCTGATTATTAAACTATATATTAAATAAGGTTACTTGGAAATTAAAAACAAACATAAGATATACTTATAGGACTCCAAGTTTCAATCTGTTTACAAGGACATGAGTGTAACCCTGTTTCCCAGCTTGAACTCTGTTTGGTATTCTATGAAAAAAGATAGAAAATAGCCACCATAGTTAGAAATTAGAACAGCTCATCTTGAATGAAAATGTCCCCCGTTAAATGTTGAAAAACAAAGGAAGTCAATCATTTCTCTTAATACTTAATAGCAACATATTATGTCTCCCAAAAATGAAAGTTAAATAGATGAAGGTTAAATGCAGAAAATACCATAAAAATGAGCATCGTGTTTGCCCTTTGTCAAAGGGCTGCAAATATTGAAAAAAGTACCACAACATATTTTTACAACCACGCTTTTTGTGGGGTAAACATGGCCCACTTACAATTGCATCAGCAGCTCCAAAAATGGCCATAGCACCTCCAACTCCTGCTACACCAATTGCAGGTTCGACTACAAACTTTGTAAACTCTGCCCTAAAATTGCAAAACAACAAAGCCGCAAATGGTAATCAATCTAAGTTGACAGTAAAATGACAAGCTCCAATAATGGACAATTATTTGTTGTAGGGGAAGCAAATATTCACGAAGATTCTAACAGATACATACCATACAAATGCTTGTTCAAGGCCTGAGTATGCAAGCAGAGGGATTAATAATAGCATCCTTTTGTCAAGTAGAGGAACAAAGGTCGCCTTTAGTAGATTTCCGAAAGAAGCTTGTGAAGAATTTTCATGGTGTATGCCAAGCCCTGCTTTTGACCTGCTTTGTTTACTTAAGAATAATGCTAAAATGGTTCCCAATGTCATGCTTCCGAGAAATACTGCAAACAGCAATGTAGTGCCTGAGCTACTTGTGGGTCCCTGCAATGATAAGTATAACATAGGATTTCAAAACAACTGATATGTGTGCACTTGAAGAAACAAGACACAGATAAGTACCCATGGACCACCTTATTAAAAATAAGAACAATAGATATGAGATAAGAGCACTCACCGTTCCAGTCTTGAGCACAAGAAGTGAAAGTAGGTTACCAATAACCTACAAAGAAAACAGAAGCAATTAGATTATATGAATTACAAAAATGATTGTGAATGTCTCTATTTCTCTTACATACACACATGCAGACCCCTCATTCTTTGACTGAAATTTAAGATGAAGAATTTGTGTTTCAGACAAACCTGAGTACTAGCAAATGCTCCCCAAAATTCCCCATTGAAGTTCCCAAGAACTGTGCCTTCAGGAAGGTTACATTCACTTGCATGGCTCCTTGCAGCAGAAGTAAGGTATGTTCCCTGTAAAAAAAAGGAGAGTCATGATCATGCTTAACAATATCATATTTTATCTCAATTATCTATTTTTTATTTATTTTGTGTTGCAATTAAAATAGATTATATATCATGAGTGGGGTGTAATGGTTAAAAATTAAAACATAGAGCTCTCACAAAGGAGACCAAAGTTAAAATCCCCACCCGCATTATGGAAAATCACTCCTAGAGGAGATGTATCCCCATCCATGGGGGCTACGATAATGATGCATCCCCATCCATGGGGGCTACGATAATGCAGTTTAAGTTGTAAGCAGAAATAGTGCCACAACAGAATAATGCAGTTTAAGTTGTGAACACAAATAGTGTCATCCCCAGGCTGGGGCAAAGTGATTCCCCAAGCATCCTAAGCAAGCAAACAAAATTATACATGAAAGAGCACCCCTACCTCTGCCACCCATATTATAGAAGCTGTAAATCCAAGATACAGAGACGCTGGCACCATAGTACACCTGTTATAAGCAACACCAGAATTAGAAAAAATTGCCACCTGCTAGCAAGCTCTACTATAATCTGTATATTTTATTTGCATCTCTACAGCCACTTGTACTTCACAGGAGGGTCCTTCCATACTCAGCTAAACCAAGTTGCAACTAATCAAGCTAGTCCAATTGCAAGAATGCAAGCTTAGTGAATTGCAGCTATTCAAGCAATTCAAACAGGAATGGACTTTGATTATGAAAGTTAAATTCAATTGTTTCCATAAGCGAGTTCTTTGTCTATTTGGGGTGGGATATCAGCTTTTCGAGATTTGAAATTTTACCTGTGAACCCTGTTGTTTGATTTATGTAACTTAGTTGTTCCATTAAATAATATGAGATGTATAGTAACAATCTATATTGGCCATTTCCTTACATTTTCATAATTACTACCTAATTACAACAAACTACTTCATGGCCCTAACCGTTTGTTTTCCTAATTCTTTGTCACAGAAATTAATTTTGAAGTATGTGCACACCCACCATTCACCAAATTGGGTCTATTAAAAAAGCACTTAGTAAAAATATTCAAAAGCATTTATTAGAAATATTCATTAGCAGTGTTTAGTGCCGAGAAACGTTCATGAAGCTGCTTACAATAGGCCTAATGATTGTAAACAAAGTTAGTAGGTTCAAAAGCATACCATATTGGGTACAGATTGGCTGCAATGAATAACCAGTAGCCTGAAGTCCCAAGAACAAGTGAATTCTTTGAACCGAGCCTTCTAACTACAGGTGTTGCTATAAATGAGCATATAGTGAATGATGTATAAAGAATACCCAATGACGTAGTTCCTAAATTTCCATCCTGCAATCCAAAATCAAGAAGTTCTAAAACAAAATTACAGAAACAGATCAAATTATCACCAAAAGTAATAGCCCACTAATTTTCTTTCGGACAAAGGGCGACCCGCTAAATTTTTATGATCAAATTATCATGAATGAATAATAACACACTACTTTTTTCTACGGCACAGGACAATACTATCACACCAAAATTGACAAAAGATTATGCAACTTTCAAGCAAAATTGAAAAAGAAAAAGAAAAACCCTCACAGAATGTAAAGAGCTTTGCAAATTCTGAGCTGCAGAATAAGCCAAGAATACAAAGAGAAATGTAAAGCTCAGAACATGAAGGTCCCTCAGATGACGGCTGGAGGTCTTCGAATGAAAATTGAGCCTCTGAAGCTCTGCAACATTCCCGTCAGCAGACGTAGACGAGTCTGTTAAAAGAGGAAGGCTCTCAGGGGTCATATCTATAATAGATTTGGTAGTCATTCGAACTAATCATCAAATGGGTATTGCCTTAAATCCTCGATATTTTCAGCCCAAAATGTTTTTGCATAGTTATCCACGAACAGAAGCAGACAGGTGAAAAACGTTAACCAGCGACGGCCTGTTTCTTATTTATTCATGTTTTGACCTATATCCTGTATATTCTGTGGATTGTTGTGATGGATTTGGCTCTTAAATTTAGCTTTTTAAATGAGAATCCATTCACATAGATCAAGTATAAGCGATGATGATGGAATGTGTCATCATTCATTAAGTTATAAATTGTTGGAGCCACAGAGGTCTAAATTTCATGGCCGTATGGACGTATTTAGTGATTTTAAGTTAATTAGGAGCAAACGGCCTATCAAATTCCACCTTTATCCTCCTCCAATAATAAAAAGACATCAGTAACGTTCCAGAGAAACTTCCAATGATGAAGTGGGGCGCCCATCACTTTAATATTTAATGACCATCACCACCTTCCAATAGAAATTTTGATGACGTAAATATTAAATTCAAATGCGCGTCTGTGGATAAAATTTCTCGCAATAACTTGAAAATTGGAACTCTTCAACCATTCCTTGCATATCTCGAAGACTTTTACTGTATAATAATAATAATAACAGAGTCCTCGCATAACTTGGAAAACTTTACTCTTAGTTGTTTTATCGTATAATCTACTTTTCCTTTGAAAGCAATTTGTTTCTACCAGTCAACTCAGTCAGTCTACGTGAACTAACAGAATGGTTTTGATATTAAAAATTAGTGGTCTATGTTTAGATCTCTAGTTTTCACTAAATTTAATAATATTACATTGATATTTGTGTTGAGCAAAAATTTAGTTGAGATTTTATAATGTCTATGCATTTACTAATTTTGATAATTTAAGGTTAAAAATTGTTGTATAGAATTTGTAAATGTTTTCAAAGAAAAATAATGTGTATTTATTATTAAGTTTTTGGATTACGTTTATGATTTAATATAAGGTAGAGGATAAAAATATTTTTTTTAAAATTCGAAGAGAGATAATGATATGACACAAAAAATAAGAAATAAGGGGAAGACAAATAGAAAATTGTTTTATAGAAAATAAAAAGTTGTTAATGTTTATGATTTTAAGGCTTTCGTTGGCGGCGATGATAATGAAATGATGTTTGTCACATTGTGTAAAGGTGTTTAATTTTACATGTGGATGGACAATAGTTTCATGACGATGGTTGTTATTTTGAAGGAGTTATATTGTTGTTAAATATAACTAAGTAAGGTCACACAAGTAAATATGCATATTTTAGCTTTTCAAGCTTGCTTCTTTTGTTGTTGAGGTAGACGAATTGAGGATGCCTACAACATGCGTTTATAAAAAAATGAACATGCATCATCTAAACCATTGATTTTGCATATAATGCATTCAATAGTTTATTTGTTTGTATTTATATTGTCTTTTGTATTTTATTAAGATTTTTTCATGGGTTTCTAGGTTGGAGGGGTAGACATAGGAGTTTATTTTACAATCATCACTAAAAGTTTGGCTAAAGTGAAGAATTGGCAAATCATTCAAATTGGTTTTGTGCGGTTTACCATGTTTGAATGGATATCATTGCCTTTGCATGCAAATGTATTTTGTGTGGTTTACCTTTTCTTATATGTTTGTGCATTTTATATTATCCTTTGTATTATAGTATAGTTTCTATTAGCACTCTTTGGGAGGAGGTGCTTTTTTTGAAAACAAGCATTCCAATTTCTATTCATAGAATTTGCACAAAGTTAAATGTTAATGAAGATGAATTATTTTTGTTAAACATTTGTGCATTTTCATGTTGTCATTTCCATTTGGCAATGCCTATAAATGGGAAATCATATATGATAGGTATAGTGCTAACTCAATGGCTCAAAACATGACCCTATATGGCATGGATAAAAAAATAAAATTATGTACCTATTTTTCATATTGAAAACTAGGGTTAACTACTATAGTGAAAGCTTAAACAAATAATAAAAAAATATGAAATATTGATTATAGTGGCATGTGATTAACCATTAAATTATATAAGGAGAAGCATGTATCAATAAATTAAAACCAACAAACCCATATTAAACACATAAATATTGGGAAAGATCTTGCTTCATAAAAATAATATGTTAATAATGTAAAAATAAATAGCATCATACTAATTATGATGCTTCTCAAAGATGTGGAAACCATAATGGGTTAGGCATTTTTAAGGATACTTGTATGTTGTATATAACATTGGGATAATTATTTAATGTGGGTATCACATTGAAAAAAAACTATTAGTGAGAAAAATGAATACCAAATGTTTAATTTGAGGTCATAGTTTAGTGAGATCAAATTTTTGAGGCATGTCTAGTTTATGTAATACCATTTAATGATTTTGTGCAAAGCCTTTCTATAAAAAATAATCACATGAATATTTTTTAGATTGGTTTGTGTAACCTTTGGCTTGTTGGCTAAGGTTGGGTTGAACATCTCTTGTAGGTTGTATATGTGAAAGAATGGATTGGGATGTGTGCCTACATGGTTCTCATTTGCTTGTTCACATGAAGGAATGCAACTAGAATGCTTGATGCTTGTATAGAGACACTAAAAGTTCATTATAATCATGTTTCTTGAGATAATACATTGAGTATGTGAGTGTTTTTGGAGGTTGGGTTTTTTACAATACATATGGTGTTATCTTATATAGTATGTTTATTATTCTTTTACATTGTGGATTCTTAATACTTATTTTAAATGTTTCTCTCATGAGGGTTGTGTGGAACTCACATATTACAAATTTCTTTTTATTTGATATTAGAACCTTTCTATCAAGTTGTAGGAGGAGATATTTTCTTAGTATTGTTAACCTTTGGTATGAATGGATCTTGTACATAGTTGAATTCATGGTCTTTTGGGAAAAGAATGAAAACATTTTTAAGGTTTAGGATGCATTACAAATCTAGGTTTTTATAGTAATTTGGTAAATGGTTTTTGATTGGGCTCATTGTATGAGGGTTTTGGAGGGAAGTATAACGAAATAATATTTGATCTTTCAATAAAGTGAAACTTTAATTATGACAATTTAATTTAAAGAAATTTATGATAGAAACATAAATTTATTTAACATGTACTTATTTGGTGTAATCATGTAATGTCCCTAACAATAAATTTAACAAATACTGATTTGTAAATTGTATTCAATACACATCAACATATGAACACAAAGATAATCCTCCAATATATTGATAAACTTCATAATCTCATTTACATATATGATATATCAATTACAAATCACAACAAAGATCTAGAATGATATACAAGGTTCCTACATATCAAAAATAGTACTACTAACTCCCTTACAGAATCCTTGAAGCTCAGACACAATCCCTGAATGAGAATTCCCTTAGGAACTGAAGGGGTTTCATCCTTTGATCCTAGTGATCATTGGGTTTTCGTCCAATGACAACAACTCCTACAAGTTTTTATCCATAGCAGGGTTTAGAACACAAGTGTCCCAAAATATAAAAAAATGACATAATAATTTGATGCCCATTACATGAATTGACTCCCTACATTTATATGCTAATAATTCCCCTTAAGGAATAGGTCGGCCTTGAGCCAAAATGGTGCCAAAGCCCATAATTTGAATTTCATACACTACACTAGGTCAACCTTAAGGCCAAAGTTGATTCTTTTGGAATTAGTGTGTCACCCTATGAACCTATCCACATGCTTCCCTAGCCCCTTCCTTCTTCCTGAAACTTCACAATTTATGTCGCATGATCCAAATGTGTCTTATCCATTATGCCTACTAAAACAAATATTATTTTCCTAACACGATCATCTTTTGATAGCATCTTTTTGGTACCTGATTCATTTCTCCTAAGATTTGGATGTGATGTTTAGGTATCATCATGGATGTTATGTTCCAAACCGTAAGTCTAAATGTGCTCCTATGGAGAAATGCAAAGGGATTCTTAGAAGCGATTCTACTCTAGTACAATGAGCTTGGATTGGCAATTTTCTGATGGCAATATCTTCTTGGTATATGACCTTTTCCCATGGGATTTAGATATGATGTGTGGTTGTTATTATAGTTTTTACATTCTAAATTGCAATCCAAAATGTGCTCCTATAGAGGAATACAGTAGGATTCCCAGATTCCACTCTGTAATTGTCTTTCTAGAAAAAGGGACATGACAAATCCTCCCTTCCCAAAATTGATTGTCCTCAAGCAATACAAATTTGGAAACTCTAGAATTTTATGCCCTTCCTAGGTGGCATCTTTAATTGGAAAATACTTCCAATGGACAAGATACTCAATTATATTTCAATTCCTTAGATTTTTGACCCTAGTATCAACCACAACTTCCAAGATAAGGATGAGTTTCTCTTGTCATCAACTGGTGGTAACTCAACATGAGGAGATATATTCAATCCCAAAACCTTCTTCAGACATGAAACATGGAAGAAATTGTGGATTTTGTTGTCTGTTGAAGCTCCACCTCATAAGCAACTTCTCCAACCTTTCAGATTATCTTGTATGGCCCATAGAAGGGCTTGAGCTTCTCTTCTCCACCTTTGTTGATGGAAGATTATCTATAGGGTTGCAACCTTATAAATACTATATATCTCACCTTAAATGACCTTTGTGTGTGCTTCCTATATGCATACATCTTTTGTTGACTTCGTGCAACTTGTAGTTGATCCTTGAGAGTTCTCAAAATATCTTGACTTTGATTTACCAAATCACTCGTTGTCAAAACTTTATTGTCTATGAGGACTAACTCTGTAAAGGTTAATGCATCATATTCATAGAGTTATCTAAACGGATATGTGCCAATGGACAAGTGACAAGTTGTGTGGTATCAATACTCTCTCAAATGCAGTCATTTGATCTAGGTCACTTGTTGATTGGTGACATAATTCCTTAAGTATTCTTATAGCCACTTGTTTACAATTTTAATTTTCCCATCAATTTGTGGATGATAGCTTGTGCTAGGGGTGAGCTTGGTGCCTAGCAAATGGATTAAATCCTTCCAAAAAGTATTAAGGAACCGACTATCTCTATCACTAATAATGTTCTTGGGTAGTCCATGCAACCAAAAAACTTTCTTGGAGAATAGTTCTACAACTTGCAGAGCTTTATAGTCACTAGAGATGGCAAAGAAATGAGCATACTTAGTCAATTTTTCCACTGCAACATAGATAGAGTCTTTGCCTTGAGCTCTGGGTAATTCGGTGATGAAATGTATGGAGATACTCTCCCATTTGTGTTATGAAGTAGGAAGAGGTTGTAGCAATTTGGTCAAAAATTATTTTTCCCCTTTTTCTGTAGACATGTGATGCATTCTCTAGTGTGTGAGAGAATATCCTTCTTAAGGCCCTTCCAAGCAAACCTTTCTCTAATTTTTAGTAGGTTTTGTGGAATTCGAGGTGCCCTACTATTGGTGCACATTATGGTAAACTTCCAATATCTTCTCTTTTACCTTAGATCCTGAAATTAGGAATGCTCTATTCTTGAAGAGTACCAGGCCTTTCGCCACTACATACTGATCATCTCTCTCTGCACCTTCTAGTACTTTGATAGCAAAGGGATCCTTAACGTATTCCTCCATGATGGAATCCTTCCAATCAGTTGATGTGATGGACACATGACATAGTGTAGGTCTCCTAGAGAGTTCATCTACCATAAAATTCTTCTTTCCCTTGATATATTTGATATCAAAATCATATGCATGTAGTTTGCTCACCCATTTTTGTTGCCTATCATTCAAATTTTGTTGGCTCGAGAAGAATTTCAAATTGTTATAGTCTCTCTTGACCAAAAATATTCCTCACACCAAGTATTGTTGGAACTTATCCAAATCATGCATTATAGATAGCATCTCTTTATCATAAATGGGCTATCTCCTTCCATTTTCCCTCAATTTTCTACTTTCAAATGCTATGGGGTGTCCCTTCTAAGTAAGTACTAGTCCAATTCCTTCATCAGAAGCATCACATTCTTGTAGTGATAGGAAATGTACTCCTTTACATTTTCTTATTTTGTTTGCCTCCCCTTAATTAATTATACTTAATTAAGCTTCTAATTGACCTAATTATGCATTTAAAATCCTAATTAATCCCGCTTTTTGAAAGGGGAACATGTATTAAACAATTGCAAACATCAAATTACACATCTTGGAAAATGTGTGTCCTAGGTTTAGGGCCTAGGATCCATTCGCCCAAGGGCGAATAGGTCCTCCTTAGACTTAGGATCTCATTTTTTAATATGTTTTTTGGTGGTATTTTTATGATTCAATTTTAAATTGTAATTATCAGGATTTAATGGTTAATTTTCAATAAATTAGAAAATAATCTATAAATACAAGGTCTTTTTATCAATACAAGTCTAACAATTACCATCTAGCATTAAGGAAACTTTCATAAGAGCAAAAATTATTGTCAAGAGCATTCAAGAGCAGATTTATTAGTCTTCTACATCAACACTCGAGATCTCAAAGATCATGTCATAGTTATTTGCATCTATGCATATTTTTGGAGCTAACATTGTGATGTAGGTTCCAAGCATTCAATTCAAAATTCAAGCATCAACATCAACATCCAATCAAGCCATTTCATGCAAGATCAAATCCTTGGAGAGATGTGTTAGACTTCAACCCTCCAAGGGAAACCATTAAAGGGTTTGGTGAGTTGCAACAAGCTAGTGTTCATTCATCATTCATTATCAAGGTTTAATTACCAAACTAGGTTTTGACCAAGGCAAATCCTTGTACATAAAAAAAAAATTGTTCTCTTTGTGTGTTTGCAGATTTACAAGTGGAGTGAAATTGGATCAAAAAGTGCAATTTTTCAAAGTTGTCAAGACACGTAATCTTGTAAAATTTATTTATGACTTTCCAATAGTGAGATCTAGAGGAACCAAGAGTGCAAATCCAGGAGCAAAGGATTGTGAAATTAGATTTTGGATCCCTGTAGCAAGACCCATTCACGCTAGGGAAAACCTATCCTAGGAGGACACTCAACAACAACTTTTGGTGGCTGGTACACATCAACTTACCCTTCTCAAATCTACCGAAAGTTTATTATTTTTTATTGTGTTATGCTTTAAATTGATGATTCAAGTTTCACATTGCATAATTAAGTTCATTAAGAATTTTTAGTTTTTCTCCCCAAAGAACATTTCAAGCATATTTACCCCATCTTGTCATAAGGAAAAATAGCCAAGATCTTCAATAGGGTTGACTCACCTAAGGGTTGAAATTCAATTTTACCTTTGGGATCTCTTTTTCCTAATGAAATAAGGAAGATAGGTGCATGCATTCTCCATTTACCCATTTTTCCATCACCCCACTTTCTTTCATTTCATTTTGGTGAGCCCAACATTCTTGCACTATAAATTTTTTGATTTGGAGGTCATTAAAACCCTAGATCTAGGATTTGCATTAGTTTGCATTGAAATTGCATTAGTTTACATTTAATCTAGGGTTGTCAAAATTGCATTAGTTTACATCTTATTAAGGGTTTTAAATTTTCATTTTGCATTATTTAAAATCTGAAAAATTCAAAAAAAATGCATACATATTACATTGATTTTGCATAATACTTGCATATTAGGTGTATTTTCAATCATTTAAATCAATAAATTTAGTTAAAATTGCATTTCAAAAAGTGTCATTTGTTCATCATTTATCACTAATTTCATTTGCATTAGGACACCTAAATCTGGAAAATTTTGTAACTAAAACCATAGTTTGCAACTTGAAATAAGGAATTCAAACGTCAACTCAGAAAATTGTTACACCTCGTTGTGTTGTTACCTATTTACTATTACCTTGATGGGTTAAAATGCTTTAATATATATATATATATATTTATGACTATGTTTTGTATGTGAATCTTGATGGAAATATGATGAATGAATGTTTAATTCAATATGATGTTTTACATGTTCTAAAAATGAAAATATATGATGCATATGAAAGTATTGTTATCGGCTAACTATTGTTGTGATGTACTAAGCTAGATGTAGGAACATATTCAAACCTCTGAAAGAGAGGGGGGTATCACTCAAGAGAAGAACTTGATTTGGTAACCTTGATGAGCCTAATTGAGCATGCACACACTCACTTCCTAGTTGGTCTAGTTGATTAAGATAGGCTGAGAAATGGTAAGTAACCTTTTGTCAAGGTTTGTGAATGTTCTATATTGGGTTATGATCTTGTTCTATGAATTTTTTGTTTGTGGATATGTGATTGGATCTTTATGTTGAGAGGAGGTTCTTCTTTGTGTGTTCATATTTATATGTTAATCAATGAAGTATATACATAAAATGTATATATGTATATATGTACATGTCTATGATAACTCATACATATGAGTATATGCATGCATGTGTATACATAGGTAGACATACCTATGCATGCTCATGAATGGATAACCCATATGTATGGGAAGGTTGATTGGACAAATGTGATATATATATATATATACACCTTGTGTATATACATCAATCGTTGAGTACATGAATATATGTGTTTAAATATGGATATTGAAATAATATTATATATATCTATTAATATACATGTATATAGTTATTAATGGAAACATATATATATATATTATTAATATATGTATATATATAATTATTTTAATATATGTTTATATATGCATTTAGATGGCAAATAATGTAATTGGTAATCATGTGGATATAATTATATAATTATATATATATATATATATTGTGGATGCAATACATATAATATAAATATATTAATAATATATAATATATTATTGTTTTGTATATATTAAAATGCTTTAAGCATGGTGTAATAAAAAAGTGTGACTGTTTAATATATATTAAAGTGTTTTAAATAAGCCAAAGCGCATAAACATAGTGTTGTCATATATATAGTTATACCCAAAGAGAGAATACAACACATAAAGCACAATAAGAATAAGTCGAAAAGACTTAAAGCACTCTACATAAATAAGGGAGAATACTATTTAAGCATTGCAAGTAGAAATGAATGCAGATTTAACATTGTTTCAACATAGTCTTTGATTGCGCATAAACAAAGGGCACTAAAAGTGTGAAGGTGGCACCAAAATCTGTAGAGTGTGAAAATCATTAGAAGTCTTAAACCTATGCCAAAACCTAGTAACACAATATGATAAGTGTGAAACTTAGTCAAAGAAAAGATGGCAGAGATTTGTGAGGATAGTCGACTTGCAAATCAAAAAAGAAACCTATAGCAACGTGTTGTTGGGTCTTGACTCATTAAAAGAGTCATTTTGTCTCAACCATGAAGTTGACTCAACCATTCTATGAAATTGGGAATAAGATGACTATTGTGTGTTGCAATCTAAGAGTTTAAATTAGTTGAGTCAATGAATATGAATAGGAAGGTGGTAGAATCGTTAGCTTGTTTGTGGCATTATGGTGCTCAAATTTAAGTATATATAGAGGTGCTATCCCTACCATTTGCTTCACTTTTCATTCTAATTTCTTTGTTATTATTTTGTTGTAATTTATGTGCAAGAATTATTGTGAGAGTTTTAGTGAAAGAGAATTGTTTGTGAGTTACGTTTGTTAAGAATTCTTGAGAGGAGGCTAGAGTTTGGAGTTTAGTTGAACATAGAAGGAGTAGTATTTGTGATTGCGGAGGCTAAGGTTGGAAAGAAACATTATTAGTTGGAACTCTATATCCAAGCATGTTGATTTCTATTCCTCTATTGTTTATGTTTGAAAGGTTATTTGATTATAAATGCCTTTGTTTGGAAAATATTGCTTTTGGGAATGACTGTTATGCTTGTTTTCATGAAATTAATTATTTACTAGTTTGGAAAAATCTTGGAATACATGATATGCTTGTTCTTATGAACATAGTTATTTCCTAGTATGGAATATTCTTGTGTGATTTTGGATTGAGTCTCAAATTAGTGAAACCTTATTACTTAGGAATACATTTATACTATGATGAAGTATGTGTGGCTTAAATTCTATTGGAACTATACTTAGTTTGTTAAGTCTATATGGATATTGCATGAAAAGAGAATGTGGAATATGTTGCTATCTTATTTTTTTTTATGAAAATTTCATTTTGAACATAAGAGGTTAGCACAGTTATTCTTGGGGTTAGTGTAATTCATGGGAAAGGGGTAACCTGGCGGACCGCTAGTATGTGTGCATGTATGATTAGTGTGGTTATACTTGGGGTTAGATGAATCCATGGGAAAGGGTGTAACCTATATAATTAGTTTGTTATGGAATTGGATATTCTTGGGGTTAGGGTAATCCATGGTTAAGGGAATAACCTTGTTGAACATTTTGTTATGTTATCACCTCAGATTGAATGTGTGTTATGTTTATGATCAATACTAAATGGAGCTAAAGGGTGGGTGGATAGATGAATCTCACTTGAAGTACTAGGTGTTGAATTATTTGACCAAAGTAGTGTAAGTAGCCATTGTTTACATTGTCAGTTCATTGTGATCCATGATTGCATTCTAGGCAGGGAAGTCATACATGTAGGTTTTAGCCAATGTATGGTAATTCTAGATATGTAGTACATAGCACTATGCTCAGGGAGGTCACGATTATGGGGTTACCAAACCAATCGATTCGTCGAAGGGTAGGGATATATTACCTATTAGGTAGATGTGTAGGGGACCGTAGTAAGTCCATGGTTGGCAGAAAAGCACTTGAGTGATGCTCTCCCTCATATAGTTGGTGACCAGGATTTGAGGATGTGGTGCCAGTTTGGGGGCACCTAGAATGTATGCACCAGTGATGGGGACATATAGGAGGTATGCACCAACATTGGGGACATCTAGATCATTATATATATATATATATATTAGCTCATGAAAGCTATGAATGTAAACATGTATCTCTATTCTTATTAAGAAATTGTAAATGGAGAATATTATCATGAAATTATGTAATGTGAAATTGTTACTTGAATTATTGAAATGATTATATGTTATGCAATGGGAAAGTTTGAAAAATGTGCATCTTGTTATTCATATGAAAAGGAAAAAAATATTTCTTATAATGTTAGTAGCATAAACTTTCACTTGTGAGTAAAACATAGTAAAAACAATGGATAGAACAATGGGCATGTTACAAAAATTGAAACTTTAGTTTTTTAGATCCCTGACCTAAGAATCATTCACCTTAGGGTGAATAAGTCCCTATATAGGTGTCTTTTCAAAATTTTGGGCATCAATTTGTCTTTGTTTGCTTTGTTTTATTCTTCTAATAAATCTATGTTTCAATTTTAGAAATCATTTTTTTTTACTTTCTTTCATTAAGTTCAATTGGTCAAACTAAGTGCATTGTTTGAAATCAAAATTAGCATTAAAAGACATCATTTTTAGGTTTTTACATAGTATAATCAGTAGATTATCTTGTTTCAAATCTAAAAATTGTAATATCTTTTTACATACTTGCATTGCGATTCATACTTTTGGGTGTTCATTGCATTTGCATAGTGCCCTTTCTCTATTTTGGGTGCACTTAGGTTTGGTGAAACTTTTATGAGCTTGACAACCTAGTGTCTTATTACCAATACTTTATCGAGACATAGTTTGAGACTCATGCCATCCACACTACTACATCTGTTGTGGATCTTGAGTTTTCTAACTCTCTCACTAATAGTGTTACAACCCAATTGTGTAATTACTATCTACTATTACTATGTAGGGTAAATATGAGTGTAGTGTGAATCCTAGAGATGAATAAATTGTGCTTGCACTTTGTTATCAATGCATTATGAATGTATGCTATCACATTTCATGTTGTGAGAAAAGTACTACATATATGCGTTGAATGGTTATTGAATTAATATTCTAACTTTGGAGATGTATTATGTATACTGCATATTTTGTGAACAATTGACCATTGTAGGCATGTGTTAGTGGTTGCAGGTATATGTTGAATTCCTCTAGGTAGAGGGGAAGTATCACTCAGGAGAAGAACTTGGTCAGGTAATCGATAACAAAAACTATTTGAGCATACACACACCACAGTAGAATAATTGAGTTGTGTCATTTAGTGGGAAGTTGGTAAGTCATCCTTAGTTGATGTGTTTGCATTAGTAGAGTCTTGTTTACTTTTGAGTACGTTATTGGGTGATGTTTATTTATTTGAGCTTTAGAGTTATTTCTTGTTATATTACGATTATATTGATAAGAAGGACATATGTAGAGTGCATGTATATATATATACACTTGCATGCCAAAGGGATCTAACGACATATATATGTATATGTATAGTGTACCACACGTAAATTTTTATCAATACAATGGTAATTGTGAATGGTTATATGTGAATCAAATGTGTTCCTATATATATGTAAAGCATATACATATATTCATATATATATATATATATATGTATCAATACACACGTACGATGACAAATGGACATGCCCATGCAGATGTATCGATATATGTATACATACGTATACATGTACATAGAGGCATATACTTATATACATATGTATATATGTATACAATTGATATATTGTGATTATACTTATTTAAATATTGAATGTCTACTTACGTTGATGGCTTATGATATACATATAAATATATATTAACATGTATATATATACATACTTAAATTCAACTATCATTGATAATGATAGGGGCTGATTGTAAGTTACTTGTGACTATATTATGCAAGGCCGAGTTTTACTCTTGCTACCATGCATAGTGGAGCATGTATACTATAATAACGCTCACTACAATAAGTCAATACTTGGTGAAGACTAAGTCTATGCATATTATGAGTATCTTCTTTCACTTAGTAGGCTTTAAATGCCATGTCATTAAGCTTTAACCAGTAGTCTGTAGAGGCGTGTAGAAAATTTGATGACTTTGTCAAAAGGATTTATTATATGAATTGACTCAGCCATGACTTAGTCGATATGAACTTGGTGGTGCATATGTGATATTGACTATTTTTGAGATGACAAAAACCACACCATATTTGCAAGTGAATAATGATGCTTGGTTCCACCTTTAAATCCTTATATCTGTAGATGTCCATTATGAAAAGCAAAATAAATTCTATCATGTGGAGATTTGAATTAGTCTCTAATTGCTATCAATCAATAGGTTTGATCTGTAGTTGTTTTAGCTGCTCATATGAGTATACATGTTCACCACCTTTTTGTTGTAACATATGTGTTGTTTTGCATGCTTTCTACTATCAGAAACCATGCCTAAATTGTAGGATAATTACTCACTAAATCATTGTATAAATAGTGGAGCTTGACCACTTGTTTGGGATGCATTCTTGCGAAGCATTTTTACTATGCATTATTTTTAGTTTACTCTATTTTATTTGAGAGAGAGTGAGAGTAGTATTTGAGAGAAGAATTCTATCAACTTGAGTATTAGAGGTTTATTGTGACGACTCTTGAGAAGCTATAACTAGTCTAGTTGTTGTTTGGAGAAGTTGCATTGTTGTCAATTGATTGGATAAGCGATAATAGGCATGGGGATATTCTTCTTTGTTATTTTATTCATAAAAGATTTCTCTCCATGAGTGCTTTGAATTGTCTTTTATGACTACTTGCATTTAGGTAAACTAGAATGGCTTCGAAAAGGAAATAGAAGCTATTATGTTGTTTTTATGCTATTTTTATGATGTGCTTGTATGTACTCCATAATAGGAGGTTGGTGTTTATCATAGGTATTACATACTAGATATGATTTAACGTGAGTGGCATATGAGTTACTCTTAGCTAGGTTATTTATTTAACTAGCATAGATTGTGTTTAATCCTAGGATTGTTTATCTAGTATGGGAGGGAGCTTGTGTATTTACTTTATTAAAGAAGATTTATTCCAAGTATGTAGAAATGGTGATAGGTTATCTTTGGGGTGATAGATTATCCATTGAAGGAAATACCTATGTGTAGTTTAAAATGGCCTTAAGTCAAATCGGCTCTAAGTAGTGTATGTGATAGATGACCTTCATTTGGATTACCATTTGAGAACACTTTCCAAGGCCAAAGTAGTGTGATTGCCTCTAGGTCCACTGTCAGTTCACTATGATCCAATATTACATGCTAGTTCTAGATTGTGGGATTACAAGTTCTAGTTATGTAGGACACAACACTTTGCTTAGTTGGTTGTCGTTATTCAGTTACTCTACCAATCTCTTCATCGAAGGGAAGGGCCATCTATCAAATAATAGATGTGTGGGGAAATGATGAGGTATAAATAATCTCATGAATATAATAAGCCAAATACCCTTCCTTATTTCTCCCAATCACTTTTACCTGCCAATCATTTATTTTTAGAATTAATAATTGTTTACTTTTTGTAAAAAAGGTATAATCTTTATTTCCTAAATCAATTGAAATTGGCTGACTAACATTGATGTAATGGTGTAGCATTCAGTCTTTGTATAGGTCATTATGCATAGCCAAGTGGACTTTAAAAAGGACTTCAAAAAGTTGAGGATAAAGCGCCAAAAGTCTAGATGTTAGAAATTTTGGAGTGCATAATGGAACAAGTATTTTAATGCTTTTTGTTTAAAAAATTTATGGCTCCTCTCTGAGCCTTTTAAATGCTTTATGTTATGGACCTTAGTCCGTTGGTTAGTTAAAATTCTGTTAGAAGACTTTTTCAATAATGATCTTCCACCATCTGAAATCTAGGATTTTGTTAAGCAGTTTGGTATATATATGTAACCACCAGAGACAATGAAGGGTTGATACCATTATGTTGTTATGATATGCTTTGAACTATGCCTTTGTGTTACACTTTTTCTGATATGAATTTGGAGTTACTAGTTTTGTGCAATGGAATTATCATGGATGGAATCATTTTGAAGATACAAAAGTTCGTGTGATGTGAATTAATCATAGGATACCCGAGAGCTAGCCACTTGAGGGAATTTCATAGGATAGATAAGTATCTTTGTTTTCAATTTCGTTGCATTTATTTTGTATATGATAAATGTGAATAAATGTTATTTGTAGGTGTCGAGCTCTGTTAGTTATTCCCGCAGGTTGTAGTTTAAGTTTACAATATTTAATTCTATTTATTTGAAGTTTCAGAGCACCCATTTTGGTTGTCAGTTATAGGTTGTTAAGTTTACTTTTTGTTAACAATTAGATGTTAGTTGATGGTTTTTTTCATTTAAACTTTACAGTTTTATTGCAAGCATTTCTTTCTAGATAATTTATACACTTTCTAGTTTAATCATGCTTTCTAGCTTAAAACAACTTTACACTTTCTAGTTTAATGGAATTTTAGTTTAAGTTTTGTTTATAACTATTCCAACATTCAAAAAATCTAGGAGAGTTAGTTGAGATGTTTCCTATTGCATACAACCTTCAAACACTACCTAGTTGATACATTTGATGCATTTTCAACTAAAGCGATAGGACCTCATGACAACCTATCAGGGACTTCATTAAGAGTTTGTGGTTGGCAGAAAAGCATTTGATTGATGCTTCTCCTCCACAACAAGTGAAAAAAGAACCAATATTTCAAAAGGACCCTAGAATGTCTTATAGCTATTTGTTCCAAAGCTCATTGAGCTATGTATATAAATGTATGCATTCTTGTATGATTGTAACTTATGAAATTATTGTAATGAAAAGGAATCCTTATTGTATTATGTTATGCATCTTTGTTCGTATATTCTCAATAAAGACAAGATTTTTTTTATTGCAATGGCTTGTTACATAGTTTATTTACCCGCAAAGT
>VDFB02162636.1:0-11904 GCA_007258455.2 Sequoia sempervirens
TTGCACAATCATTGACACAAGGCTTGACTTCATCTACAATTCAACCAACTCCATCCCTTGTGCCAAGTCAAGCCTTAACATCTAGTCTTGCAACTAGGCTAGGAACCAACCTTGGCCTCACTTCATGTCTAGGAAAAAATACAACTTTGGGCATTCACAAAATTACCATTCCATTAACCACCAACCTTCCCCAAAACACAAGCTAGACACAAACATTTGGAAAACTGCTTACATTCCATGATTCCATAATAACCTCGACATTTCAAGTGCAACCATCTTCATCCATCACCCCAAATACCTCAAGTGTGCCCAATGTCACACAAAGTAATGTGAACCAAGTGCCTCAAATATGAAAAAAAGGGAAAGATAACACCCTCACGCAAGGGAAACCCTTAGCAAGTGGTCACCCAAGCTACTCAAGTCAATCAACCATCCACATCAAACCCATCTAGATCATCGATCCAAAAAAAAACAACACCTTGGTTACAAATCCCATCAACCAAAGTAATACCTTGATCACACCTCAAATAAAACAAGGGAACCTCCTAACCATTGGTGAAGGGAACCCTTTCAATCAATTACAAGGTCTGAATGTGCCATTACCATCGCAATATCTAATGGCATCATCATCTTTCCCCACAGTCCTTCTCACCATGCAAAATCAAATGGGACCTCAAACTTACATTCCTCCATCTCAATCCACCATCTTGCAAGGAATGTTGAACCAAGGGAACCCCCAACCTCTCATCAACAACCCACAACCCATGCAAAACATAAACGCACAAAACCTATCACAGATGTCTCAATAATCAAACGATCCTACATTGCAAGCACATGCCTTAGCTTTACAACAAGCACAATAGGCTTATCATCAAGTCGTCCAACAACAAAAAATCCAACAAGTAGCCTTAGTATCACAACAAAAACAAGAAGCAACCTTAGTAGCACAACAACAACATAAAGCAACCTTAGCAGTGCACCAACAACAACAACAACAACAAAAAAGAAGCAACCTTAGCAACACAACAACAACAACAAAAAATCCAACAAGTCACCTTAGTAGCACAACAACAGTAGCAACAACAACAAGCAACTCTAGTGTCCCAACAAGCCCAATAGTATGCCCAACAACAACAATTGATTGCACAACAACAAGGTTCCTACTATAACCCTCAATACAACATTTCCAATCCAAACATGTTAGGAACATATACACACACACAATCATCACCTTATCCTACACCACCATATACACCATACAACACCTCATCATTTCAGAATCCCACGTACACTTTATCTACCATCCCACAATATGCAACATATGTTCCCCCACCAAACCTACAAGATGATCTAACATCACAACTTAAGGTATTGTCAGAAGAAATGTAGGACCTTCGGATGGGAAAGACAAAGAAGCCCCATACACAAAACTGATGTCCCTATCCATTCGATCCAATCATCGCAATGGTACCATTCCCTCCTGACTTTGAAATCCCCAAATTCAATAAATACAAAGGGAGGGGAAATTCTATAGACCACATCAAAGATTCAATGTCATGTGTATGGAGGTTGCCTACAATGATTCCTACTTAATGCACCTCTTTCCACGAAGCTTGATAGGCCTAGCCATGGACTAGTTTTCTCAATTGCCTCTAGGTATCAAAAATTTCCAAGAAATCACTGATAAATTCATTGATCACTTCTCCTTTAATCTTGACATGGAAATAAGCCTAGAAGAGTTGTACACTCTTTAAGAGAACAAGGGAGAATCTTTTACCAGTTTCTTGCAATGGTGGAGACAAATAGCTAGTAAGAGAAAGTGGCTAATTTCCAATGAACAAGTGGGCATTATCATAGAAAATCTAGACCCTGATCTATCTTTCCCCTTGAAGATGTAGTACATCACATCTTATGAAAAGCTTGTCCCTAGAGCCCTTAACATTGAGAATGCCCTAATCTCATAGGGAAACACACGAGTGTATAAAGACAATCGCCCATCCACTAGTTTTAATGACAAGCCCCACTATTGGGCCAAGAAAAAGAATGTTACTAGTGACAGTGTTATTGATGCAAAGGTGGTCTTAACTACTCCTAGACAAGAAAACACCCAACCCATGAACACACAACAACTATACGCGCAACCACCAAATAATCGACCAACGATCAATGATACAAACACTCAACGTGGACAAAAAAGAAAAAATAGTGCTCCTAAGAAAAAATTCACTCCCTTAGGGGAACCTATGGAGGATGCATTGAAGATGTTGATACAGTCTAATCTTATCACACTCCCAGATTTTTCAAACTATCAAGAGCCACAAGTCAAACATTGTAGCTATAGAGATGATCATTTTCTTGAATTTTGCCGATACAAAGGTCATAACACACAAAATTGTTTTATACTCAAAAATATAATAGAAGATCTTATTGAACAAGGAGAAATTCATGTCGATAACAATATGGGAATGCAAATATGAAAATTTACACAAACCCTATGCCTGACCATACAAAAGCAAAAGATTCAAGAAAGTCATCAACCTCAAAAAATGTAAACAATACCTGTGATACCATGGTGGGACATATTTATTTATCACAACATGAGGAATCAGACATGTATCAAGACACTATTTTAAAACAAAGTCCAAAACCATCAACAATGTTTAGCACTATTTTATACCGTAATGACATCAAGTGGATATTAGATTGTGATATCTCTCCCACATATGACTCAATGATTGGGCATGTTGAAGAAGTTCCAAACAAGCCAAAAATATCCCTTGTTGCACCCATACCCAAAAACTATTGCGAAGAGTCTTTTACCAATGATGTATCATCCACCCAATGATCATGTCAAGAGGAGGTTCTTGAGGATAATGAAAGTTATTCTATAACGAAAGTTATTTTGAATCAGTTAGGATCAAGAACCCCTATCCCCAGAGTTTCACCAAGAGCTAAGGGACATCTTCCAAACCATTTTAAAATCCAAAAATGTCCCCAATATCACTCTTGAGATGTTTCTTTTTTCTAGACACATAGATGTTCAACCAAAACATGAGACTCCCACTCTTGATATTCCTACACAAGAGAAAGCAATGGTTGAGATTATTGATTCTTATAGTGATTGTGCATCATCGACATATTTTGAGTCAGCATAAACATCTTTTGAAGTAGTATCAATAGAGAATGATGTCATAGAACCAGAGCAAACAGTTCATATTCCTAAACAGCAGGAACCCATAGCAATATCATGTGTTCACGACAAGTCATATTCAATGGCTATGGATCAGAGGATACATTATTAGGGAAAAGGATTAGGTATTGATAATACCTTCACAACATTAGGGGAAATATTGTCTACACAAAACATCAACATATGGTGCACGAAGAATCCTTATGATGAAAATATTGTCAACGCTACAACTAGCCATATCATGATTTGGCATTCACCGATCATCTCATACACAAATTGGGACCAATGTAAAAATAAGAATTTCTATCAAAGCAAGGTGAAGATTATCAAAGAAAATGAAGTAGTATAGTAAAAAGGACAAAGCAAATACAAATGGATACCAAAGCAAAATAAAGAAAATCATCCCTCAAAAACTCCATTAATCAAAGAAACTATGGGGAAAAATAAAAAAGGGAAATATATCCATAAAAAAGTCCTCAAATACAGAAGCATTCTTCTCAAGCAAGGAACAAAGTATATCCAGTGGTTGGTCCTAATTCCATGAAAACCTCCATCCCCACCCATCATCACTCATCTTCCCAAGTTTGGAGAGTGAAAGGTTCCAAACTATTGACCAATCCATCTCATATTCCTTCATGCATGACACCATACACTCCTTTCACAATATCCAATTCTTGCATTGACCATGTGTTGGTAGCTACCCTTCATCATAAGGATTCTGAAGGAACTTTATTGCAATGTGTGCACATAGGCAAGGTTAATTCTGGTATCCACAAGGTAGATCAGAGTTCTTCAAGGTTGCATTCAAGTGCTTGTATCTTAGCAAAGTAGATTCTTCAATTAGGATATCACTGACACGTTATGATAGTGGCCTCTACATCAATACCACCAGGTGGTTCAACATGAGGGTAAAGTCTTCAAAAAATTAAAAAAAATTAAAAAAACCAAGAAAATAGTAAAAATAAAAATTGTCCTCCAGTGAAAACCACTATGGTGGCGCTTTGGGAAAGTACTATGATGAAAACCTAGAAAACGAGCGTCATGAGTAGAATCGAGTGTCTATATGATCCTTCTCAGAAAGAAGCATCTCATCCTTGTCATGATAAATCCAATGTTCCCTTCATCCATCCAATCCAAATTCATCTAGATATCCCACTTTATCTTGATCTTGACAAAGATTTAGTGTATACTTCAACTCTACTCATGGAGAAATTTTGACAATATCTTTACCATTTTATCTCGTCAAGTCCCATAGCCCATATCTAGTACGATAAAAATTTGTCAAAATCTTCGCATATACATTAGGTCTCTCTTGGTTATCATTGCATTATGAAGAATTGCTAAACATTGGGGGTGGGTTCTTGCACTCTTGTTTTCAAATAACTCTTGATCCATGTCTTATATCTCACAACATGACATGGACATCATGATCTAGTTATTGTTTACCTCAAATTCTCATCAAAAATCCCAAAAACATTCATAAAATCTCATATTAAAAATCCCAAAAACATTCATAAAATCTCATCAAAATCCAAAATTACTAGCTCATGGCACATTTTGACGAGAAGATGTCCCTTATCAAGATTTATCTTTTATCAAACATCAATCCAAACAATCCATATCAGTTGAATCTACCTTGCATTTTAACGTCACATCAACTCATTCCAACAAACTTTATTCTAAACCAAGCTTTAAAATCTTGATCAATCTTATCCAATCAATCCATCATCATCTCAGGATATCCTTCCCAATAATCGTGTTTCTTAAACACTATCCTTGCACTGTTGTGTATCCTCAACAATGTTATCATCATCAATCCATCAATCGGATCAATCAATTGGCCTAGCTTGGTTTTCAATAAAATCCCAAAACAAATCACTGAAATTGCCAAATCCATACACATGTCAACATCGTGCAAAAAATCCAAAGCATCTAAAACACATCAAAATCCCTAAAAAGGTCGAACATCAAAAATCCAAAAAGCAGTACCCTTGTCAAACTACGTCATCTTTGAGCTTGAACGTAGGAAAGGCCATCATTGATGTGCCCCCGAGACACCCTAGGTTAGTCTTTTAGGAGTCCATCATAATAATATGACATTTCATCACCTGTGCATTTCTCATCTTGTAAATAGGTTGAGTTAGTCAAACTATGTGGTCTCTACATGTATAACATAGGTAAGGCTTATCTTTGATCAGCCCCCGAGGCCCCTAAGATAGGTCTTTCAGGTTAGGTTCTTGGTTGAAACTCTCGAAAACCCTTAAACATTCAAATATCAAAAAATTCCTAAACATTTATAAAATCTCAGAAACCCTAAACAACCTCAAATAATCGAAAACATAAACATTTCAAAATACCAAAAACATTGAAATATTCTAGAAAATCCAAAACCCATCCATCCCATCTTGCTTTCACTCGAAATAAACCTTCATCCATAATAAATCAATCGCCATCTTCAACATTTGGAAAAACAAATAGAAAGCAAGTATTGCAAGTCATAAAGTGAGAACCCAAGTGTCAAAATCTATAGTCTAGATCATAGGTAAATCTGTCAATGGAGTTTGTATCAATGGCTTATCATAAAACTTATGCTAATCAAACCACCTGATCAAAAATTCCTAGGATGTATCCTTCCTGTGATGGACATTAGTATCAGAAATCACCTTAGCTAAATTAAACTAGGCAAGAGATATAGATAACACTGACTATTTTTCTTTGATCTTTTCTTCTGATTTATCTTAATAAACCATTCCAAGGACCTCTCGGCGATGTCTATCAAAATTATTTAGAGAGAAAGGAATGGGGCATCAATCATTATCTTTTATTTGTTGTCCTTGTGGGTATTCTTGTAAAATAATTTTGGTGCATACTTGCTTAGTTGTGTGTAGGGAAGTTGTTTGGAGTAGATTGTTGACTATTGCATATGCTTTGGTTCAATACATTCTAAGCTTGTAAACTACATTTCGACGAGGTTTCTATATGTCAAGGTGTGAAAAAGAACTATCCTATCTGTGTACAGAGTCAAAGTACATTACACTAGATACAACGCCATCCTAGTTATCAATACCTTGATGCATCATGTCTAAGTGTTATATCAAAAATAAGGAATGATGGAAAATCCCAATCCTAAGATATGAGAAAATCATCATCATCATCTCTCACCACCATCATCTAATAAAGTATCGGTGCATCATGGACTTGCTGGACTTTTTGAATCAATCTCAAAATTAATGGTCAATCCATTCATCTTATTCATCTTATTCTTCTATCTTTACTAACAATTCTATCCAAGCATCAAATCAATGTGATCTACATCGAAATATACATGAGGCTACCCATAGCCGATGATTGTCTATACATCATAAAATTTTTCTACATCAATATCTAAGTTATCACGAAAGCAATCCCTCTACCGC
Source organism: Sequoia sempervirens (assembly GCA_007258455.2). Classification (NCBI taxonomy): domain Eukaryota; kingdom Viridiplantae; phylum Streptophyta; class Pinopsida; order Cupressales; family Cupressaceae; genus Sequoia; species Sequoia sempervirens. The sequence goes on from VDFB02162636.1 coordinate 6,607, forward strand.
TGGGGCACAGTGGGGCATCTATATCATCTTCATCTCAACAAACTGCAAAGTTGCGTCTCTTTGATTCAATGTCTGACTTTCACCTATTGTGAGCCTAATCGAAACACTTTATTCCCTGATCGATCTCTCGAGGGGGAAACCAACCATCTTTCAATCATATCAGTATCAAATCATCTAACGAATTTTGTTCCTAGCCTTGCTAGCAAATCTTGATCAATCTATTGAATCAATCATAATTGGGATATATCCTTCCCTATCAATCCTCATGTTATTTAACACAATCCTTGCATTGTGGTGAATCCTCATCAATGCCATCAAGCAATCAATTAGATCAATCAACTTTAGCTTGGCTATCAACATCTCAAAGAGATCATCGATATCCATTTTAGATCGTCATCAACATCAAAATCAACATCGAAAAAGCATCAATGTTTGAACCAATGCAACGAGTACATTGCTTCAAAGAGGGGAAAAATGTAGACACTTAAAAATGTCTCAATGGATCACATTGGCTAACTAATGTCATTTCGTCCTCAAACCCATCCTCTTTTCGCTTGTTTAATTAAATAATCCTAATTATTTAATTAAATGCCTCATTTTCACCTATTAATCTAATTGACCTAATTGGGTTAATTCACCCCCTCACACCAACATTTCATATGGTTTAATTAAATAATGCAAATTATTTAATTTTAACCCTAAGTCCTCTTATTTAATTACATAATCTAAACTATTTAATTAAATATCATATTTGCATCTCCTTTTCATTAAATAAACCAATAATTTAATGAATATCCTCATATTCCTCATCTTGCACATTCAAATTTAGTTTTAATTAACTAAATTTCTAATTTCCCTCACATCCACTTGCATAGGGAATATTCCAAAGGAATATTCTCCTATTTTCCTCTAAAAAAAGGTAATGATTACTTCAAACAAACTTTGAAACAACTTCTTAAAGTTGTTGCACATTGTGTTTGTTTGCATGATTGTGAGTCCTTGATCTTTTTTTGATCCATGTGATCTTTGATTCTCATCCACTGATGAGAATCCTTGATCCATGTTTCATCCTCCGTTCATTTGTGACCATTGATAGATAAAATCAATCTCATCAATTTCTTTTTCATTTGATCTCCATTAAATCAATTATTTAATGCATATCATATAAACCCCCCTAATTTGCATAATTAAAACTTTGTTTTAATTATCAAATTACTAATTCTCCCACTTACAAGGGAACCTTTTCACATTCCTCTAAAAGGGGAATATTCCCATGGAATATTCCTTCCCCTTTTTAAACAATTAGAACTTTGTTTTAAATTACAAAGTATACTTTTTTCCTCACCCATGGGAATATTCTCTTGTTAGGAATTGCATGCAGAAGATATCAATTAAATGGAAATAAAGATTAAAGAGGAATGAAAAATACACAAAAATAATAACATTGAGAGACAATTTTAAAATGGTTCACCCAAACTCGGGCTACATCCACCAATAGAGAGTCCAATATTATTATACAACAAATCGAACCGATTACAACCAACAATCTTTGCAACTCAATACCATTGCAAATGCTACAATACAATATCAATGAAAACCTTAACCCTTAGTCGTTTTATCAATACTTATGTTAGTTACAAAATAGGGTTTTTTTTATGTCGACCAATAGAAAAATAACCCCGCAAGGGGTGCTGCCCCCAAACCCCTGTTAAATAATTTGGGGGGAAATTGCACCGATAATATACAGAAGAATATTGTTATGCTGCCACTATGTTTTATGAGTTACACACTTAATATGAATAAAATGAGTTTTTCTCACCACCTTTGGAGTTATTGAGTGATATGAATGGAGTTATTTTGAATGAAGTAATTCGGAGTTACTAGTGTATGTGATCTGAGCTAGGCATAGGAGCACCCGAGAGCTAGCCACTCGAGGGGTTGTAGATTAGATAGATAAGTATTCTAATTTTAATTTTGTACTTCCATTTGGTAGTGTGTACAGCAGATTTTACCCTGCTCTAATGCGCAAAACAACTAAAAATTCAAATGATAAAAGACTAAGGACACTTCAAGATCAGCCTAAAGAGTGATGAAACAAGAAGGAAAGTACATAAAACAAGATGCAAATGATTATACCTTCTTTGTTGTTGGCGACTCCTTGATTGGCCCTTAATTTTGATGGCTTTGTGTGCTCCTTAGATGACTTCTTGAGTGACTAAATGCAAGATCAACTTATGCAAAATGATTAGGATGGATGGCTAGATGATAGTGAATGAGCGAGAATGCAAATTGGCAGCATGTAGTTATAAAATGGAAAAGGGTTGAAAATGCCCTTGAGGAGGGGGTATTTATAGGAGAATTTGAATTCTCTAGAGAATTCAACGGTCAAGATTGATCCAACAAGGTCAATATGAGGGGCTATGGTGGGTTGAGAACCCACAAGCCCTCACATCTGTATGTGGATGAGTGAGAGTGGCACAAGGAGGTGAGGTGTAAATGAGGTGGCCAAAAGGTACATGAGGTGGAGGAAGGACAAGTACCTTCCAAGTACCTTGGGGAGTGAGAAGATCTCCTCAAAAAGGAATTTGTTGTCCCCAAGTGAGAGTGAAAAGGACATTTGAGGAATTTTGGAATTCCTCAAAAATCTCCATGCGAAAAGGAGAGGTGGTTGGAGGAATAAATGTGAATTAAAAATTCACATTCTTAGGAGAGTCTAAAGGATAAGAGAGGGTCTCCAAAAAGGTGGGAATTGGTCACATGTGTATGAGGTGACATGTCAAATATTCTAGAAGCCTTGGAAATAAAAAAATATGAATTAAAAATTCACATGGGGAGGAGAGAGAAATGGGATGAATAAATGAGAATTAAAAATTCTCATGGGAAGGAGGGTCAATGTCCAAAAAGGAAAAATGGAAGAATTAACCAAAAAGTGGTGCTAAAAATGGCTAATGACTTTGATTAAAGTTGTGCAAAACACTTAATTATGATAATTAATGGAAGATTAGAGACAAGTGGCAAAATGGGAGATTTTGACATTAATCCTTGATTAAGAGGATGCACACCCTAAATATGAATTAATTAAATTAATTCATATTAGAGATGGATTATGGAGGATGTGACAAAGAGTGAGAAAAGAAGAATTTTAAATTGATTTTAATTCAATAGATTAGGATGACTAAATTAAATAAATTGGTGTATTTATTTAATTTAGAGAGGATAAAAGCACCAAATAAAGTATTTAATTATTAAATTAAACACTTTAAGAGTCTTATGTGAGGAGCGCAATATAAATTAATATTGACAGAATTGATGAATAAAGGGGGAAATTTGATCATATGGGAGTGATCAAATTTGGGTGTCTACATTTTGCCCCTCTTCGAAATATTGTTAAAATAACAATGTTTCAAAGAAAAATAAATGTCGGGGATGAAGAAAGGGATAGGGATTGATGCCCCAACCTGACAAAGAAGGAGAGGGATGGAGCAGTGCCTGGCTTGAAATGGATGGAAGAAAGTGATAGGGTATGCCCCCTTGAGAGGGCAGTTGGGGAAGAAAGGAGGGGGGCTCGGTGACTTCTCGATAGAAAGAAATGGAGGAGACCGTTGGATAAAGGGAAAAAAACTAAGCAACTTTTCCTTTTGAACGGAGTTGATTGGACGTACGGTTTGCAAATGGCGGCTCTGGGAAAGAAGGGGATTAATTGAAAGGAAAAAAAGGTAAATAAAAGATAAAAAATACCTTTTATTTTAAAAAAGGGGGGATTAAAAGGTAATTTGAAGAACTACCTGGTGTCATTGTTACTGTAGCAAGTGAGGAAAGGAGGAAGAAGAGGGAGAGGAGATGGAGCAACCATGCTGCGAGATCATGACACCGAGATCGTTCACCGAGCAGATGAGCTGCGGAGACAATGGACCCACTTCGCGGTGCCCCGCAAGGTGAGTACGAAAACCCATGTTATTTATTTTGAATATTTAAACATATTTTGTAAGATATATGTATCATATGGGTTTGGTGGGCGGGGGAAATGGGAAAACGAGTAGCTTGCCAAATTAGCGGTAAACTACAATTTTTCTATTTTTGGGAGGGGGGAATGGGCTGACCACCCACGCAAACAGGCTGCATGCACCCCGGGTTAGCCGTGACATGCCCCGCCGCGGCAGAGGCCTCACTTGGTTGGTGGACATGCCCCGGGCGTAGCCACGTACGGCCGCTGAGGTGGACACTACCCCTGCCACCGGCGGAGCCACCCCTGCTGTGGTAGACACTCGGGGAAGCCGCCACGAGGGCGTGCATGACGCCGTGAGGAAGGAGGAAGGCACCGAGCAGGGCAGAGGCCAAAAGAAAGAAAAAAAAAGGGGGGGAGAGGGATGGGGTGATGGAAATTTAGAAAGAAGAGACTGCCCCGATGGGGGGGCAAGATGAGGATGAGGGGAGAATAAAAGTAAAGACGGTCTGGGGCCAGGACGATTGTGTATTGATAAATGGTTGATGTGGATGCAGAGCTTAGGGCGGATACGGACACACGAGCGATGGTCGGAGGCATTGACAGCGGCTCTAGCAGCGATGACGGGTGTGGATCATGCGGCCTTAGAGCATGTGGGGTTATTGCATTTTTTAGAGGTACCAGTGATGAGGGCGCATCGAGCGATGCTGATAGCCCTAATAGAGAGATGGAGCTCTGAGACGTCAACATTTTGGCTGCCGACGGGGGAGGTTATGGTGATGCTGGAGGATGTATGGCGCATCCTGAAGTTGTCAATATTAGGGATTTTGTTGAGTGATGTGGTGTCGAGCGGGGCCGAGTTGAGGCAGACTATGACAGTGCTATTTGGTCATGTTGCCCTGCCGCTGCAGGGTCAGCAGTTGGATGTAGATGGATGCCTGACAGTGGGAGTACTAGCTTTGCCTTTATTCTTAGCTGGGTTGATCAGTGGGATATTGCTGCCGGATCATAGCAGGTGGTATTGCAGTTTGCGGATCATGGAGCCGATTCGACAGATTGTGGAGTGGCGAGAGGGACAGATTGCATGGGGTGCGTGTGTACTAGCCCAGTTGTATAGAGATATGCATCTGATTTGTTATCGAGAGGCAGTGAGTTTGACACACATGACCCTGTTACAGGTGTGGGCATGGGAGCATATTACGGTGACAAGACCGATTATTGTTCGGGAGGGAGATGTGGATGATACAGAGCCACTGGCATGGAGGTATGGAGAGGCGAGGGGCTGGGTTATTCGTCATAGGTGGTTGGGAGATGTGGAGGGATGGAGGAGGTTGATAAATGATTTGGAGGAGGGA
>VDFB02162637.1:0-44040 GCA_007258455.2 Sequoia sempervirens
CTTAGCATTCAGGGTGCAATTCTTCATGACAACAATCTGTATACAAATTTTCTCTTTTATAATTTACATATAGCCAAAAGACAATATGTAGAAAATAAATAAATAAAATCTTCAAGCATTTATTACCTAGTGTGCCCATAATATCTTATTATTGATATATTTAGTCTTAGTTAGATTGGACCATGTAAATAAAAATATATAAATCATGTAAATTAAAATGTTAAGTAAATCAAATATAGATAAACCATGTAGAATAGTGGTTGGACATTACATAGTGGCCAAAGCAAGCATGGATAGTGGTTGTGCAGTGCATAGTGGCATAAACAAATTTGGATAGTGGTTGCACTACCTATTATAACATAAACCATGCATAATAGTGGTTGCACACTACATATTATAACTTAACATTATTCTACATAGCTTATGTTATAATAAATAGCTCAATTATTAGATGATTTTGTAGACAAATATTAATGATATCTTTTTGTTTAGGCATTATGGTAATAAGAAAAAGGAAAAGTAAAAGAATAAATTGAAGGGTAAGGACCCATTTACCAAGGGGTGTGAAAAATAATATGTAGTTGACTAAAATGATGATGAAACTTCAATGACACTTCAATTAACCCACCTCACAATAACACAAACTGTAATCCTATTGATGATAGTGCAAAAATAATGGATGTTACTATCAATTCTTGTTATTGTCATGGACAAAAGATAAATCTAAAAAAACTTAAGTGGACATAAGAAGATATGGATGGTGCTATCAAAGATGTGAAGGATAATTCCTTCTCCATAAGAATAGCAACAAAAAAGTGGGGAATCCCTTCTAGTAGTTTGATATATTGGTTGTCAGGACTAACAATAACAAAAAGAAAGGCACCGCCAACTATCATATCTATCGAAAAAGAGATGAAATTAGTTGACTGGTGCAAATATTTGACTTAAATTGGTCATGGTCTTAAGGTTATTAAATTTAAGTCACATGTGGCTCACATATATCAAACAAGTCCAATTCCTTTCAAGAATTATTTAGCAAGTAGATCATGGTGGATGTGTTTATGAAAATATCATATAATATTGGTAATAAGGGTTGTTGAGGGTCTAGATAGGGATAGAATAGTGATACTATGACCAAATTTTTTGACATATTTCTATGACAACTTGGATAAGTTATATAATGCTAATATGTATGGGTCAACCAAGATGTGCAACTATGATGAAAACAATGTTTAAGTAGGTATAAATTATGGAATATGAGTAACTATCAAGTTAGAAAGTAGAATCATGCCACATATTTTATCTAAAACTAAATAATGGATAACAATATTATATTGTACTAATCCAAAAAGTCACAATATTTTAGGGTTCTATTTTTTCAAAGAAAAAGATAACTCAAAAATTATGTTACTAATTGTGAACCAAGGGCTTGCATGGTAGCACAACCACATGCTTGGATGACTAAAGAGTTATTCTTGAATTGGATACATCATTTTTCTAGATCAATTCTAGGCGGCCTTCACCCACGAATTGACATCTCCTTATCCCTAATGGAAATGGAAACCATGTGGCTTTAACCATAATCCAAGAGGTAAGATCTCTAGGTTTATCCCATCAAATTGGGTTAAAGAAAGAGTAGAAAACTTTGGAGTGTATTTTAAAGTAAAAAAAATATTATCCATGCCTTCTCTACCTCCACTACCAAGAACTGCGGTGATTCATTCCTATGTAGATAAAACAGATTGAGAAATTACAAATTTGGAACATAATGAAGTGATACAATAAAAGGTTCTTTGAAGATATGAAAAGATTTTGAAACAACAAACAAATAGGCCTGCTATGTGGTCAAGGTTTATTAACAAATTATAAACCTACCAATTGAAATGGTTAGAAAGAGGCACGGGGTAAGTGCAAAAAGATGGGGGGGCAAAAAGGGGTCTTAAGTGGCCACTTTTTTTCTAAAATCAGGAAATACTAACCTTGGATGAGAAATTGAGTATAGTTACACTCAAAATTTTAAGATACGACAAAAACAATGTTTGTAGTGCTCTGAGTCTACTTTCTAAACTACTAATTCTTTTTGAAAATGGTAGAGATTAAGAGGTTCAAAAAAGGGATCCGCAGAAATTGGTGTTGTTTTTGTCAAAAAAACATAACATAGTGTCTTTTGTGGCTCCCTCAAAAGGTTAACTTTTTTTTGATATTTTTAAAACCGCTTCAATGAAAAATTAGCTAACCGCATGTAGTTTATGCTTGATTTTTCTAATAAATTTTTAATGAATATTTGATTTTTTACTAATTTTCAAAGTGGACACATCCTGAAAAATAAAATTTTGGTTGTGCCACCCTACAATTTTTGAAAACTAATCAAAAAACATTTTTTTTTGAATATGTGTAGAATGGAGTCTAGTTTATAAAAGTGTAATTTATTCGAAAATCAATTTTTATTTTTTAATATGCCTCAAAGAGATGTGGTCTCATGGGCTGCATTGATTGCAGGATATGCACAAAATGGATTTTTTTGAAAAGGCTTTAGAAATTTCCAAGAAAATGCAATTGTCAGGTTGAAATAGGAGCTTTGGAACATTATGAACATCCATCAAAGCATAAAGGATAGAGGAAATTTGTCAGATATTATAGTCACAACTACCCTACTAGACATGTAGGATTACTCACATCCTTCTCAATGGTAAAATTTGGTAAAATCAACAATAATGTAGCATAATCAATGTTTTAGATGGAACAAAAAAATAGTTTTTTTTTGGTTTCCTCACTTGAAAATGCTTGAATTATTTTTTTCTAGTAGGAGGGTGATCCCACAATAGCGGTTTACAATTTTTGGCCAAGCTGGACACTGAAATATTTTTTTAAAACTAAATCTTCACTTTTAGACACCTATAGCAACTAAACCGTGAGAAATTTGAAGATGATGCAAACTAAAGTTTCGTGACATTTTGTCTGTAGATTCTAAATATATTTTTTCCAAAATTTTTGGAATCAGTTTGCACTTCTTTTTCCATCTCCCTCAAAAACTAGTTTTTTTTAGAAAACGACATTTTTAAAAAGTGACGCTCATCGTATAAGGCATAACTTTTTTCCATGAATGATAAAATTCTAATTCTTTCAAATTTAGATTTGTAACTTTGATATCTAGTGCTTCCACTTGGTTAGATAGTTTTTTATTGATTTTTTTTTTTAATCAAGTTTTAAAGTCATATCAATTACAATTCAGACATAGCACGACTGTATAACGCGTTACTTTTTTTGTATGTATCAATTTTTATTTTTTTTGTTGGATCAAGGACTTCAATATCTGGTGCACTCATATTTTAAATTTTTTTTTTGATAATCTGCTATTTTTCCATGTGTAGAACATAGAACTTCATTTTCGGTGAAAAACCTATGTTTAATAAAACTAAAAAACAAATACATAATAAAACCAAAACATATTAAAATTATATTCGTTGGATAGCTCGTTTCAAGGACTACCTGATTCCAGTTGGGTTTGTGAAGTCTCCGCCATTTTCATCTTCAACCCAAGCTCCGAAGTGAAAAAATTTAGATTTTTTTGTGTCTGAGGGGGAGAATGAGGGACAAGGGGGGTTCAAGCGAACCCCTAGGGGTTCGCTTAAACCAGGGTTCGCTCGAACTTTGGTTTGAGTGAACCACCTTTTAATTTGCATTTTCCTTGGTTTTTTGGGCGGGAAATGGGGGGCAAGCATTTAAGTGGGTTCGCTCGAACCTATAGGTTCGTTCGAACCCCTAAAACCAAATTTTTTTGCCATAGGCTCATTTTTTGTGAGTTTTCCTTTCTCCATCAATTTGCAAACCATTGTTGTGGCTTCACCCAGGATACTGTAATAAACATGGCTATTACCACCCAAAAGTTGTTTGCTAGAACATAATAAACCCAATAATAATGTCAGCTGGTAGAGAAATTGGGAGGATTATTTTTACCTATCACAGTTGGAAATGCTCTGGTAAACATGTATGCAAAATGTGGAAGCATAGAAAAGGAACATGAACTGTTTGAAAGAATGCCTCAAAGAGAGGTTATCTCATGAAATGCAGTGATTACAAGAAATGCACAAAATGGATTTTTTTAAAAAGCTTTAGAAAATTTCAAGCAAATGCAATTAGGAGGTGTAAATCCAACATCCACAACTTTTGCCAACATTCTCCCTGCCTGTGCCAAAATAGGAGCATTGGAACAAGGTATGGACATCTATGAAACCATAAATAATAGAGGAATTTTATCGGATGTTGCAGATGCAACTGCCTTGGTGGACATGTATGAAAAATGTGTTATCATAGAAAAGGCACATGAACTATTTGATAAAATTCCCCAAAGAGATGTCATCTCATGGAATGCAATCATTGCAGGATATGCACAACATGGATTTTGCAAGGATGATCTCAAAATCTTTAAATTAATGAAGCACTTTGGAACATATCCCGACATTTCCCTACCATTGGAGATATCTCTAATCTAAATTTTTTGGACCTAGATATAAATTCCCTATCTTGTTCTCTTCAACAATAATATCATAGGAAGCATTCCTTCACCTTGGGGAAATTATTTGGTCTGGAGTATTTGGACTTGGGGAATAATGTATAGTGTCTCCCTTTTATTATTTTACAGTAGAAATAAAGCACATACAAGACTAGGCATAATATCCAACACAGTCATGTCAAACCTACACTCCTAGTTTCTATTAAGAAACCACAAAAGTCACATAGATTATACAAGACATCACATGCAACAAGATGTGTTTGTTTTCATGGAATGTGATGGAAAAGTATTAAAACTCACTTGAAATCAACACGCAATCAGACAAAATAATAGATAGAATCAACTTTGTTTGAACCATTGTTCTCACAAAATGCCTCACCAATAAGCAGGACCACAAAAATGGAATTTTAAAAAGAATAAGGGATTTAAAATGTTTGACAGAATGCCTCAAACAAATGTTGCCTCATGACCTACCATAATTGCATAATATGAATTCATTAAAAAAATTCTACAAACTTCCAAGAAAATGCAATTCATAGATGTAAAGCCAAATCTCATAAATTTTCTCAGCTTTCTACCTATGTGTGCAAAAATGGGGGCTTTGGAATAGGACCTACAAACACTTGTGGAAGAATAAAGTATGTACATTTTTTTACAGCTGGACATATGTTTCCCCCATTTCTTACTTTTGTTCAGAGTATGTGTCAACTCAAACAGTCTAGTTTTAGAAAGTCATTGCATGAGAGATTTTTGTCATTTGTTGGTGTGTTGTGTGGTTTGAAATATTTTTGCCTCTTTATTTGAACCTTTGTTGGGTGTTGCTGACACCATTGTTGATGCCACAACATTTGATAGTTAAATTAATCAAAGTTGCCAAACATTTAGACTTATCGATAATGACAAACCTAACAAGAGAATGTTATAATGATAAAATAGAAATGCCAAACAAAATAGGCCCATGCATGCACATATTAATGATAAAGGAGTTGATTATTTTCCTTATTCAAAATTTTTGCTTAAATAATATGAATAGATGCATTTCTTCGTTGAAACCTTCATTACACAAATATACCCAAAAATAGATTTTTTTTTTCCAAATTGACCTTCCACACCTCTTCGGGGTGCCCATTGCACACCAAGGTACGATAGCTATAATCCCTATATACAATTTAAATGTTCGGCTTGATGCTTCTTCCATTTGATAAACACACTGTGTGCGGATATTTCGCTTAATTACACGTGTTTTATAGCAATATAAAGTAGACGCGTAATTTCGTTATTTCTTCACCCATAACATTAGAATGGACTTTCTCTACACACCGATATTTTCGCGTGCATATCAAACACAGACATGATAGCAGACTGTAAATTGAGGCTTTCACATTCCCTAAAGAAGTGGGTCTCGCGCGGGGTCTTTTGGTTGTATTATCCAGACATTAAAATGCACATTTGATTCTGTATTTTTATTTTTAATTAATGAATGGAATTTTGTGTTTTTTCTTTCCCTAATTGTCTGTAATCAGAATTAAAAAATTTCTGTTGTAACTGATCTCGACTGTGTTTGACCAAAAATGGGAATGGTTGCATTTACAATTCAACGCCGCCCGACAAAAGCTGCTACATTATCCAATAAAATGATTTCCGCGTGTCAGACTATGCAGTTTCTGTGCAGGTTATCCGCTTCGTATTAAAGGAGGAACTTCTACACTGCTCTTCTTTGCCTTTGATCTGTTTCTCTAAATTCTGTATTCTGTTTCTCTGTCTTTACTCTGTTTACCTAAATTCTGTACTCTGTGTACCCTGTTTCCCTAAATTCTTCACTCTCTCTCTAAATTTCTTTGCCAGAGCTTCCTTGTCAGTGAAGGAGAGACGAAATATGAGACAGGAAACAGTTTGTGTAACAGGCGCGGGAGGATTCATTGCCTTCTGGCTTGTTAAAAGGCTGTTGACCAAAGGCTATACTGTTAAAGGAGCCCTCCGTAATCCTGGTCAGTATTTACAAACACATCAATAAATGTATTACTAATTCATATTTATCATTTATCTGATATTAGTTAATGTTTGATTGAAGTACAGATGATGGCAAATATAAACATCTGAGGGAGTTGGAAGAAGCGAAAAAGAGGCTGCAACTTGTCAAGGCTGATATTCTTGATTACCAAAGCTTGATCCAAGTTATTAGAGGCTGTGATGGTGTGTTCCATATGGCTTGCCTTCTCACAGACGACCCTTTAAGTTATAGGCTCTGAATATGTATTCTCTCAAAGAAAAGAACTCATAATCCTTGTGGAACTTGCTCTAATGGCGATGGTTTGTGCAGGAACAAGTGATAGAACCAGCTGTCAAAGGAACCGCCAATGTGTTGGATGCTTGCACTGAATGTGGAGTAAAGCGCCTAGTCATGACCTCTTCAGTCGGTACAGTTTACATGGACCTCAACAGAGATCCCCATGTCGTGGTTGATGAAAATTGCTGGAGTGATTTGGATTACTGCGTTCAAACAAAGGTACAATTTAAACATTATTAGTAGACATGATTTTTTTACAGTTTATGAAAACGACTTGTTATGTTTTTAAAAAAAAATATAAATTTAATAATGGTAACTGCAGACATTGATAAAAAAAACTTACACAGTTTAATCAAAAACATACTATAGCTTAAACATCACTGGACTAATTAATGGGAAATTATTAGACAAATCACTGACAGATTTGGCCTTATTTAATGATGCAGAACTGGTACTGCTATGCCAAAACGGTGGCAGAAAAAGCTGCATGCAAGCGGGCGGAGGAGAGGAATTTGCATAAGGTGGTAGTGAACCCATGTTTGGTTTTAGGTCCTTTGTTGCAGTCCTCCACGAACGCCAGTACTGCTCATATCATGAAATATCTAACAGGTATGCAGAAACTGGAACCTATTTCATTACCATTCATCGTTTAATAAGATTTAGAACATATCACTTAAAGTTGTCATTGAATTGTTTGATGTTTATCTAGAACAGGTAGATTAAACCAAAAATATAATGTGCAGGTTCAGCCAAAACATACGCAAACTTAACCCAGGCATATGTGGATGTGAGAGATATGGCAGAAGCTCATATTTTAGTGTACGAAACACCTTCTGCAAGTGGGCGGTATCTGTGTGCAGAAGCAAACATGCACCGTGGAGAATTGGTGGCTCTCTTGGCCCAATTGTTCCCCCAATATCCTCTTCCTCTCATGTACTCAATTCTTATCTCGTTTTCAGATAATTTTGAATGAATCCTTTGTCCCACCAACAATGAATATCAATCAGTTCAACTAATGCTTCTGCTAACCATCTCTACAGGTGTTCCGACCAGAAAAATCCGAGGAAACAAGCTTACAAGTTCTCTAATGAGAAGACGAGAAAACTTGGGGTTTCATTTACACCAATGAAGAAGTGCCTGGCTGATACAGTTGCCAGCCTGCAGAACAAGGGCTTTCTTCATTAGCTTCGCCCATAAATTTACACCCGCTTTGCTTAAAGATCAATTGGTTTCATTTTTTCGACTGGTAGGAAAGTTTCAAACCACCACACCAGCAATATACTCTCTTCAACTGGAAGTTTAGTCATGCAACTCTAATGAAGACGGAGGAAAATCTCACCTCTTTAAAAGCTGCAAAATATAACAGACAAATGGTGGGTCTGTTGCTTCAGGTCCTGGTTACCACAAATGTATAAATTCTATTCATATTTTTTCTATGTTAATGACTACGTCAGTCATTCAATCTTCTAATAAAATCACATCTGCCATTGAAGATTTTATTCAATTACATTTTATTGAAACAGTGGGTGTTGTACATGGGTAAATTTTAACCACTCAGAAAGTTACAATTTCGATATTAATCAAAATAAAATTGACTAAAATTTGTATTTTTAAATTTGAGCAGAACAGTCTGAAAAAATCGTATGGGATGAAAAAACAGTTTGTAGAGAAACTTTTGCACAGATGTTTACGTGACTGCTTATAAATGTTAAATTATTTATTGACAACAAAAGTCATTACTTATTCACTCCTTTCCTTCAAAGTCAAGTCAGAGAATACAGATGGGAAACCAGGAAATGGTCTTCAATGGAAAAGGGTTGTTGAGCATATATCCATTTTTGTGTGAAAAGAGGAGAAGTAAAAAATGAAAAAAGAGTATCTGTGTGAGGCATATCTTTAACGTTGACTGGTAACATTGCCAAGTTGCATGATACTTAGTGCACTCTCAGATTTGTAAATTTATTTTATATTTAATGTTGAATAGGTATAATATATTAGCAATTATAAACGTGATGCTCTTACCAGATGGATGAGGTTGAAATCATGTAGTGGTAAATTTAGTGGTATGGTATTATGCTAAAAAGTATTTTCATTATTTTATTTTAAATTATTATTATAGTATATGGGGAGAGAATTCAAGTTGAGTATGTTCTATAGCTAAACATGTTTGAAAGGATATTTGATATAATTTGATTTATTAATAGAAAATATTCATTGTTTGAATATTAAAATATCATTAAATATTTATTTTTTATTAATAAGTATCATGTAAATAAGTTTTTTAAAATTGCTTTATATATATCATTGATATGTCAAAATCTATGCAATTATCAATTAGTCAATACCAAAAGAATACACATTTTTGGTTCATTGCATATATATGAGACAAAATACAATGTTATTCATAACAAATCAAATTTACGTATGAAAATATAACAAAACTATAATAAAATATTATATAACAGTTTGTAAATCTTACAAGTAATTTGTCCAAACATATAGAAAAAATCGTTAAAACGCTACATACTTGCTATTTAGTAGATAATATGCAAATGTACAACTTTTGGTCCTTCGATAATTAAATATATTCCTAATTTGACATAAATGAAAACTCTTATTTTTCATGGTCATCACATCTTTCATAGATGTTATGTAATAAATGTTCAAATTGGAGACTTTAATCTTTAAATATTCAACACTTGTAAAATAAATATGTAGATGTGAGGCTAACCATTTGAGTCAAATCAAGCAATTAATACATCAAATTTTAAAATTGCTTCTCTATTAGGGGAGAGGGGCCCATAACGGAGCAGGGTCCAATAGTGGGGATAGAAGTAGTCCTCAGTGGGACCCATAGTGGAGCACTTTAATATCCAATTGCAAAACACTTTTTATCCATAAAGTACGCAAAGTGACAAATCATGTGATGCCACATCAACACACCAACAAAACATGACTTAGTGCACCACTACCAGTCTCACTTTTTTTTGGGGCCTTTTTGGATACCTCAACAAAAAGCTTGCTGATGTGGCCCTAAAACGAAATATAAAAGCACATGGGTTGCCAAATAAGTTGTTGCACAAAATTGGGAGTGATTTGAAATTTCCACGTAGGATTTTGAGAAACGCGAAGTTAGGGTGCTCCACTATGGGCCCCTCTCCCCTAATCCACACCATCCCCTCTTATCTAATAAAAAATCATGAATTCAAATCAGATGAATCAAATATTTTAAAAATTGGGAGGAAAAAAAGTTATAAAATTAACCTACAATATCATAACTCATTTACAATTTGACTACATACAATCAAACCTATAAAGAATAATAGGCTTCAATTTTTTGTCTTTTCTAGCATTTACATTTTGGCTACAAAGACTATTAGAGCACATAGGTTATTAGACTGCAAAGAATATCATACTATTCTATAATTTATTTCTCCAAGTATTTTTTTCATTATATTTTAAGTTTTTCCCCTACAATATACATATAGTTCATTAGAGTGAATTTCTTGTACTAGTGACTATAAGTCAAGAATAATACAAAGCATAAATTTTTTACCACATTCCTTACGATTCAAATATTATTAATAGCTATTAGTATTAATGAGCTATAAATTACATTTTCTTATAATCATAAGACAAAATTTAGAAAATAAATAAATAAAATATTCATGAATTTATTAACCAAGTAGTATTTCGATATAGAATCAATCCTTTATCAATTAGCTCTCCATTAGCTTAATTTCACATGCC
Source organism: Sequoia sempervirens (assembly GCA_007258455.2). NCBI lineage: Eukaryota > Viridiplantae > Streptophyta > Pinopsida > Cupressales > Cupressaceae > Sequoia > Sequoia sempervirens. Next base: position 10,551 of record VDFB02162637.1, read on the forward strand.
AAGGGTCAAAAAATACTTCATATGTATTGCTCATAATCATGCCAAGGGCCAAAAAAATACTTCATACATTGTTCTTAACCATTTAATTTTTTTTTACCTCTCTATTGATGTCTCCTTTTCCAAAGCCTAAGAAAAATCTCAATTCACTTCAATTATTGGTCATAATTCACATTTCTCATGCCAATTTGCATTGTTGGTAATAAATTTGGTTACATCTATCTTGTACAATATGGATATTCTAACATAGTAAGGTCAAGGGCATACAAACCTACTTTGCTCAATATTTCTTATCAAAATATTTTAGAGCATTCACATTTGTGATATTTGTTTAGAAGCAATCAAGTACAATAATCCTCCAATCACAGACCTATAAAAATTATGATCAACCTCAGGAGACTCATTAGTCTTGCTCAAGTGACAACCAATAACCATAGGGGTACTGACAAGTTTGGAATCCTCCATGCCAAACTTCTTTAACATCTAGATTTAACATACTTAGCCTGAGAAATAAAGATACCATCTCAAACTCTTTATGCATCTCCTCTACAAACTTCTTACACGTATTATCATCTCCTCCAAAGATGATGTCATCAACATATACAACAACTATCAAAATCTTGTATTCTTATATCTTAATGTAAAGGTTACTATCTACAATACCTTTCTTTGAAGTAAGTACTTATCCAATCGAGCATACCAAGCTCTAGGAGCTTGTTTGAATGCATGCAAATCTTTCTTGAGTCTACACACCATGTATGGATCTTCTAATAGTTGGAAACCATCTGGTTGCTCCATGTAGACATATTCCTCTAAATCACCATCCAAGAAGGTTGACTTGAAATCCATCTGATAGACTTTGAAATTCTTGTGAGAAGCAAAGGCAAGAAACATCCTTATTGCCTCCATTCTATCTATCAAATCAAAAGTATCCTCAAAATCAATACTTTCAACTTATGAATAATCCTTACATACCAATCTTGCTTTATTCCTCACAACTTCACCATCTTCATTCATCTTGTTCAAGAACACCCACTTTGTTCCTATAACATTCTGATTAGGTGGTCTTGGAACCAAATCCCATGTCAGATTCTTTTCTATCTGATTCAATTCTTCTTCCATTTCCTTCAACCAACCTTCATCTAAGTTACTAGCATCAACAAAGTTCGTGGGATCTACCTTTTACAATAAACATGAATTCACTTGCTCACTTTCTTTTGCAAAACTTCTCTTGGGCAACACACCTTTATTCTTATCTCCAATGATTTGATCTGTTGAATGATTCTTCTGAACATACTTTGTTGGAGTCTTAGGAACCTTTTTTTATTCTTATTTTTTCTCTTCTTTCTCTTCTCCTTCTTCTTCTTCTTCTTCAATGTAGGGAGGTATATCAGATCCACAAACCTCTTGTTCTTGTGAGATTTGATACAAATCTTCATCTACCTTAATCTTTGTTCTTTCATTCATCTTTCCTAATCTTTTGTTGTAGCATCTGTAGGCCTTGCTTCTTGTTGAGTAACCAAGAAAGATACCTTCATCACACCTTGAATCAAATTCTCCAAGGTCTTCTTCATCTCTTCTAATGTAGCATTTGCTTCCAAAGATCCTAAAGCATCTAACAGTAGGAGTCCTTCCATACCATAGCTCATAAGGGGTCTTAGTGCTATTGACCCTCAACTGTACTCCATTAAGCAAGTAGACAGTAGTGTGAACTGCTTCCTTCCAATACATATCAGGTAGATCTACATATTTCATCATTACCCTAGCCATATCGTGCATAGTCCTATTCTTCCTCTCCACCACCCCATTATGTTGAGGGGTCCTAGGAGAAAAAAATGTATCCTAATAGGTCATGAACTTCACAAAAATTTTCAAATTCATTTGAAGTAAATTCACCTCCTCTCTCTGATCATAAGCATTTGATCTTAACATCCATTTTATTCTCAACTTTTTCTTTGAAAATCTTAAACTTATCAAAGGCTTCTAATTTTTCTCTTAAAAATGTAACCAAAATCATTCTAGAGTAGTCATCAATAAGCAACATGAAATACCTTTCACTTTGTTCTCTTTGTTTTTGTAGGTCCACATAGGCTAGTGTGAATCAACTCTAGTGGCATTGTAGAAGAGCATTCCTTGCTCTTGAAACTTGTCTTTGTATGTTTTCCCATTTGACACTCCTTGCATAATGTGTTTGCAAGCCTAGTTATCTTAGGCATATCTCTCAATACATGAGTAGAGCTGATCTTTACCATATTGTCAAAGTTGATGTGTCCCATTCTCTTGTGCCATAGATCTCACTGGATTGAGCTAATAAACAAATTATTCAATATGCCTCCTTTAGATGATAGAAATTTCCATTTGTCCTAGTGCCTTATGCGACTAATCTTCCAAAAACTACCTTCCTAATCTCACAACCTTTGGCATGAAATGTAAGGTTGTGCCCTTTACTGCACATTTGATTGACACTAAGGAGATTATGCTTTAGCCCTTTGACATAGAGGACATCCTTAGTCTTGTTCTTTCTATCAATGGATCTATAGCACCCTTTCCACAAATTTGTGCTGACTCAAATCACCACCAAACTTAACAGCTCCACTATGTTACACTTCTTAAGATTGATGAACCTTCCCTTGTCACTAGTCATGTGGTTAGAGCAACCACTATCAATCACCCAAGCATTTGCTTCTTCCTTTTCATGAAAGGAAGTCCACACAACCATTGATCTTTCATTGTTTCTACCAGCCTACAAAGTATCAAACTTCTTATATTTTTCAATATCACCCTTTTTGTCCTTCACAATCATGAATAAGGTTTCATAATTTGAATCATTATCCTCATCTTTTGAAGAAAAACTACTCTCCTTGAAATAGAAACTTCTTTTAAATTTCTCTTTCGCTGCTATCTTTTGACTCTTTAAAAGGACATTTAGATGCAAAATGACCAATTCTCCCACAGTTGAAGCACTTAAAAGGTAAATTAACTTTATATTTTTCAGTAGCTTTTTTCAATCTTCTCGTAAAGTTTTCTTCCACCTCATCAAATTCAAATCATTCTGATTTGTTGTTTCATCTTCTATCTTTTTACTAGCTTTGAATGTTGCTTCCTTCTTTGGAGCATCTTTGTCAAACTCTCTCATTTTAAAGGTTGTGAGAGCACCAAATATTTCACCTACTGAATACTTATCCAAGTCCTTGGACTTCTCAATAGTAGATACCTTATGACTATAAGATTTAGGGAGAGATCTCAGAACCTTCTTCACAATCTCATCTTCTTTCACTTCTCCACCATGACCTCCGATGCCAGTAACTACTTCATCCACTTAGAGCATATAAATAGCAATATCTTCATCCTTTGTCGTCCTCAGGTTCTCAATTTTTCTCTTAAATATTTGAATCTTGGCTTGCTTCACTTTATTATCTCCTTCATAAATATTGCTTAGCTTTTCCCATACATCCTTGGTAGAACTGCAACTCATCACCTTCAAAAGTTTTGAATCATCTAACACACACATGATAGCATTCTTTGTTGGAAACTAGGAACACTGAGAGGGGGGATGAATCAGTGTTCCACAATATTTGAATCTCAAATTAGATCTTAAACTATCAACAACAATATTTAACCTTTAATAGCATCCACAACAAATAAACAGAAGGAAACATGCATGCACATTAATAAGACAATGTGAACACCATAACACCAAGATTTTTACGTGGAAACCTTGTTAGGGGAAAAACCATGGTGGAGATTAATCCACAAAGTATACTCTGTTAAAAGTATGATAAAAAGGGGAATGCACTTGCATTCAGGCACATTGCCTAGAGCTCATTGCTCAAAATACAAAAGAGGACTCACTATCCAAAAGAGATTGGATTAAAACTATTCAAAATATGAACTGAGAAAATGGCATGTCTGAATGCGTGGATCCAGTTCCAATGAAGCACATGAAACAAATTATGGACCTTCTATCCAATTCAGCATAATAATACTTGTAATAAACACAGGATTCGATGCATAATATACCATCATGGTAGTTTTCTCATGGAGGAATTGCTATAATGATGTCTCTGATCTGTCGCAAGGTCTTACCGCTGCAACATAGTCAATCATAATGTAACAATGAGCTTTTTGGAAGGAGTTAGGTAACCTAATGAGACTCCAATGTAATGGGGTAGTGAATCAACCCACAAAGGGAACTAGTGAATCCAATCTTGGTGTCAAAATTCCATTCATTCATTGCATGTTGCAAGATTCCCCCTTACTAAAATAAATTCCACTGATAAAATCTCCAAACTTTCTTGAAAGGCACCCTTACTCTAATGCTATCGCTCATTCTATACTTTAATAACGAAAGCATTATCGGACTTCTAAACATCAATATCTTGGATCCATTGAGAAAAAAGTCGAACGATTGGGATAAGAATCGGTTATATCCATTGCCAAGAATTGGTTTTGTTCCTCAAAAATAGTTACAACCCAGATTTCGTTGCTGGAGTGAAACATTTTACTTTTTATTCGTTTCCCCTTCTCCGGCCGCATATTGCCTCTTGATCCTTTGATTCTAAAAATCAAGAATTAGTTTAACTAGGGAAAGATTAGTTACAAACGGTTTCCAAGAATTCATTTTCAATTAACCGACATGATTCTATCTCCCCAAATATTCCATCGACTTAATTTGCAATATATATTATGTTAATAAAAACAGTTACCATGCTAACATGATGTGATGAGAGATGGTTTGAATGTGGAGAATTTGAATTGCTATCGTATAAGGTTTATGCTGCCTTCATGAAATTGTACCTATAGCCTTAGATGGACACCATTAGTGTTTTTAAACATTCTAAATATATTGCCAACGATAAATCAATATGTTGTGGCCTTACAAGGCTCATGTTGGCATTAGAAACAAAGATGATACCCTTTTAAATACAAAACATGTTCCTCACATAAGAGTTGAGCTAAAAAATATGATCTATGGCTAGAAATTAGCCATTTTGAATAATCTCATATTATATATAAATATTAAAAATTCCAAGATTAATATCAACTTTACCATACAAGGTTGATGATGTTCATTATCATGTCGACACACTAGCGTAGTCACCCCCTCAATATGTACTCAAAGATGATAATCATGATCAATGTCCTTATGCTATATCATGAGAATCATCAAGAATAAACATTTAAAGATTGAACACATCATACATATATAAATATACTTATATGTGAGTTATTTTCGTTGTAATAACTTATGCATGCACATATGTATCCATACATACTTGAACATAAATGTTTGTACGTTGACGGTATCTATGTATTTGTACTCGCATATGCATCCAAGCATGCATGTATACATGTACGAGTGTATATGCTTACCTTAACTCATGTATACCTACGTTCACATATTCATTTGTTTTATATAATAAAAAGAGAGCTATTAACCCTAAAAAGAATCATATCAAACACAAAGGTCGAGTAGGGCCCAATTGACTTGCGCTAACTTACCTCCATGAATACTAATGACAACCCAGAAACCTTAGGTTTATGGAATTGCTACCTGACTGAGGTTGAACTGATATGGCATTTCTCAAGGATTCATAACTTCACCCTTCTCCCAGGTGATACTCCCCCTCTTTCTCTCTCGAGGTGTTTGAATCACTCCTGCAATCTCACTCAAGAAAACAAACAAGTGGTTAGCCAAGAAAAAATTATAGCATGATCATAGAATTTCATTTACAAAATAAATAGAATCATTTCATTATATTTCATCATATTCATGACATCAAGTAACTGCCATCATTCTCTAGAATTGAAAAACATAACATTGCATAATTCCATCATAATATATAATTTCAAGGTTTCATAATCTTATGATTCATCAGAATAATTACCATAAAGTGAAAAGTAATTTTAAGAATCTAGGGTGGGGTGTAACAATATGCATGTATTTAGTAATACACACATATAAACGTATATACATACATACATATATATATATATATATATATATATATATATATATATATATATATATATATATATATATATATATATATATATATATATATATATATATATGATAATTTTGAATGTATATATTAGAATACATATAGGTGTTGATATACTTTCTACCCTAGAATTTATATATGTATAAGTGTATATGTGAATGTCAATGTGATCATGTTTTTTTGTATATCAAATGTATACAAACTTGTTAACATAGGATAAATATACATATATATGTTAGTATATATATACATATATATATAATTGATGCTATATGATGATTTATATATATATGTACATGTATATATATCTATCTATGTATGTTATTACATAACTATTTATATATATTATTTTATATAGTGATTTCCATTATGTAATAAAGTGTATATATAAGCGCAAGACTGTAGAGGCTTATATATCCATTCCTTATATACTTTTGAACATGCTATGAGATAAGAAAAAGTATAACATTTCCAAGGTAATACACATAGGATAATGGGTTGTGCATAAATAATGGATAAATTGTGTTTGCTTGGAGATCAATTGACTTAGGCAAAGATTTAGGGCCGATTATATTACTTGTGACTGCATTTTGAGAGGCCAATTTTTACTCATGCTGCCACGTATAATGGAACACATATACTTCAATATAGCTTGCATCATTAAGTCGATATGTGGAGGAGACTTAGTCAACGACTTAGTTTGGAATAAATTTGACTTAGTAAACTCTTAAAACACCTTGTCATTTGGTAAATGTCAACAAAAAATAAAGAGCATGTACAACAAGTCGATGACTTGGTCAATCTGATAAATGAAGGGAGTCGACTCATATGAGACTAAGTCAATTTGATCTGTGTGTCACATATTTGATATTGACTAATTCAAATATATAGTTAACCCACCAATTGTTGAAAGATTTGTATATATTGGTGCCACCTTATGAATCCTACTCACTGTAGATGTTCATTCTGTGAGCAATTCAAATTATACTTTATCAAAATGTGTTTTTTTTAAATAGTCTTTCACTACTATTACCAAGGAGGTCGAACTATAGTGTTGTTTGGCTGAGTATGTCCTTCTTAGTGTGCTACCTTTTAGTTGTGTGGAGTGAGTGGTGTTGCATGGTGATTACTATCAACACTCATGCTTATTCTGTAGGATGGAGTTCATTTCTTTTCTGTTGTATAAATAGGAGTGCAAACTCACTAGTTTGGGACACATCCCATATGCTTTATGTTCAGTATTTTATACATTCTTCTCTGCAATTCATATCTGCAATATTCTGTGTTATCTGAGAGAGAGTGAGAGTTGTGATTATTTGTGAGAGTGTTATAATTTTGAGTGAAGTAGAATATCAACTTGAGTGAGGGAGGTTACTGTGGCATAACTGAAGGAGTCAAGAATAGGCTAGTTGTTGCTATCGGAAACTGATTTATAGTCAACCAAATGGATAAAAAAAACAAGCATGAGGATATTTCTTCTTTTATTGTTTCATATTTTGAAAGATTGTTTTCCATGATTGCTTTGAATTATCTATTGTGAGTACATGCATAGGTAAAATAGTAATGCTTGGAAAAGGAATTAGAAGCTATTATGTTGTTTTTGTGATGTGCTTGTATGTACTCCATAATAGGAGGTTTGTGTTTATCATAAGTGTTGCATACTAGATATGATTAAACATGAGTGGCATAAGTGTTACTCTTAGCTAGGTTATTGATTTAACTAGGATAGCTAGTGTATTCTCCTAGGATTGTTTATCCTAAGATTGGGGAGGGAATATTGAAATTGAGACTCGCCCATGTGGTTGTGTAAATCACTTGATTTTATGGAATTTTAAATGTTTGTAAACGTAGGTGGGATTACCTAATGAGTTAATGTAGCTACTTGGTTAATTACTTTACACTCTTGAAATGAAGTCACATTGTTGACAAGACTCTACTTTGAATAGCTCTTTTATTAAAAGGGTTACACTCTTGAATGGAATCATCTATTGCTATGATTATGCTTCGATTGAGATCAATCACTGATGTGGCTATTATCTTGATGAGAACCACTTATTAGTATGATATAACACTGATTGGAGTCGATCATTTATGAATAATTAGTCTATGAATAGAAGAAGCTTATATAGCTACTCTCTAGATTATAAAGTTATTCTTGGAACTAGATTGTCTATGTTAACTTGTGGACTAGGAAAGCTTATACCAAGAATGGTAATATCCATAAGATATCATAGAAAGTTTTGGAAAGGGAAATAGGCTATTTCTGAGTTTAGGGATTCCCTAGGGAAGGAAATTACCTAAACATAGTATATGAATGGTCAAGATCCAAACCAAGCTTGTAGAAATGTATGTGAATATATTAACCTTCATTCGATTATACTGAGTGAGAACACTTTGGCCAAAGTAGTGTAAGTAGCCATTGTTTACACTATCAAATTCATTGTGATCCAGATGTATGCATGCTAGCTCCATATTGTGGGTTTACAAGTTCTAGTCATGTAGGACACAACACGAAGCTCAGATAGGCTATTGATACAAGGTTTACCAATCAATATCTTCATTGAAGGGTAGGGTCATCTATCTTTGATAGATGTGTGGGGGACTGCATATGAGTCTGTGGTTGGTAGAAAAGTGCTTGAGTGATTCTTCTCCTCACTAGTTAGTGGCCAAGGTTTACAGATATGTATGCCAGTATTAGGGACAACTAGAGTTTTTTCACCTGTGAGCAAGGACATTCAGAATGTAGGCACCAATGCGGGGACATTGGGACCAGTTTGTACAACTATTTCCAAATAAAGCTCAGAGGAGCTATGAACACATCATGTACTCATTTATGTAGAAGGATGTAATCATGAATGTTATACTTGAGTTCATTCAACATGATATCTATGTATTTGGAAGATTTGTGAAATTGCAATGAAAGTTTGGAAATAGTGTTGTTTGAATTATGCATGTAATTTACATTATGGGGAGAAACTTTTTTATTGCTATTTCATGACATCATAGAATATTCACTTAGCATGAAATGTTGTAATTTTTACTTCATTGAAGGGTTAGCATGTTACATGTGGTATCAGAGAAACTAGGTTCAATACCGAAACCTATGAGCTCATTATGAAAACAATGCATAAATCTTATCGAAAGATAATGGTTGAAAAATTTCTTGTGCCACAACGGTAAGAGAAAAGAACAAAAGGAAGAAAATATTTATGGAAACTTGTTTAAGTTGGGACTAGTTAAGAATCTTCCCTGGAGTGGAAACTCCTAAAACAACTTATTATTATATTCCCTTGGATTGTGGAAGATTATGCAATCGGGTTATGTAGGAAGGTTAGGAAGAGTAACCAAAATATACCTTCATCCTACGAAATATATATAAAACTTTAACGGATAGAGAGGATTGAGAGAATCTCCCTTATTAGTAGTTACTTTTAGTTGCGTAGAGAACCAAGAATTATTGGATTTACTAAGTCTACTATGAATCTAGGGGTATGCATTATTGGCATAATTTAGAAACTTCAAACAAAGTAAATAGTCAACGAAGGAGGTATCCAAGAAGTTGGAGAACTCTTGACAATAATCTAATTTTTGTGCGAGGCTAGGAACTTGTAAAAGAAAATAGATAGTATCTTAGGAATAAGAGAAAAGACCTGAGTGGTCAAAAATGAAGTAATCGATGAAGTGGAAATGGTTCCACCAACCAAAATCGATGAGATAAATTTGGAGTTTTGATTAAGATGAGAGAAAGAAACCAAGCAACCTTGGTATCTCCAAAGGTTATGACAAAATAAGTGACCAATAATTGGAACAAAGTCATTTGAAAAGGTAATTTTAGGATAGAAACCTGAAAGAGTAAATTGAGTTGGCCTAACTAAAGGTTTGGATAGTACATAGATTGGTTGGAGTATAAGATGAACTCACCAAAATGTCTGTGAAAATCAACATATGTTTAGAGGTTACAAAAGAGAATGGAATACAGTATGGCACTAAGTGTCAAATCAATTGAAGTTGTAAGGAAACAATGCTCTAAGTTGAAAGGTACTTCAACAAAAGAGGCTTTGTGGGAATGGATGTTCCTCCACAAAAAGGAAATTGGAAAGAGAATTGGAATATAGAGTGCCTCTTAACTTGTAAGTAGTATATTATTCATTAGATCTTCTATTTGACGATCCAAAATGTTGAATATATGGGATTAGAAATCAACGATGAATCTAACTTTGGGAAAAAGTACATACAATATATACCATTAATGTTACAAGTATGAGCTAGTTTGGTGGTGTTGTCATTGATGTTGTCATTGATTTCAACACAATTCATGTTGCAGATCGTACATGTATGGTTGAGATGCTGCTAAGATGTTGTGAGTACATGGAACTATCTTATATAGCTGTAGATGTGATGTGTTGATGAACTTCCAAGTGCTTTTGAGAAAATTAATATAGAAGTGAAGTCAGAAGAAGGAATGTATTTAGATTGTGCTTCGGTATGTGCTCCACATTTCTCCTATGTTTCTCCTATGCTTGTGTGGACCTGAAGGTTTGATAAAGGTGATTTAGTGGTGATATATGTTGAGTTTCAGCCTATGGTGAGATGGTACGTGAAAGTTGTGTCCACCAATATGTGTGCTCTACTGGAAGAGTTAATATTCTGTGGACTGGGAGAAATATTGTTGCTCTACATTTTTTCTCTGTTTCATTTCAGATCTTGTGGATCTAGAATATACTTTGTGAAGGTCTTTCCTATGCTCTGGCAAAGAGGTTTGAAGTCTGGAGATCTGGAAATCATGTTTCAGTATTTCTGTGTGTGTCTGCACAATCCAAATTGTCTGATGAAATAAATTCAGTGATTGAAGCCTGTTGTTCTTGTTGCGGATGTATCTAGAAGGTTCTGAGATGTATTCTCATGCTTAAGGAAGTGTGTTGTGGCATCTGCATGTCATATCCTAGTTGGGAAGTGTGTACAACAATGATTATTCGTGTTTTCATTAGGTTTGGCCAACCTAGTGTTTACACTTTATTTGAGGAATAAAATTTTATTAAGAAAGCATGTCGAAGATTCAAGAATATTATTTGTGGTCTTGGTTATATGTTTTATTGGTCCACTCTTATTCCTTTCCACCATGGGAATTTAGAGTTGCTGAACTAATTTGAATTTATGAAACAATGTATTGTGGCCAACCTTGGTAAATGTTTCTAAGGTTGAGAATAGTATAAAAGCAAGTCGAATTGTGAAGAGATGTATGACAGTGAGATGCAAAGTGATGAAAGTGTACCACAAATCATAAGAGTAAAAGTGTGTGAGTGAGTTGTGATAGCAGTTTTTCAGTTGTTGAAGGTAGTGAATTGAAGATTTCTGTAATCCTGCGAATGTGTTTTAATTAGAGTGGAGGATATTTTGTTCTCTTTTGTATATGTAGGCAGTGAGCCTTTCTGTTGGACAGTGAGTCCTTTGTAGGCAGTGAGAATTTGTATTTGGATAGTGAGTCCTCTTTTGGGAAATGAGCCCTTGGCAGTGAGCCTTTGTATTCAGTTTATAATATTTATATTGTGAGTTAACCCTCACTGTGGTTTTTCCCTTATTGGGTTTTCCACCTAAAACTCTAGTGTTCATTGTGTTGATTTACTTTTTGTTATTTATATTTCATACTTATATTTAATAACAAAATAGTGTGGTTGAAGATTTGATAAGTGATAAAGTTTTAAGGTTGAATTTGTGTGACAAATGATTTCCCCCCCTCTCAGTTGTCCTGCACCTATTTAAAAATTGGTATCAGAGCTTGTGGTTCCTTGAGTAGAACTTAACTGCTTAAGGAAGATATGATGGCACACAAATTGGTGATCCCTATGTTTGATGGAACTAACTACAAAGATTGGAAGGGTCAGATGAGAGGATATATTATCTCTCTTGGTTTCAAGACCTGGAATGCTGTTGAGAACAAGTATACACTTTCGTCTGGTGGTGTTAATTCTGCAAATGAGATCTTTACTTATGAAGAAAATGAGAAGGTGAAGTATACGATTTGCAGTGGTTTATCTAAAAATGAGCGAATTAAGGTTAATTCTTTGGATACTGCATATGATGTTTGGAAGAAGTTGGAAGACATGTATGATGGAAATGAAAAGGTGAAATTGATAAAGAGACTGGAGACAAAGCGTAGATTTGTAAACTTGAAGATGGAAGATGGTGAAGAATTTACAAGTTTCTTTCATAGGGTTGAACAAACTGCAAATGAAGTTAGAAATTAAGGAGGAAAGATATCAGATGAAGACATAATTGAGAAGATCCTGATCACTCTACCAGACTGCTATAGTGATAAAATCTTTGTGATTGAAGAAATGTATGATCCTAAGAAGTACACCTTGGAACACTTGTTCATCACCTTGCAAGCATTTGAATTGAGAATGTTCCAGAAAGATGACAAGATAGAAGAAAAGACAAAAACAACATTTAAAGCAATGAAGATAGAGGAGGAACCAAATAGCGATGGTGTTGATGAGTTGGAAGCTAACTTCACCAGGAAGTTGAAGAAAGGTACCAAAAAGTATAAAGGTATGTTACCCTTTAAACACTTTAGTTGTGGTAATATTGGTCATTATGCTTCAAGATGTCCGAATAGGGCTACACATAAGAAGAAAAAGGATTATAAAGATAAGGATAGGAAGGATAAGAAGTATAAGAAGTTTTACTATGTTAAGGAAGAAGCAGATATTTTTGATGATGAATCTGACAATGAAGTTGATGATAGTGAATGCTTTTTCTTAGCTTTGGAAAGTAAATCTGTGTCCACTAACGCTAGAAAATGTGTAAGTAAGAAGGCTTTGAAGGTTAAGAAGAATAGGATGGAAGGTACTTTGGTTACCACTTTTCATGCAATACAGGATGAAGATTACTGGGTAATTGATAGTGGATGTTCAAATCACATGATCAAAGACAAGAGTAAGTTCACTAAACTCAAGAGGAATGATAGTGGTTTAGTTATGTTTGGTGATGATTCAGGAGCTAAGATCTGTGGAAAAGGTTCAATTAGTTTTGATGGAGTGCATAGTAGTGATGATGTGTATTATGTGAAAGGTTTGAGGCATTACCTTCTAAGTGTTGGTCAGATGTGTAGCAATGGCTTTAAACTTGTGTTTCAGAGAAATACCTGTGAAATCAGGAAAGGATCTGGTAATGGAGATATGATTTCTGTTGGAAGAAGAATTCATGGAAACATTTATCAGCTAAAAGGAGTTGATGGCCATTGTCTTGTATCTTAGATTAGTGAAAGTTGGTTATGGCACTGGAGAATGGGGCATGTGAACTTTGATAACCTGGTCAAGATCAGTGCAAAGGAGATTGTTTGAGGACTGCCTAGAATCACAAGAATTGCTAATGCCATCTGTAGAAGTTGTCAATTGGGGAAGTAGAAAATATGTAGCTTTAAAAGAAAGGAACATTCAACTACCAGAATGCTGGAATTAGTACATACTGTTCCCTGTGGTCCGACTAAGACTGGAAGCCTGAATAGTGACATATATTTCATGTTGCATATTGATGATTACACTCAAATGACATGGGTTTCTTTTCTTAGAGAAAAGATTCAGGCCCTGAATAGGTTTAAGGTATTCAAAGCAAGAGTGGAAAATGAAGTAAATCTGAAAATAAAGTGTTTGAGATCTGATAGAGGTGGTGAATTCACTTCTGGTGAATTTAATGCATTCTGTGAGGAGCACGACATAAAAAGATAATTTTCTGCTCTAAGAACCCCTCAGTAGAATGAAGTAGTTGAAAGGAAAAATAGAACAATTCAAGAAGCTAATAGAAATATGATGAAAGAGTCTAATGTACCAGATGTATATTGGAGAGAAGCAATACATATTGTTGTTTATGTTCTTAATAGAGTTCAGATCAAGCACAACAACACAACGACACCTTTTCAGTTATGGACTGGTAAGAATCCTACTATGAAATATTTTAAGGTATTTGGAAGCAGATGCTACATTAAAAGAGATGATGAAAATCTTGGAAAGTTTGATGCTAGATGTGATGAAGGAATATTTCTTGGATAGTCTACTACTAGCAAGGCATACAAATCCTTTAACAAAAGATTGAGAAAGATAATTGAAAGTGCTAATGTGAAAGTTGATGAAGACATATGCAGACCTATTGAGATAAGTGAAGTTGAACCTAATGATCCTATCTATGGACATATACCTAAAGAAAATAAGGAGAAGGAAGAAGAAGAAGAGAAAGAAGAACAAGAAGAACAAGTGGAAGAAGAAGAAGAGAATGAACTAGAACCTGCTACTAGGACTCCTAAATATGTATAGAAGAATCATCCAGAAGATCAAATAATTGGAGACAAGAGTGAAGGTGTGAAGACAAGAAGTAGAGTTGTAACTGAGGTAAATTTGTGTTTACTCTCCAAAATAGAACCTAAATTTGTAAAAGAAGCATGTGAAGATGAAAGTTGGATGAGAGCTATGAAATAGGAAATGCAACAGATAGAAAAGAATCAGACATGGGAAATAGTCCCTAGACCTGTGAACAAAAATGTGATTGGCTCAAAATGGGTGTTTTGGAACAAACTGAATGAAAGTGGAGAAGTAGTAAGGAATAAGGAAAGATTAGTATGCAAAGGATATTCACAAGTTGAAGGTATATATTTTGAAGAAACATTTTCCCCTGTAGCCAGAATGGAAGCTATAAGAATTTTTTTGGCATTTTCTGCACACAAGGACTTCAAGGTATATCAGATGGATGTTAAGTCAACTTTTCTAAATGGTGAGTTGGAGGAAGAAGTGTACATGGAGCAACTTGAAGGGTTTCAATTGTCTGACAAGCCAGTCATGGTTTGTAAATTGAAGAAAGCATTGTATGGATTGAAGCAAGCTCCCAGAGCTTAGTATGTAAGACTGGACAGATATTTGACAAAGCAAGGATTGAACAAAGGTTCTATGAACATCAACCTCTACTTCAAAGTGCAAGGTAATAAGATATTGATTGTAGTTGTTTATGTTGATGATAGCATCTTTGAGGGAAATGAAGGCATGTGTAAAAAGTTTGTTGAAGAAATGCAGAAAGAATTTGAGATGTCTATGATTGGTGAATTGAATTTCTTCCTTGGTCTACAAGTGAATCAAACTAATAAAGGGATATTCATTTCACAATCTAAGTATGCAAAAGAGTTGTTGAAAAAGTTTGGGATGGAGGATTCTAAACCAGTTTGTACTCCTATGGTAACCAGATGTAAGCTGAGCAAGGATGATGAATCTGCTAAGACTGATAAGAGAAAATACAGATCCATGATTGGCAGATTGTTGTATCTTATTGCTACCAAACCAGATATTATGCATGCAATGTGTTTAGTTGCTATATTTCAAGTGGATCCTAGAGAAGCACATCTTATAGTTGTAAAAAGGATATTTAGATATCTTAAAGGTACACTAGATTATGGACTATGGTACCCTAAGAATAATGATTTCACTTTGAGCACATACACAAATGTTGATTGGGACGGATGTGTAGATGACCAGAAGAGTACCAGTGGTGGTGCTTTCTTTCTTGGCAGAAGACTAGTTTCATGGTTGAGTAAAAAACAAGACTCGATTTCTTTATCCACTACATAGGAAGAATATATTGTTGCAACATCCTGGTGCATACAAGTTTTGTGGATGAAGCAAACTCCGAAAGACATTGGTGTCATATGTGATGAGTCTATTCCCATTTTTTGTGATAATAAAAGTGTAATAAAAATTTCAAAGAACCCAGTTATGCATTCAAGAATGAATCACATATCTATCAAGTATCATTTTCTGAGAGAGAAAGTGATGGAGAATGAGGTCAGACTAGAGTATGTGACAACAAAGGAACAAATTAAGAACATATTTACTAAATCTCTTCTGAAGGATACTTTTGAGCATCTTAGGGAGAGGTTGGGGGTCATTGACCCTCCTAACTAGGTGCACATGAAAGTGCATCAGTCCAGTGAATTCACAGATTCTTCATTTATCTAGACTGATAAATGGGTCTGGTCTGTAGGGGGAGTAGAAAAGGTTTTAATTGTTGCACTATAAGTGTACTCCTAAGGGGGAGTAATCAGAGTAGTTGTTCTTTTCCATTGATGTCAAAGGGGGAGAAAAGGTTATGTGTTGCCATCAATAACAAAGGGGGAGATTGTTGCAAGTATGAGATAGTTTGGTGGTATTGTCATTGATTTCAACACAGTTCAGTATGTTGTAGATTGTACATGTATGGTTGAGATGCAACTGATATTTTGTGAGTACATGGAACTATCTTATATAGTTGCAGATGTGTTGTGTTGATGAGCTTCCAAGTGCTTTTGAGAAAATTAATATAGAAGTGAAGTCAGAAGAAAGAATGTATTCAGATTGTGCTTCGGTATGTGCTCGACATTTCTCCTATGTTGCTCCTACGCTTGTGCAGACTTGAAGGTTTGATAAAGGTGATTTAGTGGTGATATATGTTGAGTTTTAGCCTCTGGTGAGATGGTACGTGAAAGCTGTGTCCACCAATATGTGTGCTCTATTGGTAGAGTCAGTATTCTGTGGACTAGGAGAAATATTGTTGCTCTGCATTTTTTATTTGTTTTGTTTCAGATCTTGTGGATCTGGAATATGCTTTGTGAAGGTTTTTCCTATGCTCTAGTGAAGAGGTTTGAAGTCTGGAGATCTAGAAATCATGTTTCAGTATTTTTGTGTGTGTCTGCACAGTCTGAATTGTCTGATGAAAGAAATTCAGTGATTGAAGTCTTTTTTTCTTGTTGCAGATGTATTTGGAAGGTTCTGAGATGTATTCTCATGCTTAAGGAAATGTGTTGTGGCATCCGTGTGTTATCTCCTAGTTGGGAAGCATGTACATCAATGATTATTGATGTTTTCATTAGGTTTAGCCGACCTAGTGTTTACACTTTATTTGAGGAATAAAATTTGATTAAGAAAGCATGTAGAAGATTCAAGAATATTATTTGTGGTCTTGGTTATATGTTTTATTGGTCCACTCTTATTCCTTTCCACCGCAGGAATTTAGAGTTTCCGGCCTAATTTGAATTTATGAAACGATGTATTGTGGCCGACCTTGGTAAATGTTTCTAAGGTTGAGAATAGTATAAAAGCAAGTTGAATTGTGAAGAGATGTATGACAATGAGATGCAAAGTGATGAAAGCGTGCCACAAATCATAAGAGTAGAAGTGTGTGAGTGAGTTGTGATAGCAGTTTTTCAGTTGTTGAAGGTAGTGGACTGAAGGTTTCTGTAATCCCGCGAATGTGCTTTAATTGCAGTGGTGGATATTTTGTTCTCTTTTGTATCTATAGGTAGTGAGCCTCTCTATTGGAAAGTGAGTCCTTTGTAGGCAGTGAGCCTTTGTATTTGGATAGTGAGTCCTCTTTTGGGCAGTGATCCTTTGTATTCAATTTATAATCTTTATATTGTGAGTTAACCCTCATCGTGGTTTTTCCCTTATTGGGTTTTCCACGTAAAAATATGGTGTTCATTGTGTTGATTTACTTTCTGTTATTTATATTTCATGATTATATTTAATAACAAAATAGTGTGGTTGAAGATTTGATAAGTGATAAAGTTTTAAAGTTGAATTTGTGTGACAACTGATTCCCCCCCCCCTCTCAGTTGTCCTACGCATGTTTAACAAATAAGGCACGAAAAAGGCAATAGAAATCCAACAACAAAGAATGACAAATTATTTCAAGGAAGCAAGTGTTTACTAGGAATTCAACTTTGAGTTGATCAAATATTGTGGAAACACTAAGGGGGGAAGAAAGAGAGTGGATTGACTCGGATTAAGTACCCCACCCAACGAAAATCATGAATGTATTTTTGATTTGGAAGAACTTTTGATTTCATCATAAGTCATGATGTCAATATGTTTCATGACCATGATGATAAAGTATGGGAATTATTGGAAGATAAAGAAAAGTTCAAGAATTGTGACCAATGAGAAAGGAATATTATCACTCAATACTTTATATATATTTGATTGGAAAATCAAATGATATTAACATGGATGCCTTAGAAAAGGATAAGTAGATTACTTGATCATAAATGGGAGATCATGGCCTAAGGAATGGGTAAGGAAAGATCTATATTACTCATGATTTGGAGTTATTATGGAAACATTCATGCTTGGATAATAGGTAAACAATATCTTCTGGGAACCAACATGATTGAATGGGGATTATTACTCAAAATTAGTACCAAATTTTATTGGGAAAGTTAGATTGAGTTGAAACATGGATTACATATTTGGAAAATATCCAAGGACGAAAGAAATCCAAGAGTGGATGTCCTAAGATAAAGAAGATTTATCCCCACAAAACTCCTAACCATTATTACTTATAAAGTAAATATGGAATGAGATTGTAAAATAGGTTTTCAATTAGTCAAAGAATAGACTACTATGGGATGTAAGAGAACCTATGTACCCAAAATTTTGGAATATTCAGGAATGAAATGAGGAAATTGATCTCCTGGTTAGGACATTGGAATGAAAAAGTGATTTGTAGGATGAGGAACCACTATAACCTAGAAAATATGGAGTAAGAGGCCGCATAGAATGTGGCAAGACAATGCCTAGTGTGCCAAGAAATGAAGACCAAATGTCATCATCGGTAGGACAAGTATACTTTCTTGAGATTCTAGAGGGGGAGTGGTAGAACACAAGACAAATCAACCTATCTATGTCAGTGAAACTGACATAATGTTCTAAGTGGATAGACTCATCAAGGTAACCAACGTTGGTTGGAAAATTGATTTATGGGATTTTGGTCCTAGATAATTTATTGTAGCCGAATAAGCAAAAGTGATAAACCAAATCTTGAATGATTTGTAGGAATACTTATAAACTTCTAACATTGAGGTTTAATCCATTATATGGAAACGGGGGTTGAAACCCTATAGGGATGAAATAGGCTTATAAATAGAAATAACCTTAGACTTGATAGATTATCAAAAAGGAGTAATAGACCAAAGAGATCGATGAAACTTTGTCGATACAAAAGCTTAAATATGAAGCAATATCAAAATTTGACAAGTGTCCAAAGAGCAATTTTATGCTCAAGACAAACAAGTAGTTAAGAACTTGATACTTTATGGTTAAGGAAAATGGATGTGTAAGTGATTGACGGTCTCGACTTCTAAATTGTCCAAAGTGTAAATACCAAAGAAAGGAAGGGACCCATGGTGTAATGTACAATGCACCGAAATTCCTTATCTATTTGGATTATACCAAAGATAAATTTGTGGGCCAAGGAGAACGTGTTTTCTAGTCACTATAGTTAGGTGTCATGTGTTATTTAGATATTATTGTACATGGGATGCACATATGAGATATTGTGAATACAACACAAGCTCTTTGGGAGAGTAAGAATGTGTGAGGCATACAAGTTTTCCTATAGGTTAACAAGGACACTCGAGGCATGACCCAGGAAGGACAAGATTGCAAGGAGTGATGCTACATAGGAAGAATGTTTTATGATTCTTACATATTTTGAGAATGGTAAGTAAAAATTTTATTTGACTTTATTTGTATGTTAAAGTGCTATAGATCATCGAGGATGATGATTCACAAGGGGGGAAGTATGTTACACCCCATTTTGTTATTACTATTTTACTTTTACCTTCATGGATAAATAAGATGGTAAATGCAATCATGAGTTTGATATGTTTTCTAAAAGAATGGAATATTGGAATAAGTATTATGTGAAAGTATTGATAAATGCTTAATATAGATTTGAAGAGTAAATATGTTTACATTTATTGCTTTATGAATATGCTTAAGTTATGATGCATATATTGTGAACGTCTAACTACCATCATAAGTGTGTTGAGCTAGTTGCAAGGATAGGTTCATTCCTCCAAGCAAAGGGGAAGTATCACTCAAGAGAAGTGATTGGTCAGATAACCAGTAGCATAGCCTATTTGAGCTTACACACATTCATAGTAGAATCGTCAAGTCTAGACATAGAAGTGGGAAGTTGATAAGTCATCCTTAGTTTGATGTGTCTACATTAGTAGAGGTCTTGGTTACTATCGAGTGCATTATTGGGTGATGTTTAATATTGTGAATAGATCACTTAGTCATAGTTGTTCGATTATTGAATGGATTATGGCTTTATTGTTTTATATGATATATATATGTGATTGGATAAATGTATATATATACATATACACACATGACCATTAGTGCTTATATAGAGGATCGTGTATATATATAAATATAAATATACACATGTATACAATATATTATTATTATTGTGAATTCTTCCTTGTGAGTGTATATACGTAGCTATGTCGCTAAAAATATATACATCTAATTATTGGTATATATATAGGTGTATATGCATGTATTTAGTAATGCACACATATAAATGTATATATGTATTGATATATGATATATCTTGAACATATATATTAGAATACATATAGGTGTTGATATACGTTCTAACCTAGAATTTATATATGTATAAGTGTATATGTGAATGTCAATGTGATCATGCTCTTTTATATATAGAGTGTATACAAACTTGTTGACATAGGGTAAATATACATATATATGTTAGTATATATATACATATAAATATATATATAGCATTGATGCTATATGGTGATATATATATATATGTATGTATATATATCTATTTATGTATGGTATTACATAACTATTTATATATATTATTATATATAGTGATTTCCATTGTGTAATAAAGTGCATATATAAGCGCAAGACTGTAGAGGCTTATGAAAGCCATTCCTTATGTACTTTTGAACATGCCATGAGATGAGAAAAAGTATAACGTTGTCAAGGTAGTGTGCATATGATAATGGGTTGCACATAAAATAATGGATAAATTGTGTTTGCTTGGAGATCAGTTGTCTTAGGCTAAGCTATAGGGTCGATTATATTACTTGTGACTACATTTTGAGAGGCCGAGTTTTACTCATGTTGCCACGTATAAAGGAACACACATACTTCAATATAGGTTGCAACATTAAGTCGATATGTGGAGGACACTTAGTCGACGCCTTAGTTTGGAATAACTTTAACTTAGTAAACTCTTAAAATGCCTTGTCATCTAGTAAATGTCAACAACAAATAAAGAGCATGTACAAGAAGTCGATGACTTGGTCAATCTGATAAATAAAGGGAGTCGACTCATATGAGACTAAGTTGATTTGATCTGTGTGTCACATATTTGATATTGATTAATTCAAATATATAGTTAACCCGACAACTATTGAAAGAGTTGTATATTTTGGTGCCACCTTATCCCGTAGATGTTCATTATGTGAGCAATTCGAATGATGCTTTATCAACATGTGTTGTTTTGAAATAGTCTTTAATTGTTGTCAGCAAGGAGGTCAATCTATAGTGTTGTTTGGTTGAGTATGTCCTTAGTGTGCCACATTTTAGCTGTGTGGAGTGAGTGGTTTTGCATGGTGATTGTTGTCAACACTCATGCTGATTCTATAGGATGGAGAATGTCTTTTCTGCTATATAAATAGGAGTACAAAATCACTAGTTTGGGACACATCCCATATGCTTTATGCTCAATATTTTATACATCCTTCTTTGCAATTCATATTTGCAATATTTTGTGTTATCTGAGAGAGAGTGAGAGCTATGATTATTTGTGAGAGTGTTAGAATTTTGAGTGAAGTACATTATCAACTTGAGTGAGGGAGGTTACTATGGCATAGCTAAAGGAGTCTGGAATAGGCTAGTTGTTGTTGTGGGAAACTGATTTACAGTCAATCAAATGGATACGTGAAAATAGGCATGAGGATATTTCTTCTTTTATAGCTTTTGAAAGAATGTTTTCCATGATTGCTTTGAATTGTCTATTATGAGTACTTGCATAGGGAAAATAGTAATGCTTGGAAAAGGAATTAGAAGCTATTATGTTGTTTTTGTGATGTGCTTGTATGTACTCCATAATAGGAGGTTTTTGTTTATGATAAGTGTTACATAATAGATATGACTAAACATGAGTGGCATAAGTGTTACTCTTAGCTAGGTTATTGGTTTAACTAGGATAGCTAGTCTATTCTCCTAAGATTGAATATCCTAAGATTGGGGAGGGAATATTGAAATTGAGACTCGCCCATAAGGTTGTGTAAATCACTTGAGTTTATGGAATTCTATATGTTTGGAAATGTAGGTGGGATTACCTAATGAACTAGAGTAGCTACTTGGTTAATTACTTTACACTCTTGAAATGAAGTCACATTGTTGACAAGACTCTACTTTGAATAGCTCTTTTATTAAAATGGTTATACTCTCGAAGGGAAGCATCTATTACTATGATTATTATTTGATTGAGATCAACCACTGATGTGGCTATTCTCTTGATGAGAGCCACTTATTAGTATGATATAACACTGATTGGATTCAGTCATTTATAAATAATTAGTCTATGAGCAGAGGAAGCTTATATAGCTACTCTCTAGATTTGAAAGTTATACTTGGAACTAGATTGTCTATGTTAAGTTAACTCGTAGACTAGGAAATATTATACCAAGGATGGGAATATCCATAAGATATCATAGAAGGTTTTGGAATGGGAAATAGGATATTTCTAAGGTTAGGGATTACCTAGGGAAGGAAATTACCTAAACATAGTATATGAATGGTCAAGATCTAAACCAAGTGTGTAGAAGTGTATGTGAATATATTGAACTTCACTTGATTATACTGAGTGAGAAAACTTTGGCCAAAGTAGTGTAAGTAGCCACTATTTACATTGTCAAATTCACTGTGATCTAGATGTATGCATGCTAGTTCCAGATTATGGGTTTACAAGTTGTATTCATGTAGGACACAACACTAAGCTAAGATAGGCTATTGATATGAGGTTTACCAACCAATCTCTTCGTCGAAGGGTAGGGACATCTATCTTTGATAGATGTGCGGGGGACCACATATGAGTTCGTGGTTGGTGGAAAAGCGCTTGAGTGATGCTTCTCCTCACCAATTGGTGGCCAAGGTTTGCGGATGTGTACGCCAATACCGGGGATAATTGGAGTTTTTGCACTAGCGAGAAGGGACATTCAAAATGTATGCACCAATGCGGGGACATCAGGACTAGTTTGTATAGCTATTGCCAAATGAAGCTCAGAGGAGCTATGAACATATCATGTACTCATTTATGTTGAAGGATGTAATCATGAATGTTATACTTGAGTTCATTCAGTATGATATCTATGTATTTGGAAGATTTGTGAAATTACAATAAAATGCAATGAAACTTTGGATATAGTGTTGTTTCAATTATGCATGTAGTTTACATTATGGGAAGAAATTTTTTTATTGCTATGTCATGACATCACTACTATATTTAGTTTCATTTTTCGATGAATGTTTGTTAAAATTTTGACAAACTCTTGTCGGAACACTGATGAACTACTGCAAAAAATTTCGTCGGAACATTTTCATCGCTTTACCGACACAACTTGAAATCTCGAACTCAAGACCTGACTTCGTCGATACTCGCCATGGTAAAGATGTTCTTATGTTCATCGAATTTCTAAAAAAATGTGTGCCACTTTATCGAGGAATCATAGCTAGAAAACAAGCAGCGAAAATCAACCAAAACATCAGAACACCACTAGCCAATCATAGAAATAGCGACAAAATAGGAATTTCATAACGTCGATCATTTCGTCAGAGGTACAACAAGTTCGTTGGTCACTTTTTGAAGTTTCGTCGATCATGTTCATCAAAATTTTGATGAAACTGTGCAATTTAAAAAAAAAAAATGTAATTGGCTAGTGTAAAGCCAAATTCGACAATGTTTGCCAACATCCTCCCTGCCTGTGCCAAAAGGGGAGCTTTGTAATAGGGTATGGAAATCCATCAAAACATAAAGGATAGAGGATTTTCAATTAGTTGTAGTTGCAACTGCCCTATTAGACATGTATGCAAAATGTCGAAGCATAGACAAGGCACGTGAACTGTTTGACATAATGCCTCAAAGAAATGTCATCTCATGGATTGCAATGATTACAGGATATGCACAAAATAGATTTGTTCAAAAGGATTTATAAATTTTAAAGCAAATGTAATTGGCTGGTGTAAAGCCAAATTCGACAACCTTTGTGAGCATCCTCCCTTCCTGTGCCAAAAGGGGAGCTTTGGAATAGGGTATGGACATCCATCTTAACATAATGGAAGGGGGAGTTTTTTCAAATATTATAGTTGGAAATTCTCTAGTAGACATGTATTCAAAATGTGGAAGTATAGATAAGGCACGTGAACTATTTGATGGAATGGCTAAAAGAGATGTCATCTCTTGGAATGGAATGATTGTAGGATATGCTAATGATGTTTCAATAACTTTGGGTGTTTATCTTCTCCCCATCAATTTGTATGCAATTGACATGTGGTTACTTTTGTTATCGCTTATGTGCATAAACAACTATTTTGCATGTGTGTACTTCAAAATAAAATAACGATAAAATTACCAAGTTTCAAAGTTACTACACAAGGGTTGCAAATGATAATAATAATGGTGGTTGTATTTGAGAAGGCATTAGGGAAGAAATTTCCTCTAAAATTTGTTGATAAACCTAAAGATTTTGAAACTCTATATGCATTTATAGAGAAGGTTGAGAAGGAATTGAAGTGGGAAAGCATCACATGGAAGATCTATTTATTTATTGGCCATTGGAATATTGACTTCCCTAATATATGACCTCAAGAATCAATTATAAATCAATAACAAATTGAAAATCTATATATTCTCTTTTTTGTAAGAGGATGGAATTTTGGGATAGAAAACTTTTGGGTTCTTTCACATTGTACAACAACAAAAGAGTGAGTTTTCTCTCTTCATCATATAACAAAAGATATACTAGGAAAAATACATAACTGATGTTGTGATCTAGCTAAAGATGCCTGGATGAGATATAAGGCTTCCTAATGGTTATAACTCATGAGTTAATGCACAATAACATGGCATTCAGACAAAGGAGCAAACAAGGTTTGTTGAACAAATCACTACAACCAAATATTTGTATTAAGCACTTGAGTTACCCCCTTGCTGCATATCCTATTATGAATTCCCTAAAGTACTTGGATCTTATACAATTTTATGTGCATCTTCAATTATTATATGTCACAAATAAATTCTTTATTAACTAATCAGAAAAATTTTCTACCTTTGTTTGTACTTTAGAAATGATAATTTTTTCAAAAAAATAAATGATCTACATACCTGTAATCTCACAATGCTACTTATTTGTTCACGATCCAAATGTTGGAAGACAATATACTCATCACTATGATTTATGAACTCAGGTTGGAAGGTGGCCTGTGCTACTTCAATATAAAATAAGAATCCAAAAGCTTGATTACCCTTGTTGAACCACTTAACTTTAGCACTTTCATCTGTACATTTTTTTTCTACCCCCATTGTAACTCTATATAACCTCTTGTTCTTTAGTATTAGTTGAACCTTAGTTTTCCATTGATGGCAGTTAAATGGAATTAGAAGAGGAACTGGAACATTTGAATCCATGCTTGTTGATTGTTGTAACAAATTTAGAAGTGCAAAAAATAAAAGATAGGAGGAAGAAGTACACACAACACAAGGCTATCCACAAGATAGTCAACTGTCCTATTGTAGCCAACCAATTAGGCCTCTTGGAGCAGCGTTGTTTTGGTCCATTGCTCTTTTTCTATTCACTGTCATGAAGGAAGGTTTTGAGGCCTTGTAGGGGCATATAATACCTATCTAAGTTTAGTGGTTTGGGCCTGGTACATGCTTGTATGTGGATTTTATTCTGACTGTCCTACTGGGTAGGGCTACAAGGGTTAAAAGGGTAAAGAGGCCTAAAGGTTAGAGTGATGAGAAAATGGAGTTTCCTAAGTGCAAATTAGGGTTTTAAGTTTTGGTTTGGTCCCATTTGACATGATCTAAGTGGTTACAAACCCTCTTGGTTGTGAGAGTACAAGAACCCTAGGTGAGTTGGGTCTTTTCCTTGAAGGAATAGTGGATTGGAAAGGTCAACTTTAAGAGTATTTGAGAGAGTTGTGCTAAGTTGGTGGTTTGATAATCTAGTTGATCATCTAAAGAAGCTTCCCCTTCTCACTCTCAATCACTTATTCTTGCATAGTTCACTATCCTTGGTCTGTCAATCACTTAATGTATTCTTCCATGTCACAAAACAAGAATCTTCTATCATGAACAAGGTTGTAGTATGAAGGCCTGTAGCATACTCTGGGATCTACTCATTTCCTATCAAATTGCTCCATAATAACACTTGTTATTTTTGTGATGGACATAAGCTAATGCATTATTCTTCAATTGTGACAAAACCTTTATGGAGTTACCCTCTCAAATGACACATGAATGCATAAATTTGAGAGGAAGACAATAAGTTGAATGAATGAAAGTAGAGAAATTTTTGCATACTTGAAGATGGTACAAAATTTCATGGTTAAGTGGAAGCGTCCCATCAACAAAAAGATCCAAATATATGTGTATCTATCTCAATCGAGCCTCTAAACCCTTCAGAGCTGTCTATTTTTCCACTAACCTATTATGCACAAAAAGTCAAATTTTAGAGTTATGTCACCACTAAAAACAAAAGAAACAGAGCTTTGAAACCAAATCCACACACAACACAATGTGGTATTCATACAAATCCATACAAACAAACTAAACTCAGAACATTGGAATGGAAAAAACTTGAAATTATGATGTAGAGCATGGATTTAGTTTACTCAACTAGAGGCACATTTCACAATAATGGGTTCTTCATGTAAAACATCGGTACGAGGTTCAAATAGTAAAGAGATTGATGAAAGATAGAGGAATTAAAAATATACTTGCATGTAATAATTGGATTGAGCTTCTCTTTGTTTTGAGAATAGTTTAATATTCTCTACTTAACAGGGCCAACCACATGATGGTGGAAGCTCATTTGGTCCCTCCCCCCCTCACATCACTCTCAATTCCCCATACCCGATCATATAACATTAATCATTCATTCATCCATTAATAACATATAACATTCATTCATCCATCCATTAATAACATATAACATTCATTCATTAACATATTCACATTCATTCATTCATCCATTAATAACATATAACATTCATTCATTCAGTTGTTACATATTATCAAAAATATGGTCGTCATAATATGATTACAATCACTTTTTTTTTTGTTTCTTTAATTTTGAAGCTAAAAAAAGCTGAAGTGGAGTATCATTTTCTAAATCATTTGTCCCTCCTTTAGTTGTTCTTCCCTCTGCTCTTGATCTTAATGTATGCCTAGTCATGTACTAATCATGATGTGGAGGCCGCTTCAAGGCGGGGTCTGCTGCAATAACAAATAAATGTTAAATTGATATGTTTTGTTATTATTGTTACAAGTATTTTATTAATTAAAATAACATTAGAGTGTTGCTCTTTACTTGATGGGGTCACATCATGTTCCTGATCTTGTCGTATAGCCTCATGCTCAATATGTTGAACACCCTCTAAATCCCGATCTAGAGTTCAAACATGAAAGGCTACATTAATGAATACACCAATTGCAATTAAAATTAAAAGAACATTAGAGTGGTCCTCTTTACCTGATGGGGCCACATCGTGTTCCTGATCTTCTCTAGCCTGATCATGCTCAACATCATGTTGATCACACTCTACATGCTCTAAAGTTGAAACATGAAAGGTTACATTAATTAATACACCAATTGCAATTAAAGATGTTTAATTGTATTAATCCATACTACGTTTTGTATAGCACATGAATTCATCCAGTACCGGGATGCACACCATGACCTTCATCTGCAAGTTGTGCTCCACCCTCACCAGGTTGCATTCCAATGTTAGGTGCAGTATTATCATTATCTGTCTGTTTAAAACAAATAGGCACATAATTACTTTATGGTGGAAATTAATATTGAATAGATTGCACAAGTATTCAATTTTAATTAAACTTTATTGAGTTTATTTACCTGTGTGGGATCAGTGGAAGATTGTGTTTGCCTAGTCAAGACTCTTAGGCGTTCAGTGATGGCTTCATAGCCATGCTGGAAGGCAATCTTCATTTCCTCTTCTGTGGGCACTCTGTTGAATTCAGAGCCCTGCATTTTTACATAAGATCATGAATTTTGCTTCTATGGTGTGATAAAACAAAAATTGTTTGCAATTTATTATTTGGATGCAATATTTCATTTATTGATACTTACAATTCTTGCGGCTAATTTCATATAACCACTAGAGCCAAGTTTGTGATGCCCATGTCTTTCTAGTCTTGCCTTTGTTTCCTTTGATGTGTCGGGCAGCCTATGAAAAGTTTGAAATACGTTAGATTATGTAAAAAGAAAGAGTAATCAGTATATAATTACATTGTTGATAGTATCACATACCTTCCTTGGCCCGGTGGTGTCTTTCCTTTTTTCTTTTCAACCTTCTCCTTTCCATCCGACACCAGGTCCTTCCACTCCCTCTCTAGAATCATGGGGGGACACTCGTACTTTTTTTTCTTCTCTAAATGTGACCTATATTGGTCCCTCACATACTTTAGATATGTACCAGCTTTCTTAAGGACCTTCGTTTGGTTAAATATTTTATCACCGAATAGCACAACTAAATGGTTAATGAGCTCATCCTTTAAATCTTGATTTTGGGCATTCCACCGTGTACGTATGGTGGGCCCGAAGAGCTCCAATGTTATATCACCTAGATGTTTATAAAAAACATCATTTCCTTCAAAATGATCATGGGATCATTAGTCTAAAAAGAGTGATCAATAAGTAAATTTCAATTGGATTATATATAATAATAATTAAAACATTTTAAATTACCTGGGACCTTCTCTATCTTTATGGGAAAAACAACCTTGGTCACCACAAATGTGACTAGAAATGTTACCGTACTAGTAATACGGGAAGATCCAAGAAATGCTGCTAAAACATCACTAGCACTAGTGGCCTCTACATCACTAGTACTACCCAATGCATGCATGCTATGTGTTGCCAAAATTTTAGTTGAAAATATAGGCACGGATGATGGGGTCAGATGATGATGTGATGTATGTGTAGGAAGATCAGGATGGACACTTGTACCAACCCCTACTCCGCGGGCAACACCTGCAGTACCCTGATCATGGGCAGGAGCATCATGAGAACGCAAAAAATCCTATAAAAACAACACATATTTAGTTCATGACATAAAAGATTACAAATTATAAAACCATGAATGAACTTATGTTATAATTAAAGACCTCATGACAACTTACTTGCAAGTTTTGTACTCTCTCAGTCAATATTTTAACCCTCTCTCTTATCTCATCTATTTGAGGCACTATGAATAACAATTGAAGGATTTCTTCATTGCACTTTTTTGTGTCTTCCTTATCATATCGATAGGGTTTGTTGAATATGCGATGTCATCATCCAATAACAGTGATTGCACCTCAACCCTATGGATGCTCTCCTCTATTGTTGGTGCCTTTCCCCAATCAACTGTCTGCAACAAGAATATTTAAAACATTATCGAAATTAACCCAATAAGCTTATGAAAAAAACATAATAATAAAACATTTTTCTCATATCTAATTTGTACAATTACAATGAGATAAACTTGTCGGGTAGAAGCGCCTGAAGATGCATCATGATCTGTGGTTTGGGCCGAAGCCTTCCCCGTATGATCAATGTCCTGCTGTGACAAAAATTAAATATAAAAAAACATTACTAAAATGAAACCAATAGACTTACGAAAAGAAAAATAATAATAAAATGGTATATTAGAGTCATTATTTGGAGGTTGGGTAAAATGGTATATAGTACGTACCACCCCCATAGTAACTGTGTTTGTATCTAAGTGATTCAAATTGTAATCGATTAGCAACTCTTCCCCTACAGTTATTGATTTTATCGCACATACAAATACACAGTTTCCCTCGCGCACCTTGAATATGCAATTGGGTTGCTTATTTGTTGACCTAGGTTGTGTACTATTTATAAACCCTACAATATTCCCTGATGCTTTTGGCCTTCTATCAATGTACACAACCACTCCTTTATTTTGATCCTTATCTTTTAGTTGTATATAATTTGATGGCAGTGCATACCTACGCGTACTTCATGTATATCAAACTAGGTGCATCCAATCTCTGTAACTGTAATAGGGTCTGACATAATCCATCAATTCAGTAACTTTGTCATAACAGACCTTTATGTTGTCCATGAAAAATAGGCCCAAACCATGTAATGGCAATGGTTCTATGCGATATATCCTCTCGTTGACACAAAAATTAGTGTTTATTGGAAGAAGTTCCCTAGGTACCCATTGTTTCCGTAGATGTTTGTACCTCAAGGGCACCTCGATGTAGCCTATGCTCTCATCATCATAAGAACATGACTCCCCTTCAACAAGAAAAAATTCCATGCGTTTACAAAATTTTCTTCTAATCTTTTGACCTCTAGTTGATCTCCCTCTTTTAGACCTACTACATGTCTCGCTTTCCTTTTCTCTTCCTAAATTTCCCTCACTCGAGGAAGACAGATCTGAAAAATACCTATTTGGTGGTACCTGCACTCATAAGGATGTTGGATGAAGTTATTTCATGGTGGTGTGATCCCAAGGTGACATTATGATTAATCTATCATTTCGTCACTAGAATTTGACTGGTTATAAGATAATCGAGTCTTGATAGATTGCAAGTTATTGTTACTACCATCCAAATGTGCTCATCACAAATAAAATCAATGTATGAAGGAGACTGTCCCTTGCAATTAATGACTTTAAAATTTGTAACAAGTGTTAAATGTGAATATGGTCCACCAGTTACACAACCAAGGCCTCAAATTTATTGTACAGAAGAATGGTTTCACCATACATAATATTTTGGTTTAAGTTGTCTTGAAAAAGATGAATTAGAACACTAATAGACATAATTTAGGTGCACGTGTGAGGTGGCTCAGCTATCCTCTGATAAAATCCATATGTCTAAGTGGTTAATGGGGAGGGAGTGTGTACTAGGACTGGTTAAGTCATCATAAGTTTATGCTTTGGCAATAAAAATTGTTTAAGTCATCTTAAATCTTCCTATGTCTAATTGCTTGGAGACTTTTGGTATGTTTTTAGTTAGGATAAGTGGTTGCATCAATGTTCTAGTTCTCTATGACAAGGTTTCAACATCTTAAAATAGTGAAAGTTAGTGCTCATAGTCATTTGAAACAACAACATTTTGATTCTTCAAAGGCTTGTAGTAGGTTTTGAGTCTTGGTGATAAGTTTCAATGTAATCACAAGGTCTCCATCCTCACTTTGTAACCTTAGTGCACCTTGGAAAATTAAAGAATCAAAATGCTATGATGCAACCAGGTGCTTGAAGGGAGTTTCCTTGGTGTTTGAAATGGTTTTGATGCCTTTTGACACCTCTTGAAGGCTCTTTGTATTCGGGCTTGTGGAAGTTGTATTAACTTGCCTTAACTAGGCAATTAGGTGTCTAAATGATGTTTTGTTAGTTCCCAACGTACAAACAATTCAAATTTCAGTTGTGGGATGTCGGGAAGGTTGGTTGAAGATAGAAATAATCCTCTCTTGGTTGAGGCATGTGGGTTGATGAATCATTTTGAAGTTCTAATGCAAAATCTTGTTGTTTTCTGGAAAATATGTGTGTAAATTTCTTGTTCTACTGCGTGGTACGACCTCTGTACGTACTGTACGGGTAAATTCCTATTATGGTTGGATAGAGGGAAGACCTGGATTTCTTTTGGAGGTGATTTGACAAGTTTTCATTGAGTATAAAAGAAGATATCACCATTTTAGCAGGAACTGGTCTGAAAACCCTCAAAACTAGGTTTTGATTGAAGAATGGCTCTTTCTTCCATCTACATGTTGTAATAATGCTAGTTCTTGGTGGGATGGAAGATATTTTCATATTTTTAGGGTTATGGAGAATGGCATGTTGTGTGGAGGAAGTTTTGCAATGTTCTAGGCCTAGATTGTGAAGCAAAAAGTTGAGTTTTTCTTGTTTAGGGTGATTTTATCTATGAAGGAACTTAGGAGTGATAGAAATGGGTGTAACTAGCCTGTAAGAACCCATTTCAAGGATTTGGGGTGAAGGGGAGAGCCTAGATAGTCAACTGTCATCTTGTAGTCTGCTAATTAGGCCTCTTGGAGGAGCATTGTTTTGGTCCATTTCTCTTTTACTGTCCACTGTCAAGAAAGAAGGTTTTGAGACTTTGTAGGGGCATATATTACTTGTCTAAGTTCAGTGGTTTGGGCCTGATAGAAGCTTATATGTGGATTTTATTTTGACTATCCTACCGGGCAGGGCTACAAGCCTTTTAGTGGTAAAGAGGCCTAGTGGTTAGAAAATGTAGTTTCCTAACTGCAAACTTGAGTGTCATGGTTTGGTTTAGTCCTATTTGACATGATCCAAGTGGATACAAGACCTCTTGATTGTTTGAGTACAAGAACCCTAGTTGGGGGGGTCTTTTCCTTGAAGGAATAGTGGATTGGAAAGGTCCACTTAAAGAGTATTTGAGAGAGTTGTGCTAAGTTGGTGGTTTGATCATCTAGTTGATCATCTAAAGAAGCTTCCCTTGCTCACCAGTTCCTCTGGAAATTTATATTGATTAGCTGCTATCATCCTTTTTTTAATAGAGGATTTTATATCATTCTAGAGCTCGCTTTATTATTGATTATGGGAACATGAGTCTATGTTGATATCTTTTTCATTGAAAACTAAAGACTAAGAGGTACCTATTATGCCAAAATCATTTGAGACACGATCCCATCCTCATCCCTTATATCATATCTTTGGAAGTGTAAACCTTGATAAATGAACAACTTTGGAAGTTTTGACAAGGATGAAGACTATGAATGAAAAGGAATGTACAAGAAGCTATGAAGGTGGTTCAAATTTACTTTAAGATCCAAGGTTGAAAAGCAAGAATAGTGACAAATGCATTAGGTGGAAAATCTGAAGATTAAAGATTAGTCTTCTACAATAGGATCAAGTAGAAAAAAACCTTTTAGAGCATTTGTTTAAATCCTCATTAGGGTTCAAATGGAAATTTGATGTAAAGGAAAATGTGAAAGAAAATGGTGCATTCTAAAGCATAATAGTGGAGTAGGTCTTGTATGATGTCAAAAGGGGAGATTTGGGACTGTGATGAAATAAAAAAGCATATACATGTCACTCCATGATATTAAGCAGCTAGAAGACCTTAATTACTTTCCTGAGAGTTTTTGGAAGCTATCTCATTTGTGATGGGAGTTGTTTTGGCTGTTTGTGCACATGAAGGGAAGTTTGAATGCACTATCATAAGATTTTTCCTTGATAAGTAAAAGTGTGACAGCCAAGAGTAGGTTGATTCACTGCCATGATTCCATATTTCTTTGAGGAATTTTTCCAAACAATTCACTGCCTTGTCTATGTTTCTTTCTATAGAATGATACATAAAGATTTATTCACTTTCTTCTTCAAAAATCATGGTATGCAATC
>VDFB02162638.1:0-23264 GCA_007258455.2 Sequoia sempervirens
TGAGCCACATCCAAAGCATTTTTTAGATCCGACTCAAACCCAATTTTTTCATAAATTTCAATAGGATTATCCTCAAATTAGTATTTATCAAAGATATTTTAAAATGATTAAACCTTTTATGTCAAGATAAATCACACACACTAGTTTTTCTTA
Source organism: Sequoia sempervirens (assembly GCA_007258455.2). NCBI lineage: Eukaryota > Viridiplantae > Streptophyta > Pinopsida > Cupressales > Cupressaceae > Sequoia > Sequoia sempervirens. Next base: position 154 of record VDFB02162638.1, read on the forward strand.
TAGACTACATATTGAATTCTCAAACCATTATGATGTTTATCGTTCTATATGTTTAGATTTGTATACTAACAATGTTTTGTAGGATTGTGGCATAGAAGCCCCACCAAAATCTTCAAGAGAGTTCTTATCAAAAAATTTATGTCAAATAGAGGATGGCCAATTATTCTATAGGACAACATGCTTGGATGGTTCATGCGATCATTGTGGTGGCTTGCAACGAATGCTAGTATGTCAACATATGGAAAGCACATATGAGGTGGGACATAAACTAGTAGATTTTAGTATAAAACAATGAAAATATGCAGCTACAAAAGATGGGTCTCAAGCAAAAGGTGTGATTTGGTTGTTAAGGAAGATTCTGGTGTGACTGGTTTACATGTCATGTTTTGTGAGGAATCTAGTTAACCATGGTACAGAGCATACCCATAAAGAGCCAATGGATGGACACACAATTCAAGCTACGATGACACCTTTTCTAGTTGGCTGGCAACATAGTGTCGATTAGGTTGAATTTGCAAAGAACTACACTCTACATCCATAATGTGACATGTAGTCACAATATTATAACTCCACATAGGTTTCGATATTTGTGCACATAGCATTCATTCATGCAGTTGATAGTATAGAGGACCAAATGAAGGTATTGAGGGGGTATCGCATATTAGAAGTGATGATTTCACACATTCTCCGAGGATTAGATTGCAAAGGAATTACTTCTGGAGTATTTTACAATGATTTGGATTAGAGGAGACATATGGTTGGCATATAATGGCGAGATTGAGATAGCGTGCAACGGTTCAAAAATTTGTAATGCATGTTCTACTTTGGTTGTGCACAAGATACATCTACTAAGGTATTCAACATATTGGAACTTTTGGCCGAAAGAGAACATGGAAAGTGGGAGCATAATGGTTTTAGAAGACACCATGCTTGAAAAGAACATTATACTTGAGAAGTTAAAGTATAAAAACAATGCAAAGTTGACAGATGCAAAATCAATTGTCGAGTGGTGTAATGCTTCGATGGGTCTAGGTAATGAAGGTACAAACCTTCAGTTCATATATTTTTTTGGTTGATGGATGATACTAACATTACACCATATGAGGATTGTTGTACACTAACAGGATCGAGTGAGTTGCACTCTTTCCTTAGCTCAAATGCAGGTTCATGGAGTATCGATACACGTAAGATGGCATGCTTTTGTTCTTCATGTACAATGCAAGCCTGGAATGATTGTGAGTCAATGGAGTGGGTTGACAAATGGTTGACAAGTTATCTTAGCCCACTTCACACATATCTCCCTCTGACGGCATTGGAACTAACAAAGATGGAATCCTCAGTTGACTTTGACCACGTATCAGATCTAGTTCAACTAGGTAATATATCTACTTGCTTAGTTTTTGAAATTTTGTATTGTTATCTTACTTTGTACTGTATTTGTAATGTTGACTAATTTGAAGAGATATGTCACACATATCAATGTAGGGCATGTTTATGCAGTTATTGCAGATGAAGAGAATGAAAAGGGAACAAACTATTACTTGTGTCGTTGTGTTGAGGCCAAAAATAAATTGGAAGGCCTAGTTATAGATGGAGAAAGCATCAAATACCCTACAGGCTCAGTTGTTGTTACTGGAATGTGGCTTAGAAGGTATCCACATAAGAGTGTTAAATATTGGTTGTTTCAGGACTTTGACACACATCGTAAGATTTTTCATTACTCAAACCTTGTTGTGGCATCCAATGTTTGTTTGACCAAATATGGGGGTAGACCTTTGAACAAGACCTTGTGGAAGGTCCGTGAGTTTGACTATGAGGCAATACTTGACACAATAAAGAGTAGAGAAGACCCAGATGGTTCATTGGATTAATTTGTAAGTATATGCACAATGGTTCTTATTAATTTATATTTGTATCCGTGTTAATTTGTTTGATGACAATGCTATTATCTTATTTTACTTTGTGTATCTATAAGTAACCTGGTAAACATTGATTGGTGCCCCCTTGCAGAAAATGTAGATTTATGAGCCATCCAAGAAAATCTCAGGCATAAAAGCAATGCAACCTCCCTATTTTGATGATCTTGACAAATCTCAATTATGATTAAATAAGCCATTACAAAAGTGTATGTGAAGCTTGGTGAGGGAATTTCAAGTTATTCATTTGAAGTTAACCTTATCATGAGCACCTATGATGTATACATTATAAGAGCATCTCAAATTTCAAGATATTTTATTCATGAGAGGTTTTGTGTGCAATAGGTATCTTGGAACTCCCAGTGAACATGTATAACTAGGAGTGACTAAGTTGAGAGATGGCCATTCCTATTTGTAAGTGCCTCCATCTATTTTCATTTCATTTCCATTTTGGATGAGTTGTTTCTTTTTATTCTTTTACTTTGTGTATCTATAACTAAACTAGTAAAAATTGATTGGTCTCTCATTGTAGAAAATATTGATTTTTGAGCCATCAAAGAGAATCTCATCCAAAAAATAAATGCAACATCCTTATTTTGATGATCTTGAAAAATCTCAATTCTAATTTGAAGCTATTATAAAAGAGCGTGTGAAGCTTTGTGAGGGAATCTCAAGTTACTCATTTGAAGTTAACCTCTAAATGAGAACCTATGATGTAAAGATTATAAGAGAATCTTGAATGCATGAGTGACATTGTAAAATATCTGTGAGAACAAAGTACCTAAGGCATTGTAATGAGATTTACTTGTAATGAAATTTATTGAAATATTCAAATTTGGTGTAGGGGCACCAAGGTTATTGAGCAAATTTGGTTCACGGAAGTCTTTTAAGTTAGTTTTGTGTTTTGAGTTTTGTCAATTGAATAAGGTCATAACACATCCACAATTGATTTATAATGTAATAAGTCATGTTAGTTACAAAAAGAACAGTTAGGCATAATTGGAAAGATGTAGAATCATTTGTAAAGGCTATTTAAAGCCTCTTGAAGGCTATTTAAGTCAATATTTGAATTTGTATCCTTTTGAAGAAAAATATTTGAATATGGTTGTAAATGCACTATTAGTGAGATTGAGATTATTAACCTTTAAAGAGTTTGAAAAGGCAGAGAGAGCTACATTGGTGACTTAGGAGAAACGGCTTTCAAAACAAATTGATTAAATTTGGCTGGCAGATGTGTGGATTAGGCCAACATTTGGTGGAAGAGGAAGAAAGAGGAATGGAACTCTAGACACCCACCATACTGGATTTTAGTATTCAACCATGAGAGTAGAAAGAGGAGCTGATATCATGTATCAAAACATTAAGCATGCATTCTTCTAATCAATGGAGAAGAGATGATTACTTTGCTTCATTTTCATTTGCATAACCATATAAAGGCATGGAACCAAGAAGACCAAGGATGTCTAGTTTTATGTGGAGGTAATGGATGTGGTCCAAACTTTAGGAGGGCAAGAAGGTCAATGTATGATCTAGATGAAATTGAGGAAGAACAACAAAAGAGAGGGATAGGAAAAATAAAATCAATAGGTTTCAAGGGATTTGTCAAGCAAGTAAGAGCTATGGGAGTATACTCATCTAAAAGATTTTTGAACTAGAGTTTGATATACCATTTAGAGACCTCGATTTCATGGAGTTCCTTTCAAAGCCTCTGCTTTTATTATTCTTATGGTAAAATGTTTGGTAGAGTTTGTGGAATTACCTTTCTTAGTAGTCGCTATTAGTGAGATTGAGATTGTTAACCTTGAGAGAGTAGGACTTGGGAAAAAGGAATTTGATATGGCTATTGCTTTCAAAGACTTCAAGTGGGATGTACTCCGCATTGACACCATTCCTCAATCTTCACTTGATGACATCAATGAATGGCTGAACTCCATGGTTATAAAGTATTATGAAAGTAGAATGCACTTGTACTAGCGGCCAATTTTGAAGACTATTACTGATGATCCAAATAAATTTATTGAAGATATTGTTTAGGAATTTTTGAATATGGAAGCTAGTGATTCTGATTCTGATAATTCAGAAGAGTCGGATCAAGGATATGAACCCTCTAATGTAGAAGAGGGATCAAAATCACTCTTCATGTTGTAGGTACCGACTTTAATACCAACTACAATGGCAACATTGAAATTCCCTAGTAGTATTTATGTGAAGGAACTTTCGTTTAGATGCAAGGATTCAAAGCACATCAACCATGTGGTACAAATGATTAAATCCCAGAGACGATTTGTAGCAATGAAAGAGTTTGAAAAGGAAGAGAGAGCTACATAGGTGACTCAGAAGAAACTTCAGCTTTCAAAAACAAAGCCAATTAGGATGGCATACGTGTGGATCATGCCAACATTTGGTGGAAGGGGAAGAAAGATGACTGGAACTCTGGAGGCCCACCATACTGGATTTCAATATTCAACCATGAGAGCAGAAGAGAGAGTTGATATCATGTATCAAAACATTAAGCATGCATTCTTCCAGCTAGTGGAGAAGGAGATGATTACTTTGCTTCATTTTCATTTGCATAACCATATCAAGGCATGGGAACCAAGAAGACCAAGGATGTCGAGTTTTATGTGGAGGTAATGGATGTGGTCCAAAATTTAGGAGGGGCAAGAAGGTCAATGTATGATCCTGATGAAATTGAGGAAGAACAACAAAAGAGGGACATAGAAAATAAAATCAATACAGAGTTTCAAGGATTTTTCAAGGGAGTAAGAGAGCTATGGGAGCAACCTCATCTAAAAGATTTTGAACTAGAGTTTGATATACCATTTAGAGAGCTTGGTTTTCATGGAGTTCCTTTCAAAGCCTCTTATTTTATTGTTCCTATGGTAAACATGTATAATAACCTTCAATTCCTTGAATGAGAGGTTGTTGATTGATTTGTAACCCATTTTTTATCAAGAAGAATGTTATTTTCCAGAAATTTATTGGTTTTTCTCACTTTTATTGTTATTGTATGGTCTGTACAAACACTAAGATGATATGAAACCTATTGGATGTTGTATATTGATGAATTATCTTTCATTTTCACCTATTTAAAGGTTCTAACTTTTTGTATAGTGAAAGTTATCTTATTTTTATTGCAGCCACCTACTTTCACAGTGTTCTTGGATTGAAGGGTTTCATGATGTAATTCGACCCATTCCAATTTGTGTGCCTACTATAACTTGTGGAATGGGTCCTCTAACATGTAAAATACATTCCTAACATGTTTAGAATGTTGTGGAGTCAAGGTTGGGTGTTTGGCATGATGTTCTAGGGTTGTAGTAGGGTATTTTCATGATGAAAATGAGGGTTTCAAGTGATGTTTTGAAAAAATGTGGGAAGGACTGTCCATATAATGTATTATTCACCATGTGTAGGGTATGGTAAGTGTGTTTCGTGCTTTTTTGGGTATGGCAGGTGCGGGAGATAGGAGTTTCATTAAAACCCCAAGTATTTTGCTTGAAATAGAGAGTTTGGTGTATTAGGAGTCTAGAGGTCTTGTACTTGGAAAAAAATCATGGAATTGGAGGTTTTGACACATAACATACTGTTGTTTGAGGATTTTGAGTGAAGATATAATGTTTAAAAGGTCGTCTCTTTGTAAATATGGCTAATTTAGTAGCCTTTATGCAAGGTGGTCTCTTGGATCTTAATGATGGTACAAAGAAACATGGCATGATCTCTTCTGAATTTGACTTAGGGTCTATGTTAAATCTTAATTGATGTTTGGTTGGCCATTGGATGACCTTCTCTAAAAGATAAGCCCATTTGATGAGATTTGGAGACTATAAGTTAGGCAAGGGTTTATTGAAAACCCATACTCGAAACCTTCCCACAGCCAACCAAAGCCTAAAAAACCTTCAAAAAGGTCTACACAAGCTTAAAAGTTCAAGAGATATCATTGACCCCAAATATTTCTTCAAACCCTAGCAGTAAACCACCATTTCCACTAAAAATTGCACCATTTGACATCTAGGGCATTACCTAAAACCTATTAACCTCCCTTGAACAAAACTTTTTCACACATGTTTTATATAACATAAATAAGCCTTTCCATCCAAGTTATAGAAATACGATGGGTGAAAGGCTTATGTATTATTTTAATGCACTCAAAACCCTTAAAATAGGGTAGCATACAAACTGACCCAGCCTTCAATAATGGTGGTTCTAAATGCACAAAATCATTTGAAACCAGCAAACCAAAACTAAAACAAAGTTAAGAATTTTGTTGCCAATTCCATTGAAAAACACAATGCCACATGCAATACGATTCAATGTATCAAATCCCAAAAGTACAAAGAACAATCTTTGATGACGTATTACTCAGATACCATGGAACTTACAAAATATCTATCTAAACCTATAGAATCATGTTGGGGTCATCTAGAATAACCTCTCTCATTTTTTTTATCTCAGAGTGGTTTTCCCGCGGTTTCTAGTTTTCAGTTGATGGAAATAGTGTTAAATGCAAGTAGTGGAAAGTTACAAAGTGGTGCAACTTTCGTTTTGCAACTTAATGTGAGCAAATGAACTGTTCCAACGCGTCTGAATAGGTATTTTTACGCTAGGCATGGTCCTCTTTTGCACCCAAATATGCGGAATCGCTCTGAGCTACGTTCAACTGGGTCGATCCCTTAAGGGTCCAAAGTGCAAAATGACTGCAAACTTCAACATGTTGTCACTGGGAATACCCGTGATGCTTTCGTTTGATCCCTATGGGATTGCGTTCAACCCCTCTGATAACCTCTCTCCAATTTTTATATCTGGAATTGGTTTCCGTGGTGTCCAATTTTCAGTTGATAAAAAAGTGTTAAATGCAAGTGGTGGAAGGTTGCAAAGCGGTGCAACTTTCGATACATATTCGTGTGACCAAATAAACTATTCAGCAGCGTCCAGAATAGGTATTTTACTAATATGATCCTCTTTCACACCTAAACACACGAAATCGCTCTGAGCTACGTTCAAACGGATCAATCCCTTAAGGGTTCAAGTGTAATATGTTGAAATAGGTCATTCCACCTATTGTTCAAGATGTGTCTTTGTTATATGGGTCTGATGTAAGTAGGATAGGGAGTAGGAATAAGAAAATAGCATTGGTAAAGGCATTGGAAGAGATTACTAACGCTACCCCTGCTCAAAATTCAAAATTGAGGCCCCTTAAAAGCAAGGCTAGAAGAGGTGAAAAGAAGAAATTGCTTGAAAATAACTTAGAATAGGTTGGAAATAGGGTGAGGTTGTAGATTTTGATGTGTTCAAAAGGTTTGCAAGGACAAGGGAGGTCAGAAGTATGTTATGGCATGATGCCTCAGTTGGGAAAACAGGGGTTTTGAATGAAAAAGAGATGTTTGTGGGAGTAAAAGTGGGTAAAGTGAAGAGGCAGCATAATTTGGTGGTCAATTAAGTTTGTGCATGCATAATGAAGAGTGTTGGAATAGGTTTTGAGGTTCGGGTTAGAGTTCGGGGGTTCGGTTCGCCGGTTAGGCCAAATTTTTTTAGAGGGGGGTTCAATTCATTTTGGGTTTGTTGGTACAAAAATCATGTAAAAATAAAATATAAATATATATGCAGCCTAGAAGCATGCATTAAGATTAGAACATCACATAACATCATATAAACAACAAAACCACCATAAACTTGAATGTCATTTAAAACATGCATGATAAATATTCATCTTTGAAACTTGAATTATGGTAGCTTGATAGACAAAGTCTATTGATGCTAGGGTTCAATTTTGTATGATTTTGGAGAAAAGCCAATTGAGTAGGTTATTAGCGTTCTTCATAAATCATAAAATTTGTTTATTACACTAGCCATTTTGATGTCTTCTTAGATCTCAAACATTATTTTTGTATCATTGTTACGATGGTCTTAAGTTGGTAGCTATGTAAACTCCCTGATACAAAATTTGGTTTACCTGTGCAGTGTAACAATGGCATAGGTAGATTTTTCTTTCAAAGAACCAAAGGGTGAGTGCACAATTGAAGTGTATAAACACATATCTTTTTGTAATATCAAGGATACCTTTTGAAACTTCCATGCATTGCTAATCTAAAAGGAAAAATCTTATGTATCCTTTGCTTAATTGAGTTGTTCCAATCAAATGATTAAATATATTGGAATCTTTTTATCAATCATTTCATAGAATACCAATTGAAAACATGTTTTTTTCTTTTAGATAAAGTTGTTTACCATCAATCAATTAATTTATTCAAGACAAACCATGAAGGACAACAATGATCAATCCTATGGCTAACCAATTAATAAGTATACACATGAATAAGTCAAGCATGTACATGTGAATAAGGGAAGCAAAAGTAGTCACAAACACATATGCCTTGAAGTATACACACAAATACATAGTATACACAACTTAAGACAAAGTATATGCACAAATACAAGGTATACACATAAAAACACGTAAGTCGCAAAGTATACATTGGAACACACGTAAGTCACAAAGTATACACGTACGTTGTAAAGTAAACACTTGAATACATGTAACTCATATCTATTGAACCATGAATTTATAACATGCAAATATGGACACCATCGATAAAAAAGATTTGTATTAACCAAATAGCCATGTACACATACATCAATATATGTTGATACAAGTATAAAATATAGGTACAAAATGACCATATAGGCTTGACAATGCCATATAGGCATATAATGTCAAATATATCAATACAAATATGTACCAAAACTGCCATGTAGGCATACAACAAAGACTCTGGAATCAAAAGTCACATTTAACTTCCGGGCTCTCAAAATAAGCTTTTGCCCTTTGTTGGTCACGATCGGATAGTGATAGGTACATACTCATTTTACGCTACACTCGAGGAGTGCTCTTGCTACTCCTCCTACTAGCGTTAAGCTCTTGGTGAAGTTTGAACTGATACAATTTAAGAAGTAAAGACATTAATATATAGAAATTACATTATAAAAAATGATATATTTTAAAAAATAATCACTTACGGCCATCTCACGATCACTCTCCACGAGGGAAATATTTGTAGGCCAATGCTGAGGCGTGCTCAAGCCCTGTATAAACCATCCAAATGGAAATTAGACTACGAATCAATAATTTGGTTTGATTTTTCACTCAAACTAACATCTATAACAAGCGAATGTAAATTGAAATTTAGTAATTTGCCTCATGTCTCCCTATTAGAGCCATTGAGGATTGTATAATGGATGAAACAATGATATCCATTACCCTCATAACATTTGGAGGTGTTTCCACAACTGACATCTGAAAATAAAACAAAACATTATTTAATCACAAAAAAGTTATAATAGCGATCCATGTCATGACTTATAGTGTATGAGATCTAATGAACAAAATTTTGAGTACTTATTAAACTATATATTTTTGATTATCATGCTTACTATTTTCCCTATCCATATCTTGTCTGAAAGGACACATTTTTAGGCTTTTACCCATAGCAACAAGCTGCTAAATCATTTGATTAAATGCTTTCGTAGACATGTCGATATTGTGGTGGCATAGAAAGGCGGTGAACTATTTGAAAAAAATGCCTCCAAGAAATGGGGTCTCACTGGTGATGGATACCATTACAAACAAATGCATGTCATGGCATTTCCATCACCATAAAAATTCATTTATTTAATTTTCAAAAAGTTCATTGCCTTCTCTATGACCAGTATTATTCTTACTATTATGCTTTGATAGATATTTTTCCAAGCATCCATAGTTTGTTGGAAAGCACCTATTTTAGGCTTTTAGCCCTAGCAACAAGGAAACACGAGTAGTTTGATAAAATGATTTGGTGCACATGTATGAAAAATGTGGTATCATAGAAAAGGTGATGAGCATTTTAAAGAAATTCCTCGAAGAAATGCCTTGAAGAAATGTGGTCTCATGGTGATGGAATCATGAGACCGCATTTCTTTGAGGCATTTTTTGAAACTACTAATTGCCTTGTCTATGCTATTGCTTACTAGTATGGTTTCATAGATTTTTTCCAAGCATCCATAGTTTGTCGTGCAAGTGCACCTTTGCAAGCACATGCCTCCATGTGAAGAAATTGCATCACTGCTTATGTTGAATTTCTAAACAACTATATTGTAGTTGAAATTTTGTCATCTATCAACCTCTAATTATTAGTTATGGAATGTGAAGTAATGCTTTGAGTTTGAATGATGTGCAATGCAACGTAACCAACAATATGAATATAAACTACACAAATCTATTAAGTACAATTCATTAGTTAAAATCTTTATTCTATTACCTATGTGAAGGTTTGATAATCCACTAACCTTTGGAGGTGTTCCTTGAAACCTCAATATTATCACATTCAACATCCAAAATCATATTAAAATACCATTCATAAAACAATGTTATTAGCATGTAATAAATTTATAATTGTTTACTAGTTACATACCTCAACGGTGGATGAAGTGGAGTAATAAGCGGGTGTAGGGCCAATGTATCTAGTATCAACACTATGACCCTAAATTTTATTAAATCATAAAACTAAATTGGATAATCTTGCATTCAAAATTGAAATTTAATAAATTCAATTCAATGAACATACTGCTTTTTACGATATCAATTCCATACGCATCATTCAAAATGTTAGCCACCCTCTCTATCTTTGTAGCTGCATAAGGATCCTTTGCCGTAGCCTCCTGAGTGTCGGTGGGGTCATATGAACAAGTCGCCCTGCAAGATTGACACACATGGGTTCGAAGGCCACCACTTGAAGACTCCCCTGGATGGTGCTATAGAATAGGGCTAGTATGATGGATGACACTCTAGGTCAAAGTGTTGGTCACCTGCAATGTCTCTATATCTGCACTCTCCTTCGTGACTGCAAGCATAACAACGTGCTCACGAGGAAGCCTAGTGAGAGCTCATCTCCTTTGCTGCATAGGATCCAGCTATGGACCGGGCCTATCCTGAGCCAACCCCCCATCTCTCCCCTGGAAGTCCCTCATATCAAAATAATTTGTTATTTTGTTCAATATGAACTCACTGTATAGTTTCCTAAGAAAATACTGGGGGACTTCACAATTGTTGCATGGTCGGTCATCAAAGACCATGTACCATCTATCATAAAAATAGTTCCTAATTTGTTGGTGGTGGCACCAATTAATAGGAAACCTCTTCACATTGAGGCTAAGATTTTGATTTGTGCATGGGTCAGTGAATGAGCACAAATCACCTTTTGTAATTTTTAAATCCTTTACTTGTTTATATGATAGTTTATCTGCATAATATGCCCTAGCCGCCTGCCTCCTATCTTGCCATCTAGTTATTTGTTTGCTAATTGAATCTACATTTTTTAACATATCTTTCAATGCATTTGTGAGGGTCATTCTTTTTGTGGTTGAACCATTTGGATCACTCAACCTACTAATAAAATCCTCAATCTATTTTTTTGTTGTTCTTAATCTCACTCATTAAATTTTGTTGAGTGCAAGGAGGGTGTTGAGGGATTGGTGGAGGAGGTTGTTGTTGAGGTTGATTTTCTTGTTGAAGATTTTGTTCTTCAGGATTTGGTTGCTCTTCTTCTTGAGGATTTTGTGGGTTTGCGGGTTCATTTGCATCTCCTACAAATTAAAAAATTTATATATCAAATTTAACCTAAAACTAACAAAATCAACCTAAAACTAAGAAATTCAAAACAAACAACAAACAATACTTACCTCTCCCACCTCTTCATTGTTGTGGCGCCATCCTTGCAAAGAAATAACAACTCTTGTTAAGATTTGTGCCCAATACCTCCTCCTAGAACGCGAGCACGAAAGTTGGGGGTTTTGGCCACGGGTAGAAGAAGAAAATAGTCGAAGTGAAAATGAAGACTTTCACTTTTGTTTTGCTTTTAACATGCTATAACACGGGAGCGTTATAATGTGAGCATGTTATAACGTGCTCATGTTATAGCATTTTCAAACTTTTTTTAGAAAGTGGCCACGAAATTGGTACCCAACTTCATGCACTCACCCTAGTGTAATAAATAATTAATTACACTAATATGCCCATGGTAGGGGAATGTGGATTTCAAGATAGAGATCAGGTGTATAGGGATTAGGGCTAATAATGTGAATGTGTAGGATTGATGCATATAAAGATGTGAATGTGCCATATTTCCTTTGTTCCATTTAACATTAGGGATTGATCATGTGAGGAACCTCTTACAATGAATTAACCAAACATGAAATATAGAAAATAATATGTTGAACAAATATACAAACTTGAATTATAAATTACATTCAATTGTATTTGAGGGGGAAACCTCCTTCAACAATGCTCATTATAATATGATTCATGAATATCTATTATGCTCTAAAAAACTACTATTTATACTAATTCCACTAAATATAACTAATTCATCCCAAGTATGTGGGTTAAATGAACTTAGCAAAAGCAACAACTTATAGATCATATACATCAATCTCCCCTTTAAAAATATTTGTCCTCTACTAGTGAGGCAAGTATATTGTTGTAGTTGGAAGAGGGATTCCCATATTGCATCTTCTAGTTTCATACCATGCCATTAGATGAGGAATTCGGTGATAGTGCAATTTAGAGCTATTGTGAATGTTTGTTAAGGATAGAGTCTATTGTCAAAATGATAAAGCCCTATTTATTGAGTAAGTGTATGGAAATGGTGTACAAAAAGGGGGTCAAAAGTGGCCACTTTTTTTTTTTGAAATCAACTTAACCTAAACTTGGATGAGTAATTTTATATTGAACATGCACTCAAAATTGAAGATACAACAAGAACAAGAATTGTAGTACTCTTAATCTAGTTTCTAAAATAATAATTTTTTTCAAAGATAGTTATGGTTAAGAGGATGAAATGTTGCGCACACACAAAAGTGTTTTTGTTTTTCTCACTAAAATATCACATAGTGTCTGGTGTGTGCCCCCCTATTTTTTTGTTCATTTAGTATTTTTAAAAACTGATTGGTAGAAACATAATTAAGAGTGAGTACTATAAGTTGTATATTTTTTTGTAATTTTTATTGAATATAATATTTTTTTATGATTTTCAAAATAGATGCATCCTAAAAATTGCATCACTAAGCATGTGTGTCACATATCTTGCACAATAATAATTGAAAATATTTTTTCTTTCAATGTGTAAAGAATGAAGTGTAGAACAATCTGATATTTTTTATAAAAAAAATTGATAAGCAAATCAAAAGTTATAAAAAGAATCAAGACATATGTATATGATAAATATAGAAGCATTAGTTACCAAAGAAATTAATTATAAATATGTAACTAATATATTTCAAATATAAAAAAATTATATGGTTAGAAAGTTAAGAAGATGTGTAAAATTTTGGTGGTAATTTTATTAAATATCATTTGACAATGTGTAAACATGATAACGTGCAAGTTGAAAATCTCTATTTAAGGTCAAAAATACGTGAAATGGAGGTAAATTTATAGTCCAATCCTTTAGGCTTGTTATCCAAACCTATTTCAAAGCAAAAAAGGAAGTAATTTTTTGACTATAAAATACAAGAATATTTTGTGCAACAAAAAACATGAATGTGTTATATGCAACACAAAATGCGACCTTGTTTGTAGATCATGAAATGTAATGTTTTATAAAATAAAAAAATACAATCTCATTTCTTAAAATTAAACACTCCCCCTCTCTCTCACTTTGTATATATATTGCTCCTTCTCTATCTCTTTTTTATCTCTATCTAACCCTCTCTATTTGTCTCTCTTTATCACACACACTCTCTCTCCCTCTCTGTTGTCTCTTTTTATTTCTCCCTATCTCTTATTGGTATGTGGTGACTGGCAATGCTCTGAATTAATTTTTTGGTGACTTCGGCAGTTGCATTTTCCCATCTGAAAATTAATTAATGAGGGAGTGTAGGGGGGTGGAGCCCTTCTTGCGAGGTTTGGGGGACCACCCCCTCAATGGGGTCATAGGGGCGAAGCCCATGATGGGGGTATAGGGGTTGTTAGGGGAAACACCCTCAAAGAAAAAAATGTTTAATTTTATTAAAGAAGTTTTGTTAGTAAATTTTGTTGAAAAACTATTTGTAACTGCCAAAATGAGTAGTTTTCTTTGTCACGAATGTGGAAAGAAAAGGGTTATGCATGAGAATGTGAAAGCACACACAAAAATACATGGATGAGAGATCATAGTTTGTGTAAAATGAACATGCAACAACAAGAGTATTGCACATAGTTTTGAAGACATTTTTTTAGTGTACACACAACTATAGATATTATTGCGACTTAATGAAAATGCTATAACTTGCATTTTACTAGATATAATGAAATATTGGATGATTTTTCTATGGACGTATCCCACATTAGGTGAACCACATTAAATATTTGTTCTATGTAATTAATTTTTTTATTCTATTATTTGTATTTATAATTGATTATTTTAATTGCTTCATCTTGTTGACAAATCCCAAAATCTCTCTCCTCTTTTCTCTCCCTCTATCTATCCATCTCTTTATTTCTATATATCTCTCCCCTCTCCCCCTCTTCACCTATCTCTCCCTCTTTATATCTCTCTCCCCTCTCTCTTTCTCTATTTTTATCCCTCTCATTCCCTCACTCTCTATCTCTCCCTTTCTCTATCTCACACTCTCACTCTCTATTTCTCTATCTCTCTCCCCCTCTATCTCTTTATATATATAGGTCTCCATCTCCCTCTATCATTTTATATCTCTCTCTCTCTCACTATATCTTTATCTTTCTCCCCCTCCTCTACTCTCCCTCTCTTTCTCTATCTCTCCATATGAGACCTCTCTCTTTATATCTCTCCATACCCTTTTCTCTCCTAGCCCATCTCTCTCTCACCATTTAAATTTATATTTCTCTCCCTCTCACTCTTGATCTCTCCATATATCTCCCTCTCCCTCTCCCTCTCTCCCTCTCCTTGTGTCTCTTTCTATCTCTCTCACTATCTTTATGTATCTCTCTCCCTCTCCCTCTTCTTTATCTCTCTTAGTCTCTCCCTCTATTTTCTATACTCTCTCACACTATCTCTTTATATGTATCTTACCCTCTAACTCTCTATCTTTTTATTTCTATCTCTCTCTTCATCTCTCTCGGTGCTGCCACAATAGTGGTTTACACTTTCTGAGAGATCCTGATTTTTGCTGAAATCACATATTTTTAGAAATAATAATGATTTAAGCCTTGAAAAGTTCCATTTAAAGGATTCAAATTGAAGAGGGTTTGATCAAACCACCTTAGACCAAACTCCCTTAGATAGAGCCCCGCTAGTTTTAAGCCATACCTATAACGAAGTCTCCTTTACACCTATCAAAATGCTGATAAAAAACCACTTTTGATTTATCTTTTGGGGGATCAAATGAATTCATTTAAAATTTATATTTTTGTAAGTATGTAGTCCTTATTATAAGCTTCCAAAAAAGTAAAATTTTAATTAAATTTAATTTGATTATTATATTTATTTTTTATTTCTTGTGAATGTAGGTTTTCACAAAAATCAAGCTCTCTATTACACATGTGGAAAAATAGAAATTATCAATTTTTTAAATATAGTGCACTAGATATTGAAGTCCTTGATCCAACTAAAAAAAAATTGAATTTGATACATACAAAAAAAGTTACGCGTTATAATGGTCTTATGGTATACGAATTAGTAATTGGTTTGACTTCAAAACTTGATTAAGGAAAAAATATTCAATAAAACACTATCTAACCAAGTGGAAGCACTAGATATCCAGTTACAAGCGTAAATTTGAAAGAATTAAATTTTATCCTTCATGGAAAAAAAAAATTTATGCTATAATGATGAATCCACTTTTTAAAAATGCTATTTTCTGAAAAAAACTATTTTATGAAAAAAACTAGTTTTCAAGGGAGATGGAAAAAGAAGTGCAATTTGATTCCAATTTTTTAAAAAAAAATATATTTAGAATCTATAGAAAAAATTTCATAAAACTTTAGTTTGCAACATCTTCAAATTCCTCACGGTTTAGCCGCTATAGGTGTCTGAAAGTGAAGATTTAGTTAGAAAAAATTATTTTAGTGTCTATTTTGGCTAAAAATTGTAAACCACTATTGTGGGATCACCCCTCTTTCTACCTATTTCTATCTCTCTCACACCATATCCCTCTCTATATCTCCCTCTACCTCTCTCTCTCTCTCTCCATATCCCCTCTTCCTTTATCTATCCCTCTATATCTCTCTCCCGCCTCTCTTTCTTTGTATTTCTCCCTCGCCCCCTTCCTCTCTCCTTCTCTATATCTCCTTCTATTTATCTCTCACTTGTACTCTCTTTATTTCTCTATCTCTCCCTCTCCCTATACTATTTATATCTCTCTCACTATCTTTATATGTTTCTCCCTCTCCCTCTCTTTCCTTTTGCCTCTTTATATACTAGACACATATGCAATTTGTGTTGAAGTGAGAAACCAAAATCTTCAATCTACAACACCAAATAACCTCCACATACAAAAGAGAGAAGCCACAATAGAAGATGTCATTCCACCAAACATGAATTACAATATGATACAAGATTCACAATAAATAAAAAAGATGTACCTATTAAATTAAAAGTGTGAAAAAAACAAACTTATAAAAAAATAAAAGTTCTAATTAATTGACCATCTAATTATCTCATTATTAACATCATTAATATATAAAAAATGCATATATATATATATATTAAATCATACACATAGATAAATATAATAACACAATTTAAGTAATCATCTCTAAGATACTTATTGCAACATCAAAATCATTTGACTTATTTCCATAATAAACTTTCAATATGAAAATGGTCCAAGAAATGCTCTCCCAAGATATACTTGGAGTGTTCCAAAAATCATGCGTTAGCCACACAAATTCCACGCGTGATCGGCTAACCGCAAAAGTAGCCGAAATTTCACCAAAGAGAAAGCGGCATGTCACGACTAAAACAAAGAGAAAGGAGAAGGAAATACAAAATCCACACGTGTAAGAAATGAGAAGGGAGCAACGGTTCCGCGTTCTCGTTCAAGTAATTTTCCTGGTCGTTGGAGGGCGGGGAAACTGTGAATCCTTTCCTCTTCCTTGAAATGCCCTCGCACCTTCTTTTTTCCCTCTTATAAATCTCGACGGACGATCCTTGCAATCATAACTCATTGCCTACCATTTTCACATTTTTTAACAAATTTCTGTTTCTTTGCCTGATTTTCGGATCTGCTTTTATAAGTTCAGATATTATAACTGCGTTTCTCATTCTTAAAATGGCTAATCTAAGTGAAATTCGAAGAGTATTTGAAATGGTGGACGAAAATGCAGATGGAGCCGTTACTGTGAATGAAATCTGTCAAATTTTAAACAAGCTCGGAATAAAAATGTCAGAAGAAGACTTGAGATTTGTACTGAGAAACAAAGGTGAAGAGGTTTGTAGTGATATCCTTCAATTTGAAGAGTTCGTTGATTTATATCACTTCATCTTCGACCGCGAACAAGAAGAAAATGAATCAGAAGATTTGATGGAGGCGTTCAAGATTTTTGATGAGAATAAAGACGGATACATCTCTTGTGAAGAGCTGCAACGAGTGCTCTCTGCGCTCGGATTAATTTCACAAACCCAACACCCACAACACTGCCAGAAAATGATATGTAGATTTGATTCAGACTGCAATGGGTTGTTGGATTTCTCTGAATTCAAAAACATGATGTCTTCTGCAGTTTGTCCATGAAATTCCATGCCTTTTGTACATACGGAATTATATTATTGAAAGGGTTTCACTGTCTGTGGTCAATCTCCAGACAACCATTACGAATGTTCTGTATCAGAGATTTAATTACTATTTTAATCCCACTTCCCCAATTTTGGGGGCTTACGTCAGATCATCAATAAATAGTGGAGGGCTGAAAGGGACTAAATATTCCTTCCCCAAATGAAAGTTCTAACAAGGGCCCTACTCTTATAATTCGCTAATGGAACACTTAGGCCAATTAATTAAACAACCAAGAGGAAATTAAATCTAAAGGAATATTTGGATTTTTTTTTTAATTGGAATAAGAAAAGAATAATCTACAACACGAGGTATAAAGGAGTTTTAGGTAGTGGAATAACGGAGAAGATAAATATTTTTGTAGTGTAAGATTTGGTAATTTAATATAGAGAAATAGATGATTTTTTGAGTTGTAGATTCAACCTATAATCAATAATGCTAATATAATATATTGTCCACTTCTACCACCTAGTTCACATCAATTTATATTGTTTTATCTTTTTTAAGAATTGAAGATATTTAAAAATATCTTTGGGAAGTTATCAAATCACAAAGAACATGTTCTCTAGTCAATGCTCTTGATTAGACCAACTTTATAGTCTTAATGAATATGGATAGATAATAGATAAGCCATATAAGTTATCAAGATGTTGATTCTAATGTGATAGTGATATTATTTTAATGCTTCAAATAGAAGTGTTCTTATGTATACTCCTTAGTGTCTTAAGATTTTGAATGATCATTAGATAATGAGTCAATGCTCTAACAAATGTAATTAATTGTTACTTGACATAATGAATTTTCACACAAGTGAATGTTTGCACCAAAATGGGGTATTAAAAATGACCAAACTCATTTTGAAGCAAAATTTAACATTATGTACTCATTTTATGGCTTGGGATGGCTCAAAAATCCCAAGTCATAACACAAACACATTATAATTGCCTTGAAAACACATAATTACTCACTTTTTTTCAATTTTTATTGTCTATATATTATAATGCACACACATTTCAATTAAATTTTATTTGGAAGTTCATCCTTAGGCTTGTATATCTAAGCCAAAGGCTTGGCTTTGCATGTAAGGTGTCCAAAGACATGTTTTGCATAAAACATGAAAAACAAGTAAATATTGAAAGCATACTCTCTATCAAGTTTGCACATTTTAAGACTTTTTTAAAAAATTTCATTAGCATTAATCACTCTCTTACCTTTTTAACCATGCATTTTTTCACATTTCAAAGGCATTAACTTGTTGATCTTCAATTTCTTTTGCTAATGTGTTTATTTTCTTCAAAAATCTATATATAGCTTTTTTGTTGTTATTTTTTTATTTGTTCATCCAAATTTAATATAAAATATATTTTTACATTCTAGACTCTATCTTATACACATTAAAAAACATATATTTTAGATTTGTTTTTAAAAAAATTAAGGGTCCCGAGCACACTCAAAATTCAATTTTTCAATGTGTCCTCTTTGAAAATTTATCAAAAATTTATATTCATTAAAAAATTAGCAAAAAAGTCAAGTATAGACTAGATTATGTTAGCTAAATTTTCATCAAAGCAATTTGTGAAATACTTTAAAAAGTTAACATTTTAGAGGAAGCACACTAAACACTACTACATTTTTTTGACAAAAATATAACCACTTTGTGGGCTTCCCCTATTTGAACCTATTAATCACCACTAACTTAAAAATTAAACTTTGAGCACTATGAATCTTGTTGTTGTCACATTTTCAAGTTTTGAGCATAATTATCTTTAATTTCTCATCTAAAATCAATGTTTATTGATTTAAAAAAATGTTCACTTTTCACTCCCTTTTGGTCCCCCATTTAAATGCGCATACCTAAGTGTGTGGTAAGTTAGCCCCTAATGGATATGAGGAAATCTAGCTAGAGTTAGTTTTTCAAATTTTATTTTTCATATCATGTGTGATCACTCTCACATGCTATGGAAATGGCCCATGGTAGGGGAATGCCGATTTCAAGATGGAGATTAGGTGTATAGGGATTAGGGCTAATAATGTGAATGTGCAAGGATTGATGCATATAAAGATGTGAAGGTGTCATATTTCCTTCATTCTATTTAAAATTAGGGATTGATCATGTGAGGAACCTCTTACAATGAATTAACCACACATGAAATATAGAAAATTATAATACATGTTGAAATAATATACAAACTTGAATTATAAATTACATTCAACTGCCATAATTGTATTATAATAAATCATAGTTGTCTTTGAGGGGGAAACCTCTTTCAACAATGCTCATTATAATATAATTCATGAATGTCTAGATTATACTCTAAAAACCAACTATTTATACTAATTCTACTGAATAGAACTATTGCCTCCCAAGTATGTGGGATAAATGAACTTAGAAAAAGGGACAACTTATAGAGCATATGCATCAATCTCCCCCTTAAAAATATTTGTCCTCTACTAGTGAGGCGAGGAAATTTTTGTAGTTGGAAGAGGGATTCCCATATTGCATCTTCTAGTTTCATATAATGCCATTAGATGAGGACTTTGGTGATAGTGCAATTGTAGAGCTATTGTGAATGTTTGTTAAGGATACACTCTATTGTCAGAATGACAAATCCTTATTTATTGAGTAAGTGTATGGAAATGGTATACAAAAAGGGGCTCAAAAGTGACCACTTTTTTTTAAAAATCAAAATTGGATGAGTAATTTTATATTCATGCACTCAAAAATTGAAGATACAACAAGAACACAAATTGTAGTACTCTTAATCTAGTTTCTAAACTACTAAAGTTTTTCAAAGATAGTTATGGTTAAGAGGATGAAATGTTGCACACACACAAAAGTGTTTTTGTTTTTCTCACTAAAATATAACATAGTGTGTAGTGTGTGCCCCCACTTTTTTTGTTGCATTTAGTATTTTAAAAAATTGATTGGTAGAAACATAGTTAAGAGTAGTACTACATGTTTTATAGTTTTTTTGTAATCTTTATTGAATAAAATATAATTTTTATGATTTCCAAAACATATGCATCCTAAAAATTGCATCACTGAGCATGTGTGTCACATAACATGCACAATAATAAAATTTGAAAATACAATCATGTTGGTTATGGAGCCTGATATTATTGGTTTTGGAGCCCATTTTAGTGCTGGGGGTGTAGGGGGTACCCATTTATGGGGTCTAAGGGCAATGCCCCTGAAAGCCACATTTTAATATAATTTATCATTGTAAATTTGAACTATTCAAAATTAGGTCACAAATCTAATGGTAGAGGTTATGTTGGGTTTTCCTGCCATTGAAGGCAACCCCCTTTATGAAGGTATTGTATTACAACTAATTATGGTATTGAATTGTATTGTATTGTGTGTGGAGACTTTAAGAAAGCAAAGATGAAGCTACATCAGATGTGTTGTAGGTTGTATCCCTTCATTTTTGTTGGACATAATAAAAGGACTGATTGTTTCTCTATGGATGTAGCCCATATTGGGTGAACCACATATATCTATGTTTGTGTGTTTTTGTGTTATATTTTAATTTTTGCATTCATTTTATTATGTATTTCTCAATGATCCTCTTCCTAACACTTAGTTGCCAATTAATTCACACATTTACCACAATATTGGAGCTATATATGTAGTCACAAAATTACTCTAATTAGGGATTACTATACTCATTAGATTAGGATTTCACCCAACTATTTAACATGATCCCATGGGGTACATCCATTAAATATATTTCCACATATATCCAATGGCTACTAGCTAGAACATATTTATATTCCCAAAGGTGCACCTCAACAATATTTTCTTAAGGAAACACTATTCCAAAACTCTAAGTCATTTTTGTGTCACTAAAAAACTTGCTTCACTCTTAACAATAGTTTTACTAGCCTCACATGTGCATAGACATTAAGCACCACATCAAATCTTGTATACCTTGTTGTTTCTCAAATCCTACCAATAAAACTTTGGAGCTTTAAACTCCTCTACTAGGATCTCAGTGCTCTTGGGAGTTGATCAACATGGATTTTCTTGGTGGACTACCAACTACAAAATGATAGAATGATTATGCATTTGTAATGGTTGATAGATTTTATGAAACGAGAATCATAGTCGCTTGTAAGAAGACCATCACAATGCTAGAAATTATGTGCATCTTCTTCCACCATGTTTGTCTTCAACTTGGACTTTTGACAACTATTGTGTCTCATTGTGATCCATAGTTTGTTAGTACCCTCTGGAACCATGTTGGATACCCAACTAGAATGATCTACATTTTTCATCCTCAAACCAATGTATATGCAAAGATGGTCAATCAAACATTAGTCCATCTTTTGGAAATGCACAAAAATGCACATATGCACATCTGCACATGGGATGGTAGTTTACATTTCATCTAACATGCTTACAATAGAGCAACACATAGCTCTATGAAGCATGGTCCTTTTCAAAAATGTCTTGGGCTCCAACTAGTAACACCCCTTGACATTTGCTATGGTGCCCTAGTGACTTCCAAAATAGACATACAAGAATGAGAAGTAGACAAAGCACACTGATTCATTCAGTGAATCCAAGACCTTCACCAATAGGTCCACCAAATTTTTCAATTTCAATAATAAAAATACAAAAATCGCAATGACACTCTTCATGTACCACATAATTACCATGTCAACAACAAAATATGACTTCAACTAGTGACAATGCCTCTATTCTTCATTAAACACAATACTTGGGTTTGCACCTTAATTTTAGTACATAACTACTCAAACCATATTTCCGTCCAATTCTAAAGTTGGCACAATATCAACATCTGACAACAACCAATACTTGTTCAGATAATCGATGACTTTCACATAATAAAGAATAGGTAATATGTTGACCAAGCCAAATTGTACAACTTGGAAGAACTTTCTACATGGTTTGGTATGTTTCGCTTAGAGACAATGGAGACCATTGCTTCTCCAGAAGGGACGAAGGATCCAGAGAGTTGCACACATAGCTGTATTCACCCTTGTGCACTGAATTTGTGTGCTTGTCTGTACTCCACGTGACGCATCAAGCACTCTCTACATTTCTACACAAAAAACTATTTTTTGTGCAACTTTGCACACCTTCGCACGTCATTGCTTGCTCGCATATCTCGGTCTAACACACAGGCACATGAATTTTTCAACCATACAAGTCTGACACTTTCGGTTCCATACAAATACGAGCCCTTGTCATACTTCCATCCACATGAAAAGTGTTCGATATGTTTTTAACACCTATTTACATATACTAGCAAGATCCTATACACGTAATATTGTACGAGCTTCTTATCATTTAATACAATTGCATTACGTTGTCTTCCACTTTTATTGAATGTGCATATATTTCCACAATTTCTTATACATGTTCTAGAAATTGTGTAGGTGACCAAATTTATCTACAGACTTGTC